>JAJSOF020000011.1:162525731-162670731 GCA_025594305.2 Periplaneta americana
CAAAACTCGCCATGAAATTCTTCATATAAAACAAGGAATCAAAAACAAACAAAAATTGTATTAAACTTTTTTGTTTGAAATATCTAAAAAAATAACCCTTTGAAATTAATGGCTTTACTTACAGTACATGTATTTTCTATTTTCAGATTGTATTCAGAAGCAAAAACTTAAATTTAGTGTCGCTCTAAATTTATTAAAAACAAGCCGTACCCGTACGCTCCGCTGCACCCGTTAGAAATAAATATAAAGTAATTACATAATTAAAATAGGGCATTTGATCCAGGGAAAATTCATGTTTGATATAAGGATAAATCGTTTATTATGTTACTTAATTGAAATTATATTTGCATAATTAAAATGCGATCATTTTGATCCAGAGACCATCATTTGCTCATAAAAATTATTTTAGGAAATACAGGAAACGAATGTACAGAATAGCCTATCAAGTTTTCTGTGCATAAGAAGCTATTTTAATCTTATCTGTCCTCGATTCACTCAGAAGTTACTGTAATAACATTATAGCATTATGTCCATCTAGAGAAACTACACTTTCCGATGGTGAATTAATAATTAATTATACAAATCGGTTAATTTAGCTTCTGATATTACTTCATACAAACACAGAAACATTATCTGTAGGCTATCTTTCATAGCTTTCGATTGTTGCTGTCCAACGCCCCTTATAGACGAAGTCATTTGTTTTTAATTCATTACACGGCCTTAGATGGCAGTTATTTTAATTTGAAAACTCATTTATATCACTAAATATCAGTCCTATCAAAATTTTTCAAGGAATAAAACTTATCGAAAATTATTTTTAAAGAAACTTTTGTTATGTAACATTTTTCACAAAAATCAATAATAAGCGAGATATGTCTATTTATTTAATTCAGGCCCCCTTATAACCCCCTTTTAAATAATGTATTTTGAATACCATATAGCCTAAAATCTAAGTTACAACGAACTTAATTTATATTCCAATTTTCATCGAAATCCGTTCAGCCATTATCGCGTGAAAAGGTAACAAACATACAGACAGACAGACAGACATACAAACAAAAATTTAAAAAAGCTACTTTCGGTTTCAGGGTGGTTAATTGTATATGTTAGGACCAATTATTTTTGGAAAATCGAAAATTACCAGAAACATTTCGGCTACAGATTTATTATTAGTATAGATGTTCAGTTTAGTAAATTACAGAAATGTTTAACAAGTAGAAACATGATTATCAGCTCTTATTTTGCAAAAATAATTTGGCGGTCCGTCACTTACTAAAGGCTTTTAACTTACTAAAAACTTTACCAATAACCGAAAATGTATTTAAAAACAGACTTAAGGACTTTGCTAATAGACGGTAGTATATTATACACACTATTTAAAGGGTGTAATTGATATTTTGTTATTGAAGTGTTGTATCAGTGAAGAAGTGTGTTACCAGTGAAGTGTGAAGTGTGTTGTGTCAGTGAATTGTGTTTCTGTCAGTGAAGCTTTATAGTTTATAGTAGATGTGCACAGTATTTGAACAGTGAAATGTTTTTGAAGTGTTAGTGAAATCAGGATAGTATCAGTGAAATGTGTCTTAGTTCCAGTGCAGTGAGTGAGTTGCCAGCAAAATGAGTGTAGTGCTGAAAGGTACTTGTGCAGATATGAACATATCATACTAGTGGGTTTTAGTTCGAACTTAGTTTACAAATTAGATTTACTTTAAATGTTATTTTAAGTGATCATGCTTAATTTAATTTAGGATGCTCCTTGTTATTATTATTACTTACTTACTGGCTTTTAACGAACCCGGAAGTTCATTGCCGCTCTCACATAAGCCCGGCATTGGTCCCTAACCTGAGCAAGATTAATCCAGTCTCTATCATCATATCCCACCTCCCTCAAATCCATTTTAACATTACCTTTCCATCTACGTCTCGGCCTCCCCAGGCCTACCAACTAACACTCTATATGCATTACTGAATTCTCCCATACGTGCTACATGCCTTGCCCATCTCAAACGTCTGGATTTAATGTTTCTAATTATGTCAGGTGAAGAATACAATGCGTGCAGTTCTGTGTTATGTAACTTTCTCCATTCTCTTGTAACTTCATCCCTCTTAACCCCAAATGTTTTTCTAAGAACCTTATTCTCAAACACCCTTAACCTATGTTCCTCTCTCAAAGTGAGAATCCAAGTTTCACAACCATAAAGATCAACCGGTAATATAACTATTTTATAAATTCTAATTTTCAAATTTTTGACAACAGATGGATGATAAAGCTTCTCAACCGAATAATAACAGGCACTTCCCATATTTATTGTGTGTTTAATTTACTCCCGAGTATCATTTATATTTGTTACTGTTTCTGCCAGGTATTATTATTATTATCATTATTGTTATTGATATTATTATTATTATTGTTATTGATATTATTATTGTTATTATTATTGTTATTATTATTATTGTTATTGATATTATTATTATTATTATTGATATTATTATTATTATTATTATTGTTATTGTTATTGATATTATTATTATTATTGTTATTGATATTATTATTATTATTGTTATTGATATTATTATTATTATTATTATTATTATTATTATTGTTATTGATATTATTATTATTATTATTATCATTATTATTGTTATTGATATTATTATTATTATTATTATTGTTATTATTGTTATTGATATTATTATTGTTATTGATTATTATTATTATTATTATTATTATTATTATTATTATTATTAATTTATTACCATGCACACAGCTGTGCGAGGAGTAAGGGTGCATTCCCAGACATACATCACTCAATGATATCATTAAAAGATCTCTGACTTCTTGTGGCATCCCGTCTCTTTTGGAACCACCAGGTATTAGTCGCGCGGATGGTAAACGACCCGATGGTCTGACCTTAATTCCATGGTCTAGAGGAAAATCTTTAATTTGGGACTCACTTGCGTTGACACTCTAGCTCCATCTCACTTGCCGAATACCTCCAGACGCGTAGCATCTGCTGCTGAATTAGCCGTCAAGAAGAAAGTCAATAAATATGCTCATCTTTTAGACAATTATATCTTTGTCCCATTTGCTGTGGAGACCTTCGGTCCTTGGAGTCATGACTCTAAAGTTTTGGTATCTCAAATCGGCCAAATTTTGATCTCCATTACTGGTGATCGCCGTTGCACTACTTATTTGCGTCAACGCTTAAGTATTATTCAACGCGGAAATGCAATGAGCGTTTTGGGTACTCTTCCAGAGTCCAGCCCTTTGGACGAACTTTTTCTCCTGTAAATTTTTTTATCTCTATGTAAATGTTTATATTTAGTGTTTATATATGTGTAATTGTAGCGGTGAAAATATTGTTAATCCAATAAATTTTTATTTATTTATTTATTTTTTCACAAGTGTATATTATTTTTGGGAGTGTTTTTGTAAGTAATTTCATGAGGTTGTTCTTGATTTGCTGATAAATTATTTGTAATTTATTATTAATTCCATTTTTATTAATCGTGTTTATTGTTTGTCATTATTGAGTGTAATTAGTTACCAGTGCCACCGGGTGTATACCATTTGCAGTGCGAATACATACATACATACATACATACATACATACATACATACATACATACATACATACATACATACATACATACATACATACATACATACATACATACATACATACATACATACATACATACATACATACATACATACATACATACATACATACAAAATGGATTATGAGTTTGAAGGGTTCGACACATTCAGAAGTTGGTAACCACTGACATAGATCACAAGTCCACCTCGCAGAATGCGTAGTATTTGTAGTATTTTATACCATCAACACATACACTGTTTATTAGAGATGGGACGAATATTCTGGAACTGCTATTTTGAAACTGTTACAAAAATGAAACTGTTTCGAAATGAAACTGTTTCGTGTACCAACCTGTTCCATCTGTTCCATACAGATTAAGGAACGCACAGGAGAAATGACTAAATCTTACAGTTTTCATTTTTTTCTCAAAGACCAAGGACACTAGAATAAAATTATGTGACACGTTTCCTTATTAAGATGAAATAAATGGCAGGATTTTTTTCAACATGATTTTCTTTAATTTTCGACGTGTGGAACCATTTATATATTAATTTAATTAATTTATATATAAATGGTTCCACACGTCGAAAATTAAAGAAAATCACGTTGAAGAAAAATTCCTGCCCTTTATAGCATCTTAATAAGGAAACGTGTCACATAATTTTGTTCTGGTGTCCTTGATCTTTGAAAAAAATGAAAACTGTAAGATTTAGTAATTTCACCTGTGCGTTCCCTTAAAGTTGCTTTCTTGGGTATACTCTTTGGTTCCACGAAACATCTTGTTCTTTGTAACAGGTTCATAAAACAGTTTCATGCAACATAATGTCAAACGTTACATGCTACGAGCAACGAGTTAGATACTATAGAGAGGACAAAGACCTCAGAAAGTTGAAGACAATTGAACATTGGTCCGCCATGTTTCGGTTAGTCAAAACAAAGGGGCGTGGTTCGGATGTTGTAGGAAATGACTGTGATAAAGTTAGTATTATTGTGAATTGAGTTACATATTAGGACTGTGTTAATAAGTAAAAAGTAAAACACACACAAAACTTTACGTTTTATAACAGCTGTAGGCCTATGTTTTATTAGTTTCACTGAAATGAACCTCCGGGTTCCTTAAAAGCCAGTAAGTAAGTAAGTAAATAGCCCAGATATTAAATGACAAGCTATACTCGATGCAACCAAAACAAAGCACCTAAAGACGGATGAATTTATTCGACAGAAGAAAAATAAATAATTTTTGACTTCATCACAAATTTAATTACCTTACAGCTAATCTAAGCTAATATGAAATTATGTAATTCAGTGCTCACCAGGTGATTTCAAGAGAGACGACGTATGTAACTAATAGGAGTAAAATAGAGAAAAATAGAAATTAAAAAATAAAATCCAGTAATTAAGTTATTGAGAAAAATTAATTTGAAATTGAAATTAACACAGAGAACTTTTGAAAACTGCAATTATTAAAACTACAAATAACCTCTTAGCATGCAACATAATAATTAAAGAATTACACTAATAGAAAGTTACTCATGATCATAACTCAGCACATTTATTGAAAAGATAAGATACTTACGATTAACATTGTTATCAGAAACAACAGGAGCCACAGCTAGGTACACTTCTTTTCGCGTGATGGAGACATCATGTAGTCTAATATAATTTGAAACAAATATTGTCGCGTGATGGAGACATCGTGTAGTCTAATATAATTTGAAACAAATATTGTCGCGTGATGGAGACATCGTGTAGTCTAATATAATTTGAAACAAATATTGTCGCGTGATGGAGACATCGTGTAGTCTAATATAATTTGAAACAAATATTGTCGCGTGATGGAGACATCGTGTAGTCTAATATAATTTGAAACAAATATTGTCGCGTGATGGAGACATCGTGCAGTCTAATATAATTTGAAACAAATATTGTCGCGTGATGGAGACATCGTGTAGTCTAATATAATTTGAAACAAATATTGTCGCGTGATGGAGACATCGTGCAGTCTAATATAATTTGAAACAAATATTGTCGCGTGATGGAGACATCGTGTAGTCTAATATAATTTGAAACAAATATTGTCGCGTGATGGAGACATCGTGTAGTCTAATATAATTTGAAACAAATATTGTCGCGTGATGGAGACATCGTGTAGTCTAATATAATTTGAAACAAATATTGTCGCGTGATGGAGACATCGTGTAGTCTAATATAATTTGAAACAAAAATATTGTCGCGTGATGAAGACATCGTGCAGTCTAATATAATTTGAAACAAATATTGTCGTGTGATGGAGACATCGTGCAGTCTAATATAATTTGAAACAAATATTGTCGCGTGATGGAGACATCGTGTAGTCTAATATAATTTGAAACAAATATTGTCGCGTGATGGAGACATCGTGCAGTCTAATATAATTTGAAACAAATATTGTCGCGTGATGGAGACATAATCGTGTAGTCTAATATAATTTGAAACAAATATTGTCGCGTGATGGAGACATCGTGTAGTCTAATATAATTTGAAACAAATATTGTCGCGTGATGGAGACATCGTGTAGTCTAATATAATTTGAAACAAATATTGTCGCGTGATGGAGACATCGTAGTCTAATATAATTTGAAACAAATATTGTCGATGGAGACATAATATAATATAATTTGAAACAAATATTGTCGCGTGATGGAGACATCGTGCAGTCTAATATAATTTGAAACAAATATTGTCGCGTGATGGAGACATCGTGTAGTCTAATATAATTTGAAACAAATATTGTCGCGTGATGGAGACATCGTGCAGTCTAATATAATTTGAAACAAATATTGTCGCGTGATGGAGACATCGTGCAGTCTAATATAATTTGAAACAAATATTGTCGCGTGATGGAGACATCGTGCAGTCTAATATAATTTGAAACAAATATTGTCGCGTGATGGAGACATCGTGCAGTCTAATATAATTTGAAACAAATATTGTCGCGTGATGGAGACATCGTGCAGTCTAATATAATTTGAAACAAATATTGTCGCGTGATGGAGACATCGTGCAGTCTAATATAATTTGAAACAAATATTGTCGCGTGATGGAGACATCGTGCAGTCTAATATAATTTGAAACAAATATTGTCGCGTGATGGAGACATCGTGCAGTCTAATATAATTTGAAACAAATATTGTCGCGTGATGGAGACATCGTGCAGTCTAATATAATTTGAAACAAATATTGTCGCGTGATGGAGACATCGTGATGGAGACATCGTGTAGTCTAATATAATTTGAAACAAATATTGTCGCGTGATGGAGACATCGTGCAGTCTAATATAATTTGAAACAAATATTGTCGCGTGATGGAGACATCGTGCAGTCTAATATAATTTGAAACAAATATTGTCGCGTGATGGAGACATCGTGTAGTCTAATATAATTTGAAACAAATATTGTCGCGTGATGGAGACATCGTGCAGTCTAATATAATTTGAAACAAATATTGTCGCGTGATGGAGACATCGTGTAGTCTAATATAATTGATGGAAATAAATGAAACAAATATTGTCGCGTGATGGAGACATCGTGCAGTCTAATATAATTTGAAACAAATATTGTCGCGTGATGGAGACATCGTGCAGTCTAATATAATTTGAAACAAATATTGTCGCGTGATGGAGACATCGTAGTCTAATATAATTTGAAACAAATAGTCTAATATAATATAATTTGAAACAAATATTGTCGCGTGATGGAGACATCGTGCAGTCTAATATAATTTGAAACAAATATTGTCGCGTGATGGAGACATCGTGTAGTCTAATATAATTTGAAACAAATATTGTCGCGTGATGGAGACATCGTGCAGTCTAATATAATTTGAAACAAATATTGTCGCGTGATGGAGACATCGTGTAGTCTAATATAATTTGAAACAAATATTGTCGCGTGATGGAGACATCGTGTAGTCTAATATAATTTGAAACAAATATTGTCGCGTGATGGAGACATCGTGCAGTCTAATATAATTTGAAACAAATATTGTCGCGTGATGGAGACATCGTGTAGTCTAATATAATTTGAAACAAATATTGTCGCGTGATGGAGACATCGTGTAGTCTAATATAATTTGAAACAAATATTGTCGCGTGATGGAGACATCGTGTAGTCTAATATAATTTGAAACAAAATATTGTCTAATATAATTTGAAACAAATATTGTCGCGTGATGGAGACATCGTGCAGTCTAATATAATTTGAAACAAATATTGTCGCGTGATGGAGACATCGTGTAGTCTAATATAATTTGAAACAAATATTGTCGCGTGATGGAGACATCGTGTAGTCTAATATAATTTGAAACAAATATTGTCGCGTGATGGAGACATCGTGTAGTCTAATATAATTTGAAACAAAGTCTAATATAATTTGAAACAAATATTGTCGCGTGATGGAGACATCGTGTAGTCTAATATAATTTTAAATTAATATTGTCGCGTGATGGAGACATGGTGTAGTCTAATATAATTTGAAACAAATATTGTCGCGTGATGGAGACATCGTGTAGTCTAATATAATTTGAAACAAATATTGTCGCGTGATGGAGACATCGTGTAAGTCTAGTCTAATATAATTTGAAACAAATATTGTCGCGTGATGGAGACATCATGTAGTCTAATATAATTTGAAATAAATATTGTCGCTTGATGGAGACATCGTGTAGTCTAATATAATTTGAAACAAATATTGTCGCGTGATGGAGACATCGTGTAGTCTAATATAATTTGAAACAAATATTGTCGCGTGATGGAGACATCGTGTAGTCTAATATAATTTGAAACAAATATTGTCGCGTGATGGAGACATCGTGTAGTCTAATATAATTTGAAACAAATATTGTCGCGTGATGGAGACATCGTGTAGTCTAATATAATTTGAAACAAATATTGTCGCGTGATGGAGACATCGTGTAGTCTAATATAATTTGAAATTAATATTGTCGCGTGATGGAGACATCGTGTAGTCTAATATAATTTGAAACAAATATTGTCGCGTGATGGAGACATCGTGTAGTCTAATATAATTTGAAACAAATATTGTCGCGTGATGGAGACATCGTGTAGTCTAATATAATTTGAAACAAATATTGTCGCGTGATGGAGACATCGTGTAGTCTAATATAATTTGAAATAAATATTGTCGCTGGATGGAGACATCGTGTAGTCTAATATAATTTGAAACAAATATTGTCGCGTGATGGAGACATCGTGTAGTCTAATATAATTTGAAACAAATATTGTCGCGTGATGGAGACATCGTGTAGTCTAATATAATTTGAAACAAATATTGTCGCGTGATGGAGACATCGTGTAGTCTAATATAATTTGAAACAAATATTGTCGCGTGATGGAGACATCGTGTAGTCTAATATAATTTGAAACAAACGTTCTCACACATGTCTCGCAACTAGGCAGAGCTTTTGCATCACACACAATTTGTCATTATTTTGAACAGTAATGACAAATTGTGTGTGATGCAAGTGCTAACTTTCCTCTTTGTCAACAAAAGTGCCTACGCATTAATAAAAGAAAATTGGAGTAGGCCCTATAAACACAATATATACTAAACTCTTGATGGTCAAACTTATTAATACAGATATTTCGCTTATGCTCAGTCCGTCTTATCTTATAATTCTCTGCGGCAATGGTACTGTACCTGTATTGAGAGGGCTTAATTATCCAGCAACGAATATTATGATTTACGGTACATTTCGTTTAAATCCGAGGGAATTAGACATTTTTGGAAATTTTAAAGTCTTAATTATTACCTTTTCATTTATAAATCAGCTTTTACAAAACCTATAGCGAAATGTTTAAATTAAATATTGATGTATCTGAAAAATATAATACATGTACCAACTCGTTGCAGTGTACCTTTGATAAGCACTCCTTGCGGAGGCTGGCGGTACTACAGACCGCCATGTTTTTAGGGAACGATCCATAGTACTGTTGGCCTCCTCAGGGAGCGCTTATCAGAGGTCTTCAGCCTCTCTATAGTATCTAACTCTTTGGCTACGACCTTTGCTGGCGCTACTTTCGACCACTGCTTGAAAACGATACATCGATCTCGTATCGACCTGGTTGGCAAGTTGGTATAGCGCTGGCCTTCTATGCCCAAGGTTGCGGGTTATATCCCGGGCCAGGTCGATGGCATTTAAGTGTGCTTAAATGCGACAGGCTCATGTCAGTAGATTTACTGGCATGTAAAAGAACTCCTGCGGGACAAAATTCCGGCACATCCGGCGACGCTGATATAACCTCTGCAGTTGCGAGCGTCGTTAAATAAAACATAACATAACACATCGATCTCGTAGGCCGGGAAATTCAATTTAACTAATTTCTTTCATTCCCTCCCCATTAACAATATTAATTAGTACCGCGAAAATAAATTATTGGGTACAGATAAAGAAATACAATATTACATAGGCCTAATCATATATTTAGACGTACACTAAATATTGTTTATACTATTATAAGTTAAATAATGTGGGAAAACTTCAGTATATGGTTCCCTCACTGACAATTACCTTAAAATAGGTACTAAAAATTGTATTTGTGTTTGTCGAATATCAGGAATCGGTTACTGTAATTTCAACTTTCAAGCACGTATTTTTGTGCAACATAACCTAGAAGACTTGGAATGGGTGTCGTGAAAATGTAGGCTACAAGTATTGTACCGGTAAGAAACATTGAAATTGTCTACGAATTTCAACCAATTATTGTATATAATTTTCTGAAACGTAAATGTTATGTTAAATAAATCATGCTGTGAAAGTTACACACGAACTTATAAAATGTGATTTGAGATGTACGCCAGTGAACAATGAAAATCTCAAAATTTGGGAATTCCTTGCTTCAACATGTTGCAGTTGTCATTAGAATTTCTCAGAAATTTGTTGGGATTTCTTGCCCAATCTGTAACACGGAACATGGCCGTTTGAAACAGGTACGCTACCTCTATCAGTGAACTGAAATCGATCGCAACAAATCTACAGATGCCTCTTACGAAACTGTTTTTTTGGGAACTGTTATTTTGGAACAGTTTCTTTGTCGAAACAGTTTCACTTGAAACTGTTTCAAAAAAATAACAGTTTAGCCCATCTCTACTGTTTATACAGGGACATCATTTTATTTTTACTTGCATTTTTATTGTACCTGCATTTCTGAATGTACTTCACTCCCACCCGTTCACTAATGTCCTTGCTCCCGTCAGACACACAAACTTACGGCCGCTGTTGCATTCAAAGTCTTCAAGCAGTGAAGTAAACACTGCAGTGTATAGTGTGTTTCAGAAATATGGTTGCGTTTTCTATAGAAGAAAGAACCTATATTAATAATATCGTACTAAAAAATTATATTCAAGAAACGATAAATTCAATTTCAGAGAATATGCTTCAAAATGTTTTTAATAATATGCGTAAAGAATTGAAGCCTGCATTGTAATAAACGGCAACCATTTTCAGCAACTTGTTTAAAAATTCAGATTAGCTTATTTTGAATTGAGGTGGCTAGAAGCAAAGGAATGCCAGTGACATTTGTAATAACATGAGTTAAATGCATCCAGTGTAAGCTAAAGTATCTTAAAATTTTAGTGGCAAAGGGATATTTTAATCTCATCACACATTAAAATTTAAATAAAAAATTTCACCGATTTTACGAAAGCTTAAATATTTAACCCCCATTTTCTCAAAAGTAACTTAAGTGCACTTACAGCCCTTTACTTATGAGCCCCTCAATTTAAATGCTCTCTCTATATTGTATGTTAACAACAATAATTAATTATGCTAAATAAAATAGACATTACATAATGAACATAGCCGCCTGAAAAGTTGAGTTTTTGAAAAAAAAATGTTACTACTCTCCTGTATTTTGATAAATTCCGTAAAAGTGGTGATCAGACTGAAAATCGTAATATCGTATTTCCCTAAAATGGATACACTACTTTTCTCTCCTCATATACCTAGTAAAATGATTTGTTTACATATTGCACTAGTAACATCAAACTCCTGTAATGGAAGGGGGCAACAGTGTTTCCGAGTATAGCCAGGTTAATGTTAAAAATGTTGGTAAAAATAAAGTGATGTCCCTGTAGTATTAAGTTGCATACAATGCAGTGACTTACCTTAGAATACAGAGACAAGAGTATTCCTTACTATGCTTGTAGCAAAGAGCGACAGTATGACATTTCCTCAAAGAAACACAATAGAACTCGTCTCATTTCCGTAATTCATTTGGTGGCACGTAAAAACTGAACTGGTTTATTCCCGACTAGAAAAGACGTATGACATCACTTCTAGGAAGCCCACTTCCATTGAGCGTATCTTAGTCGTCAGGCACTTTTCATTTTATTTTACTTGCTTAGAATGCAAGCGCCTTAGCCTACATAAATAGATCTTTGCTTCTGGCATTTGTTACTTGATTAGGTCAGAGCCTGCCGACTTTATCTCAATTCAAAATTAATTAGAACATTTTGTCGTATTCAATGATTTTTATGTATTGCTTGAAGTATTGATTTGTGTTTTTTATTCCAGATTAAAATTACATGTTTCTTGTTTATGTTTGTTAATTAAATACCATATAATTAATTATGATACTTAATCACTCATTTAAAGTTTGCCTGCAACGTGTATATATTTATGTGTGCTTGACTTTTTTTATAGTGTGATTGTTCTATTTTTACTATTGTATTTATATTTCTGGTGGTGAATATTAAATAAGTAAATAAAAATTTAAATAAATAATGAATGAATGAACGAATGAAAAGATGAATGAATGAATGGAGAAATAAATAAATGAATGAAGAAGTAAATAAATAAATAAATGAATAAATAAAAGATAAATAACTAGATAGATAAATAATTAAATAAATATAAATAAATAAACAAAGAAGTAAACAAATAAATATATAAATAAATAAGTAAATAAATAAACATACAAACAAACAAATAAATAAGTTAATAAATGAATAAATGAAGAAATAAATAAATGAATGAGGAAATGAATGAATGAATGGATGGATGAATGAATGAAGAAATAAATGAATGAATGAAGAAATGAATGAATGGATGAATAAACGAATGGATGAATGAATGAAGAAATAAATGATTGGATGAATGAATGAAGAAATGAATGAATTGATGAATGAATGGATGAATGAATGAAGAAATGAATGAATTGATGAATGAATGGATGAATGAATGAAGAAATAAATGAATGAAGAAATGAATGAATGAATGGATGAATGAATGAAGAAATAAATGAATGAATGAATTGATGAATGAATGGATGAATGAATGAAGAAATGAATGAATTGATGAATGAATGGATGAATGAATGAAGAAATAAATGAATGAAATGAAATGATGAATGAATGAATGAAACATTAAATGAATGAATGGATGAATGAATGAAGGATTTAAGAAATGAATAAATGTATGAATGAATGAATGAATATAAGAATAAATGAATGAATTAATTAATTAATAAATCAATAAATAAATCAATAACTGCATAAATAAATAAGTAAATAAATAAATAAGTTAATAAGTAAATGAATGAATAAATAAATGTATGAATAAGTGAATGAATGAATAAGTAAATAAATAAGTAAATAAATAAATAAATAACTACATAAATGAGTGAGTGAATGAGTGAGTGAGTGAGTGAGTGAGTGAGTGAGTGGTGAGTGAGTGAGTGAGTGAGTGGGTGTATATCCCTTTATATCTGAAAGCCATATTTAAGGTAAATGAATTCCGTAAGTACAGCACAAATGCGATCCGTGTTTGTCTCTCCCTTTCTATCCGTCTGTTCTTGCATTCCAGGCGATGCAAGAAGGGTTCGTTGTTATATAATGAATAGTAAAGACTAATCACATAATGATCCAGTGGAGCCAACTGTATCCACCCCTGCGTAGAATCAATAATGAAACATTTCTGGAATATTGTGAGGTTCCAACATTAAAACAATATGCATGATATGAGAATCGAACCCATGTTCTTACCATTATTGACTATGCCTTTTAAAAAACTGAATGCATTAGCGAATTGTTCCTTTTTGCATTTCAGATGTGATTATTTTCCATCGCTTTGGCGTAAAGGTTAGCATGTCTGACTGCGAAACGAGCGGGATTCAAATCCTGGTCGGGACAAGTTACCTGGTTTAGGTTTTTTCCGGGGTTTTCCCTCAACCCATTAATAGCAAATGCTGGGTAACTTTTGGCTCTCGACCCTGGACTCCTCTCGCTAGCATTATCACCAGGCTTCGAGACTTCGGACCCGATAGAGCAGTTCAGTGGGAAATCCGCATAACGGTGTACTGAGTATAGTGGTAAAGCGTAGGCTACAGTGGGTGGGGGTACTGTAGAATGAATGCCAACAAATACGCAAAGGAAAACGCTCTGGATTTGAAGGTTCTGACGAATCATTTGGTTTTCATACACACTGTGTCTGAAACTATTACACGGTTAGAAAAGTCAGAGCAAGAGATGCCGGAAGCCCTCAAATTAATTTAGAAAATGATGCAGAGAATTAATGAGACACAAAGTACACCGGTTACTGAACGTGTAAAACAGAAGTGGAAATCAATTTTATGTAAAAATAACGGATATGGAACATTGTGTAACATAAACAGCAAATTAGTGGACATAGAGTCACTCGAGAATAAAGGACTATCTCTTAGAGACTGCAATGATGTTAGGTTTTTTCGTTTTGCTCCTATAACTTCATGCGACGTAGAGCGCAGCTTTCTACAGTACAAACTTTGGCAGATAACCGAAAAAGATTTATGTTTGAGACACTGGGAATGTATCTTGTAGTACACTGCAATTCGGTAGTGTAGCTGCAATTTCTAAATACGACCAATAGGATAGATCAAGATATTAAAATTGATACATGTTTATTTTCACCATTAACACTGTGTTTAATTAATCACAAATGCTTATAAGGGACAGGAGAATAAATGCTTTTCATATTCTCTTGACATTTTCATTGTGTAATGTATATTTACTTTCAGAATGTACATATGTGTGTTTCCCCATACTACCGTACTCTACTCTAAATAGCAACGTTGTTACCTCAACACATCTCTATCTACCTGCACCGAGTCAACAATCTATAGTGCGTGCACAGTAAACTTATTGTATCGGGTCCAAAGTCTCGAAGCCTGATTATCATACGCTAGGTAACCATAGCAGTTGGTAAACCGTCGTAAAATAACCAATAAAAAACAATTATTACTGAACGAATATGAATGTGAGGAATTGCATAATATACAGGGACATCACTTTATATTTACCAACATTTTTAACATTAACCTGGCTATACTCGGAAACACTGTTACCCCTTCCATTACAGGAGATTGGTGTTACTAATGCAATATGTAAACAAATCATTTTACTAGCTATAGGAGGAGAGAAAATAAGTGTATCCATTTATGTTACAGGGAAATACGATATTAGGATTTTCAGTTTGATAATTACTTTTACGGTATTTTATCAAAATACGGTAGAGTAGCAACATTTTTTTTCACAAACTCAACTCTTCAGGCGGTTTTATTCATTATATATTGGCTACTTTATTCACCATATTGCCGTACTTTCGGTAACTCTAATCTTCACTTCTGCTCAGTCAACAGAAATAAAGTTATTCTGTCATGCTACACACCGTACCTGTGCGAAATAAGCAGGGAAGGGTATTTACAGAAATCGCGAAAATCACGACATAATAGATATACAATAGATTTTTACTAATCTTTACGAATTAAGTGATTCTGATTAATAATATGCGGACAAAACAATCACGACAAATCGCGAAATAGAGTTCTAATAGCGAAATATGAACACATTCGCGCATTATTACTATTGTGTCGTTTTATAGCGAATTTCATATTCTGAGTTCTTTTTTCGGACTTTTTTTCATTTGAATTTGTTATATATCCCAGTAGGCTACATTACGTGATATTTCAGGTGTTCTGATTACATTAGTGAATTCAAGAAACGGAGAATTCAACATTTCACTAATAATTTGAAAGTAATAATTTCAGGGCTGCAAGTTTTTTTTTTTTTCGTTTTTAATGAATGTGTGCTAAATACAGTCTCAATCCAACAAATATTATCTATTGGCCATACCGCACCTTTACCAGAATCCAACGAACCTTTAATGTTAATTATTTGGAAAGTAATATTCATACTGATTTAATACTCCAATTTCAAAATAATTGTATTTTCCAAAATTTCCATTAATATCCAACAAGAGTACAAATCAATCTCCAACAATCTCCGCTGACAGCAACATTAAAAAACACAAACGATAAAATTAATCTCCATAAATACCTGCCCCTGGAAATAAGCTTCAATAATATAGGCTCTTCCTTCTATGGAAAACGCAACCATATTTCTGAAACACACTATACTCTGTACTGTTTACTTCATTGCTAACAGACTTCGAATGCAACAGCGGCCGTAAGTTTATGTGGCTGACTGGAGCAAGAACGTTACTGCAAGGGGTGGGAGTCAAGTACATTCAGAAAAGCAGGTACAATAAAAATGTAAAAAGTGATGTCCCGGTATAATAAGGCGCTCGTGACTCACCCGGTACATACGCACGTCTTCATATTTTTCTTCTGTATTTTGGCTTTAATATGACGCTTCTTCTGTGA
Organism: Periplaneta americana; assembly: GCA_025594305.2. Classification (NCBI taxonomy): domain Eukaryota; kingdom Metazoa; phylum Arthropoda; class Insecta; order Blattodea; family Blattidae; genus Periplaneta; species Periplaneta americana. The sequence continues at coordinate 162,542,025 of JAJSOF020000011.1, forward strand.
TTTTTTTTGTGTTCGACATTGATTGTGGATCAGGGGAACAGATCTGGGTCACAGATATTGGATGAAGTCGGAAGGATGCTGTTTTTATGATATATTACTTCCTTAACTGTGTTGGAAGGGAGGCAAACTTCGTCTGCTCTTGCCTACTTAAAATTTCAGTACGGATAGTGTGGAAAGAATTTATTCAGACTAAAGTTAAATTCAGTCAAATTCCCTGCAAAGTACAGGAAGACTGCAATAAGTTGGAGATAGTAACCAAGGAAGATAAAAAAAGGAAGGATTTTCATATTTATGACATCTTAGATAGCGAAAAGTAGGATGAAATCTTACAAAAAAGTCTTTTTATACAATTCAAGTGTTACTTATTTACATATCAACATTTTGCTTACGTCAGCCTTGGTCCACACCAGCGTTAGCGTTGTAGGTTGGTATCCTTGTGTGAAATGTCTTACTATATAGCCTACAATGTTCTGTCGATATAGTAGAAAGGCAATGTTCACTTACTCAGATATAACACGCAGAGCAACTTCCCTGCAATCAACAAGCAACAACTTTGGATAGAGCGGTGATATTCAATCTACGGTACGCGTACCCCCAGGGGTATGTGGGGTTGTCTCAATGAGTGGGTATCCCATTCATTACGCACGTAACAGTGTTGACATATTTATTTTATTATACTTATTATACTTCTGATTGATATGTGTAATCTATTATCAGGCAGTACATCTCACTTGACGATATGTGTCAGAGGAAGAACAATTTTTGTATACATTTGAAGTCTGAGTAGTGTAATATATAGCTAATCGACGATGTATGCATTTGAGGGGGAAGGAACTGGCCACCCTACCCCATTATCTCCTGACTAGTTGCCTCATGAGGGATGCCTTATTGCTGTTACTTATGACGTTCAAACCTGACTTCGGACAATTTACTAAACAACAACAACAACATACTTGTTGATAATTATTGAATTAAATTGTAATTTCTTTTTTGCGAGATCGTGCGTATTTGCTTGTTTTCCGCACAGAACCAATACGCGGTAAGTGTGAAATACCACATTCAGTATTCCCAACGTAACACACATAACAATTTCCCTCTTCTTACCGCTTAAGCGCGACATTCATTTACTGCTTTAGGCTTTTAACATATAATTTTTAGAGACGTTTAACATAGTAATAATTATAAATTGAAACTTACCACTGCAATTTCACCTAAATTGCAATGTTAATTATTGTTTTTAAATATTTGCAAAAATTAAGTAAAGTCTACTAGTCCAAGAAACTTATTGCATTCCTGATACAAGTAACATTAAGGAAGCCGTGAAAATTCAACAAGATTCCAGATGCCGATGTTATTACTGCAATATGTTATATAAATAATATTGTTAAAATATTAAAATGAAAAAATAAATCATTACATAACCTTACCGTTTGTTTTAAGTTCGCATTTATAGACTGGGGGAAGACAGACGTATATCACGGCCTGCTGGAGTATAGTAAACACAGAAAACATTTTATAGCAACAATGTTGAAGAAAGATATTTTGGTGTTCCGAAGTTGGCGTCATTAAACAGAAAGCAACATGGAGATTTCATTGCAACTAATTAGAAATTCGTCTTTCAGGTATGTAATAAACGATCTTCGCACAAAATAATGTACGATACACGAGCGGTATGTCTGTTTTCATGTTCTCGGAAATTAAAAAAAGCTCAACTACGTTTCGCTTTTTCAATCTTTTCCTCGAACATGAAAACGTCAACACACCGCTCTTGTAACGTATATTACTATTACAATATCAATTCTTTTTTTCTTGTTTGAATACCATTTTAAGTAAATCATTACTATTATTATTCCAGCAATAAGTACTGAATAATAATAATAATAATAATAATAATAATAATAATAATAATAATAATAATAATTTATTTTAATACACCAATCAAAATGCAAAAGAAATGCCGAGTCGAAGTCACTATCGATTTGAAATATTATCGTGTTACGAGCATTTCGCTTAGAAAACAATAGAAATAGAGATATGTACACAGAAGGCTTTGGATAAATACAGTAACTCCTCTCTCATCCGGACAGTAGAGTAGGTAATTATTATTGGCTACTCACAGTACAGTACGTGCCTTCTTCCTCCCCGCCATGTACTTTTTCCCTCCCCCTATTTGCAACCCCGTCGTGCTTTCAGTAAGTCACAGGTTGTGTGTGGAAGAAGTTCACTACGCTTTCTAAGACATTTACTGATAAACGCTCGAAGTTCAGTTATTTTTTCAAAGACAAATTGGGTATTTTGAAGCGGCTGGATGAAGGAGAAACTATTTCTGGTATCCTAAGAAGTACAATTCATGACTGCAAGCGTAACCGGGCTGCATTGGAAGAATATTGTGCATCCACGAGCTCTAATGACAAGCGCCCTACATTGAAGCAGCCTAGTCAGTGGCGGCTCCTGCGTATTTCTTAAGAGGAGGAAAGAAGGTAACAGGACGAAATGACACCTTCTTGAATGAAACATACTACAAATTAGCCAACATGCACACATGTAAGACCAGGTAGTGTTGGGGTTGGCCTTCCCTTCTGTATAGCAATAATGTGTTCTTGTAAACTGAGTTTCCTAAATTTTCCATAAAATATTATGTTTTCACTTCCATTCATTGTTGAATAATTGCACAAATTAACAATTACAAGGAAATTCACCTCGCAGCATTTTTCGAGCACACTACAGCATCACACGTGTTGAAAGAGACCACCTACTAACACGTAATCGGAACCACGGAAATGGGAATGGGAAATAATCTGAGGAAAGCGAGAACACTGCACCCACCCACGTGGTCTGTCTACCCACATGTACATTGTACAAGTTCAGTATCGCATGCTTTTGAAGAATATCAGTTCTTGTAAAGTCATACTATCATTATTGTTCAAAGTTGCCGGTGCCCAATTTTTTATGTTAAAAATAATGTAGTTTGGAGTATCTACTTTCAATTTCAAATATGTTTGTACAAAACTGACAACTTAGCTGTTGCCCTGTCTAGTACACAATGAACGGAAGTGAATTTCAATTTCAGGGGCCAAAAAGATCTGCGATACTAACGTAGAACTACTTCCTCTTTGTTTTATATAAACACGACTTTAACTTTCAAATATCCTTGAAAGCTTCAAACCATGAATAGTAGCCTATATAAAGTGCAATGAATAAAATTTTTTATTTATAATTAAAAAAAAAGTTTATAAAGTGTCTTTCATAGCGTTGCGTTAAAACTGTTTTATTGTGCCTCCTCCTAGTCGTGTTATAGTCTGGTTGAATGGAAGATCGTTAGATGGCAGCGGTAGCGAGCTTGCTGCATGACCAGTCGGTTTCTATTTCCCGCCCATGCGCTGATTCAGAGGAGGATCTCCTCCCTCTCCGTTCATTTACTCGCTTTAAAACTCTGCTTCTGTCTCTGGCCGCTAGTGCGCTGTTGTCTTTGTGTGTTAACTGCAGTAAAGGAGGAATGGATTGGCTTTCCTCCACACAGGCAATCTCGCATCTTTCTCACAGTTTTCTAGCAGCACATGAGCGCGCATCGTTTAAAACTCGATCAACCGAGGTTTTCTTATAGCTGTGAACTTAAAAATGATCGAATCTTCCTTGAATTTCAAGGCACATATTTTATTTGGTATATTTTCTTTCAAAAGAAGAAAAATGTGAGGAGGACGTTCCTCCCTTCCCTCCCCCGAGGAACCGCCACTGAGCCTAGTGTTTTGAAATACGATAAGGAACTGTTTCTATGGTTTCAAGAACAAAGAAGGAAAGGTACTCCAATATCTGGCCTGATTCTGAAAGAGAAAGCGCTTGATATGCTTAAGAAATATGGAGGCGATAATTTATCTGCTAGTGATGGGTGGTTGTCAATGTGGAAGGAAAAGTATGATGTTCGTCCACTTGCAATTTGTGGAGAGAGGATCTCAGCTGATACCGTTGAAGCTGAAGAATATAACACTACATTCTGAGATTTGGTAAGTAAACTAGAATTATCTCTCCAGCAGATATAGAATTGTGACGAAACCGGTTTAAATATCAAATGTTTACGGAAAAGAACTTTAGAATATACATCATACAAAACTGCGCCTGGTTTCAAAATCCAAAGAGAACGTGTGACTGTATTAGCTTGCTACAATGCATCAGTGGCAAATAAGCTTCCCTTGATGTTAATTGGGATAAATTTAAAAATATAGGCTACTGATTGTAACTATTGTAATCGTTAAATTTAATTACTGTATTATTCAAATGTTCACAAATATTTTCTTATCATATTTACTCATATCAATTATGCAGACGATGGAGGGACAGTTAACCAAGTTCCGTACCGTCTTGCAGTAAGGCGTGGCCTATGAAATCACGTGAATGCCGGACGACGAAGCGGACGGACGACATAGCAACGGATCACAGAGAATTTACTGTATTATTTTATTGCATTCATGAAGAGGTCCACTGTATTTCTGAAGACGACTCTCACAGAGGAGCGGATATAATAGCAATAAACAGGCAACAACAAAAGGCTATTATCATAGATCCAACTATACGCATGGAGAGACATCTCAACCAAGCTCATCAGGTTGATCAGGAAAAGAGGGCCATTTATGAACCTTGTATTCCCTACCTTAGTGCCAAGTATAACATCCCTCTCTTCAATTGGTCAGTGACAGGTTTATTTTTTGGTGCTCGGAGTTCTTTACCAAAATTTACATATCATTTTTTAAATCAATTATCAATATCATCTTTTGAAATTCAAAAAATCATCTCGCAAATTCTCAAAGATTCCCTGCAGATTATACAATTTCATTTATACCACTCAGAAGGCCTTAATTAAGGATATGCTAATTTTAAATAAATTTTTTTATCAGTATAATTTAGTCATCTTGTAAGATTTTATTTTACAATTGATAATCAATGGTGCTTAATTATTACACTTTATTTTTATAACAATATTCATATTTAATTAATTATATTTGTTTGCTATTCATTTCCGGATCCTCGTGGTCATCCTTAATTAAGGCCGGATGAGTTTCTCTCTCTCTCTCTCTCTATCTATCTATCTATCTATCTATCTATCTATCTATCTATCTATCTATCTATCTATCTATCTATCTATCTATCTACCTACCTACCCACCCACCCACCCACCCACCCACCCACCCACCCACCCACCCACCCACCCACCCACCCACCCACCCACCCACCCACCCACCCACCCACCCACCCACCCACCCACCCACCCACCCACCCACCCACCCACCCACCCACCCACCCACCCACCCACCCACCCACCCACCCACCCACCCACCCACCCACCCACCCACCCATCTATCTATCTATCTATCTATCTATCTATCTATCTATCTATCTATCTATCTATCTATCTATCTATCTATCTATCTATCTATCTATCTATCTATCTATCTATCTATCTATCTATCTATCTATCTATCTCTCTCTCTCAGTTCTGAATCTGTATTTATAATAAAATTTATACATTTTTTTTGTTAAGAAAAATAAAACGTAACTGGTCGTATATATCGACTGTAACAACGAGAACATCCTTGGATAATAAGGAAGGCTGTAGAATACCATATAAACTGCAGTTTCAGTATTTTCGTGTAATATTCTTGTAATGGTTGTAAAATAAATGTACTTACATGAATAATTTAAAATCGATTCATATAAATAATAACGTAAACATGTTATAAAAGTCGTATTTACATGTTTTTTTAAAACTAATTTCAGGAAAATATCTTTTTACCTTGGCATGTTTGTCATGTTCTCGGAAAACGATATAATTTCGTATCGTAGCACACTTAGTCGAAATGAAACTGGCCGATCTTTCGAGTCTCGTCTCGTCATTCTCGTGCGCTTCGAGTCTCGCTCATCATTCTCGAAATAGCATTTGATTGACGTGGAAAGATTTCGTAACTTTGAATAACATACATCATTGAAATAAATAACATTATAAATGTTTAAATGAGACAAAAAGACAAAACAGAACAGTATCTTAGTTATCAAAATGTTCTGGTTCTATTATAAACTAGTGGCTTGTGTCACTAAGTTCTTTAGACGTTCAAATAAACATTTTTCAGATTTATTTTCAATGAATACCAGATATTCTGAAAGTTATTTGCTTCCATAATAATGAAAGATACTCTCTCTCGAGCCAATACTGAAGAGAACCACGCTTATAAATATCTACACCACACCGCCATTAAATATATGAAAAAGACCCAATCCCACTTGATTAATAACTATAAAAAAATTTGATTTTTAATAATATTATCTTACGTAAGTTTTATAGCTTTCAGCAACATATACTATATATACTATATAGCCACCACTCAGTAAAATATAGAAATCAAAATCTAATTGAAGTTATTCTCTACATCTACTTATATAACCCCAAAACATTTCACTTTCATATCATCAATATAGCATTAATATGTATAATTAATGAAAAATAGTCACATAATGGCATTAACTACAATAATATTTCATTTCTAATGGTAATAATGTCATCAAACCACCTCAAGTTTTGTAGTTTTTAATATCCAATACACAGCTGTACCCAGAAAATTACACACCACAGAATCGAACCTGTAAATTATTTTTAGTAAGTTAAGTTTTTAATAACCAATTTAATTTGAGCTCTAAATATGTCAGCATTCTTGCAGATCATGGCCTTTGAGTAATATTGTTTACTGTAGTGTGTGTTTTGTTTTATTCTGAAATGCAACAAGGCTGACTTGATGTTCGCTTCGCTTCTCGTTTACAAAAAAAAAAAAAAAAAAAAAAGCGAAGGGAATATCAAGTCGGCCGTGAATGCTATTAGCTAGTTCTCAAAACTGACAACTGACGACAGATGGATTTTGGAAAATAGGAAAATTATGTTGAAAAATTCACATTTCACTTAAAGCTGCTATTTTTCCGAAAAACTTTGAGTTCCAAGCTTCAAAATGAGGGGTCATTTATTAAAATCCGCCCAGCTGTTTTCCCGTAATTTCCTTTACCAGTTCAAATTATATATATATATATATATATATATATATATATATATAGATGATATTACCTATAGGCTAGCTATATAAATAGAAAAACATTTCTCAAATAAATTTGCATTTCTAAGAAACATAAAACGTAACGTTAATATCTTTTTACTTGAGATTGCACACTTGATCTCCAACATATGAAAAGAAAATTCCTAGCCTTTTAATAAGGACCTAGTAATTAAATAAAGACTGGGAACGGATTATTATACACTGAAAGGTAGAGATGATGTTTCAAATATACTACTTGATTCTTTATATATATATATATATATATATATATATATATATATATATATATATATATATAACAGTTGCCAAAGTAGGTAAAAGTTCAGTCAGGTATAAACAACTGTGGCGATTCAAGGCTGCTTGACGTTCGGGACTTCGGGAGTGATCAGTTTCGGCGTCTCGAAACACTCACAAGCAGTCTTTACGTCAACGATGCGACGTATACAACATTGTCGTGCGGGTTTTCGGCTTTGCGGGCGCTGCTGTTAGTCTTGCTTTCTCGATCGTTGTTCATCTCTAGTAGGTATATATTTCAATGAGTCTTTTATATATATATATATATATATATATATATATATATATATATATTAAATTTGAGTATAGAAGTTTCAAATGACAAAATTACTAATCACATGAATGTGAAGATACATTTTTTTCCTCTTTCGAATTGCAGACGAAAAGAATTATTATAAATCCGGTAAGTTATATGACTTCATTTGTAAACTGCACGACTAAGGATTAAGCAGATCTGTATCATGACACGTTATGAGCTCCGAGTCGTCAGGTCGTTTGTACAAAGTGAAAGAATTGCTCCCCGTCTCGTTATGTGTTGGGAATTTTTCTTGTGATGACGGGTGTAAGACAAAAAAGCTCTCCGTAGAGTTTAAGGTGTCAGTGGCGGAAGAACATTTGTCTTCTCATTCTCATACTTGGTTTCTTTCCGTGTCATACATTTCATGATTTTCATCAATCGAGACTTCTTAATTAATTACATGAATACTATTAGCTACTGACTTATTTATTTATTTATTTATCTATCTATTTTTTATCTACTTATTTATCTATTTATTTATTCATCTATTTATTTATTTATCTATTTATCTATTTATTTATTTATCTATTTATTTATCTATTTATTTATACATTCACTTATTTATTTATCTATCTATTTAAATTATTTATTGATTTATTTATTTATTTATCTATTTATTTATTTCTCTATTTATTTATTTATTTATTTATTTCTCTATTTGTTTATTTATCCACTTATTTATTTATTTACTTACTTATTTATATATTTATTCATTCACTTATTTATTTTTTATTTATTTATTCATTCATTCACTTATTTATTTATTTATTTATTTATTTATCTATTTATTTATTTATTCATTCACTTGTTTATTTATTTATTTACTTATTTGTTTATTTATTTATTCATTTATTTATTTATGTATGTATTTATTTATCTATTTATTTATTTATCTATTCATGTATTTAGCTATCTATCTATTTATTTATTTATCTGTTTATTTATTTATCTTTTATTTATTTTATCTATTTATTTATTTGTTTATTCATTCACTTATTTATTTATTTATCTATTTATTTATTTCTCTATTTGTTTATTTATTCACTTATTTATTTATTTATTTATTCACTTATTTATTTATTTATTTATTTATCGGCAACGCTGATATAACCTCTGCAGTTGCGAGCGTCGTTAAATAAACCATAATTTATATTTTTTAAGGGATGGTCGATCGAAAAGCAAAAATAAAATTGTGAAGATCGGCCATAGCTTTGAATTGTAAAGTTGGCTGACAAATAAATATCAAATTGACCTTTCCTTAGATTAGTTTTGCTGGCATTAACATATATTTATTGAAGCAATATCCTATGTTATTTTGATATTTCCAAACCTTATAATCACTTTAGAATAGCATTCTGAAATTCGGCAGAAGCAACTGTCGGAATATATATAATTATTCTTTAAAAATAGATGTATATTGATTGACATGGGAATAAGTTTGTAATTTTTACCGAGGTGAACGTCCTATTGAATACATAACTCTGTTCTAGTTTCGCTTGTTGCCTGGCTACCGATAAACTCGTCAAACTTTACACGTATTCCGCTCCCTATTGTGATGTTCGGTCTTTTCTATTTCATTTTTGAAGAAGTAAGAAATTTATCGACATGACATGATGGTGTCTCTGATAAATATCTACTTCCATGACAACAAATAAAACTAAGCATCTGACTTTATATATTGATTCGGAAGTACTGTAAGGGTTGTGAAGTAAACACAGTGTGTCTATTAAGTAACGAAACTTTTTCTTGGGACAAAATTTGAGGTGTTTTACGTCATGATACAGTTGTGTAAATTTTAAAAGTTTCGGTGCTTTTTACTATGTATATATTTTTATGCTCCACCGTGCCGAAATGTAGTAATTATACACCTGGTAGCAGCCCTTTAATGGACCTCATTAAAGTACACCTATTCATTAAAGCAATTGTAGCAATATGAAAGGCCAAGTATCGATTATTCTCGGATATGCACTCGAAAGACAACTAGTTCCGTTACTATAGGCCCTAATAATTAGTGTTAATTGTAAATAATATTCAAATAAATTCAATTTGTAATCTGTTTTTCAATCTAATTCAATTTCAAGGTTATATCAAGATTAATGTTTATTTTACTCTCTAGATTATATCAAGGTCAATGTCGACATTTGTTTCTTGGAAAAAATCAATACTTTCGCTTCTGCGTACACCTCACAATTTACGAGGTATTGCACAAGGTTAGTTCCGCTACTCAGTCAGATAAGAATAATATGAATACTTATCAATAATTTCAAGTTAGAAATATGGTCGAGCATAAAAAGTCATATGAAACTTGACTATAATGGTAATTAAGACGCTCGTATGAAAATTATGAAACTCGCTTGCGCTCGTTTCATAAACGTACTCGCGTCTTAATTACTACCATTATAGGCTCGTTTCATAATGCAGTATTTATGAATGAAAGAATGGATGAAGCAAGAATGATGCTGAACCTGATCAGAAAGAGAAAAGGCAATTGTTGGGTCACTGGCTGAGAAGAAACTACCTACTGAAGGATGCACTGGAAAGAATGGTGAACGGAAGAAAGGTTCGGTTCAGAAGAAGATATCAGACGATAGACAATATTAAGTTACATGGATTGTATGTGGATGGCGGAAAATAGGAAAGATTAGAAAAGGGTTCCCAACCGGTGTGTCGCGAAATTTTGGAACTGAAAAATAAATTATATGCCATCCAGAAAGTCTCCTTACAACGCACTTTTTATTTGCAACGAAGTCTTTGATACGGTACATTTTATTTTGAGACAGACTGAACCAATGAAAAGTGAACACTTACAGCAATGCTCAGTTCAGATTTTCCACCATAAGGCCACGTATTGAAAAACTCTGTGCAACCCACCAAGCGCAAACTTCACATTAATTTAAATAGGCGACTTTTCAAAAACGATAATAAAAATTTTTATCGGACATCCAGCATAGATAGGTTGGAATTTTTGACACACACCTTTGTTTTTTTTTTTCTAATGCCACTCAAGTTGCTGCTTTTTCTTTTAGAATTTTCGATTGCATATTAACATCAACTTATCTACAACACTGGATGTCCGACACTACATAGAAGTTGTTATGAGCGCATTCCGGCATATTTTTGTTGCATTTTTCATCATGGAACCGAAATAAGTGTGAATAACTATGCTTTTAATATATGTTTTTTTTTAAATTCAGCTTACATCTTAGTTGGACGAAAAGGAGGTTAGAAACGACGAAATTCTCGTGCAGTGAACAGTAATCATCTGTCCGTCTCCTTTAAAATATTCACCTTTTTTCCCACAAGAGTACTGATTATTGATAATAATAACAATAATAATGATGATGATGATAATAATAATAATAATAATAATAATAATAATAATAATTACTTACTTACTGACGTTTAAGGAACCCGAAGGTTCATTGCCGCGCTCACACAAGCCCGCCATTGGTCCCTATCCTGAGCAAGATTAATCCAGTCTCTATCTTCATATTCCACTTCCCTCAAATCCATTTTAATATTATCCTCCCATTTACGTCTCGGCCTCCCCAAAGGTTTTTTTCCCTCCAGCCTCCCAACTAACACTCTATATGCATTTCTGGATTCGCCCATACGTGCTACATGCTCTGCCCATCTCAAACGTCTGGATTTAATGTTCCTAATTATGTCAGGTGAAGAATACAATGCGTGCAGTTCTGTGTTGTGTAACTTTCTCCATTCTCCTCTAACTTCATCCCTCTTAGCCCCAAATATTTTCCTAAGTACCTTATTCTCAAACACCCTTAACCTATGTTCCGCTCTCAAAGTGAGAGTCCAAGCTTAACAACCATATAGAACAACCGGTAATGTAACTGTTTTATAAATTCTAACTTTAAGATTTTTTGACAACAGACTGGATGATAAAAGCTTCTCAACCGAATAATAACAGGCATTTCCCATACTTATTCTGTGTTTAATTTCCTCTCGAGTATCATTTATATTTGTTATACTGTTGCTCCCAGATATTTGAATTTTTCCACCTCTTCAAGGGATAAATTTCCATTTTTTATATTTCCATTTCGCACAATATAATAATAATAATAATAATAATAATAATAATAATAATAATAATAATAATAATAATAATAAATCAAATAAGTGTGTTGCGATATCGTGGGCGTTCAGTTAAGTGTGTCGTCAGTGAAAAAAGGTTGGAAACCACTGGATTAGAGAATGCTGGATTTGCAGTGAAAGACCTGCCCTAGGGCAAGAGTCTATGGATGGATGAATGAATGAAATGAATAAGAAAATAAAAAATTAATAGTGAAATTGTAGGAAATACATTTAAAAAGTACGCGAAAACCCGTCCTTGCAAGGGAAATTGGGGCTGAGAGGAAATGTGTATGTGAGTTCCAAGCCCCTTGACCACTTGTCTCACTCCAATTTTTATCGTTACATTTTAATGAACATTAGACAGTTTTGAAGAGGAAAGCCGAAAATGTAGCTAATCTAGTAGCTACCACATGAGAGGGGGCAAAGCAAGACACAACAAAAGCGCAGGATCGGTGATGTTGAAAGTCTGGGTGGGGACTGTGGAGATTGGGCGCCACAGTCCTCTCAAGAGAAGGGATCCGAGCTCTTCCGCTGTGCGAATGACACTATAGTAAGGTTGCCTTAGATTAGCGAAGGCAAAACTTGAAAACAAAGGCTCCTAGTTCAGAAGGATTTCATTTGGAAAACGATGAAATTTATATCGAGGGTAAAGTTATTATTTTACGACGCTGTATCAACATCTAGGTTATTTAGCGTCTGAATGAAATGAAGGTGATAATGCCGGTGAAATGAGTCCGGGGTCCAGCACCGAAAGTTACCCAGCATTTGCTCGTATTGGATTGAGGGGAAAACCCCGGAAAAAGCCTCAACCAGGTAACTTGCCCCGACCGGGATTCGAACCCGGGCCACCTGGTTTCGCGGCCAGACGCGCTAACCGTTACTCCACAGGTGTGAACTCGAGGGTAGATATAGGTGCATCAGTTCGTTTAAGGTCTATCCCTATATTTTATTTAATTACTTCGTTTAATGAGAAAGTGAAAAATAATACCTACTTCTTGTGTCTCTGAGATACGATTTTGTATGCTAATTGCAAGACAGCAACCATCTACTCCCTCTTACTTATCTGTCCGATTCCACAGCCTTTCTCGGTATCATAACTTAAATACTCGGTCACAATATGACAACACGCTAGAAATACCACTCCACACATCATCTCTTTATCCTTCATCTTACACTGTTGCTACTTCTCGTCACTGGAATTCTCTGCCGTCTGAAGTCAAGGGCTGCCGAATTTTAATTTCCTTTAAATGTAAATTAGCAAAATATCTTATGAGTTGCCAGATCTAACGCGTTGCAAATATTTAATGGAATGTGTTCCACTGTATTTATTTTTATTATCTAAATCGTGTTTATTTATCACTTAACGCCAATATGTATCCCACTGTGTTGTTTTTTATTATTAATCTATTTTTGTGTACATTTTATTCAATTGTCGGTTTCTGGTTTAATTATGAAAAATCCTACTTAATTGTAATCTAATACTAATATGTATACTAATGTGTTTTTTTTTTATTTTTACTGTGTACATTTTTTTATTGAATTATCGGCTTCTATTTTATGTGATTCGTATTTGATTCTAACAACATTAATATGTATTTCACTATGTTTATTTTTATTTTATAAGGTAAATTTTATGTAACTACCTCTCATTATGTACCTAAATTGTATCAGTACCGTATGAAATTACTGTACTTAATTCCGATCCAGTTTTATGTTCAACTGTGTAAGCAAGTTTTAATCCTGGTTGAGTGTAAGAGGAGGCCTTACGGCCTTAACTCTGCCAGGTTAAATAAAACCATTATTATTATTATTATTATTATTATTATTATTATTATTATTATTATTATTATTATCATTATTATTATTATCATTATTATTATATCTCATGACCAGAATATTGTACGAAATGGAAATATAAATATTGGAGATTTATCCTTCGAAGAGGTGGAAAAATTCAAATATCTTGGAGCAACAGTAACAAATATAAATGACACTCGGGAGGAAATTAAACGCAGAATTAATGTGGGAAATGCGTCTTATTATTCGGTTGAGAAGCTCTTATCATCCAGTCTGCTGTCCAAAAATCTGAAAGTTAGAATTTATAAAACAGTTATATTACCGGTTCTTCTGTATGGTAGTGAAACTTGGACTCTCACTCTGAGAGAGGAACATAGGTTAAGGGTGTTTGAGAATAAGATGCTTAGGAAAATATTTGGGGCTAAGCGGGATGAAGTTACAGGAGAATGGAGAAAGTTACACAACACAGAACTGCACGCATTGTATTCTTCACCTGACATAATTAGGAACTTAAAATCCAGACGTTTGAGATGGGCAGGGCATGTAGCACGTATGGGGCGAATCCAGAAATGCATATAGAGTGTTAGTTGGGCGACCGGAGAGAAAAAGACCTTTAGGGAGTCCGAGACGTAGATGGGAGGATAATATTAAAATGGATTTGAGGGAGGTGGGGTATGATGATAGACACTGGATTAATCTTGCTCAGGATAGGGACCGATGGCGGGCTTATGTGAGGGGGGGAATGAACCTTCGGGTTCCTTAAAAGCCATTTGTAAGTAAGTAAGTATTATCATCACAGGATTTGTGAATTAGTTACTTTATGTAATTTATTGTTACTGAGCACATTGAAATATTCGGGTCATTAGGAATATAGACTGATAAACTCACCTCCGCCTTATATCTCGTTGAAGACAGCTTGAACCGGAAGTTGTCGGATGTTACAAGGAACCAATTGCCACTTCCTGCCAGCGATAAGCCCTGCAAAGTTTCAGCTCTTCTCCGTCCCTGCTCTCTTCGTCTACATGTTCCTCTCTTCTTAAATTAAGACACAATGTGCGGTATCTTTACACACAGGTCGAGGCCAAATTCTCGACTGGTGTGTTGCCACAGGGATGGGATTATTTCCCTCCGGAGGCCACATGAGAGCAGAGCATCAAGATGATTGTAGGAGGTGGTATTTCAGAGCTTTATTTCCAACAGGAAAATATAAATTTTGTGCGATATCGTGCGTATTTGCTTGTTTTCCGCACAGAACCAATACGCGGTAAGTGTGAAATACCGCATTCAGTATTCCCAAGGTCACACACATAACAATTTCCCTCTTCTTACCGCTTAAGCGCCCACATTCATTTTACTGCTTTAGGCTTTTAACATATTATTTTTAGAGACGTTTAACATAGTAATAGTTATAAATTGGGAAACTTACCACTGCAATTTCACCTAAATTTCAATGTTACTTATTGTTTTTAAATATTTTTAAAAATTAAGTAAAGTCTACTATTCCACGAAACTTATTGCATTCCTGATACAAGTAACATTAAGGAAGCCGTGAAAAAATCAACAAGACTCCAGATGCCGATGTTATTACTGCAATATGTTATATAAATAATATTGTTAAAATATTAAAATGAAAAAATAAATCATTGTATAACCTTACCGTTTGTTTTAAGTACGCATTTATAGACTGCAGGAAAAAAAAGACAGACGTATATCACGGCCTGCTGGAGTATAGATATTTTTGTTTTCTAAAGTTGCCATCATTAAACAGAAACCAAGATGGAGATTTCATTGCAACTAATTAGAAATTCGTCTTCCAGGTATGTAATAAACGATCTTCGCACAAAATAATGTACGATACACGAGCGGTATGTTTGTTTTCATGTTCTCGGAAATTAAAAAAGCTCAACTACATTTCGCTTTTTCAATCTTTTCCTCGAACATGAAAACGTCAACATACCGCTCTTGTAACGTATATTACTATATTCCCTCAGAAGGTGAATAAAGTTGTTTTGTAATGTGGTTCTTCATGTTGCCTTGAGGTATGATTATCATGTGAAGAAAGAATCATACCACTTGAAAATTTCCATTACGACAGGGATGAGACGATATTAGCTCCCAATCATGGTAGAAGAGCTCGACCTTGATCACGAGCGCATAGCGCATCCACTACATAGCGTCGTAACGTAGACAGCAGGGATGTACAGCACATGCAGCGAATAAAGGCAGCAATTATTACAATAACTTGAGTTACTAAATTTCTGGTTATGTAATAGGGATAATTACTCAGTTATTTAATATACACGTACATATATAAACAAATCGCAAAGGGAAGGGTTTTTAGGAACAAAAAGAGAAATAGGAAAAGTTAATTGTATGTGAACCATTTTATTGTTAACAGCAATTATTTAATATGTAAATACTTCACTTCATTGGTTAGGAGAAATTAATAGAGTCTACCTGCTCCACGTGTGTGATATCTAAGTAGTATTTGTTGAAAAAATAAATAATGACAGTATTGATTGAAATAGAGTATATTGATTGTGTGATTGTAAAATGTAGTCCTCACTCTCCAGTCGTGATTATGTAATGAGTTTTCTTAGAGTGATTTGTGAGATGCACGTAACACGAAATAACAAATTGATTAAATTAAGATATTGAGAGCCATCGTAATTTTTGGGATCGATCATTTAAGGGGATATGTATGACTTTTAAAACTTCCACAATTTCGGAAAAAAAATTGTGAAATTTAAACTATATAAACAGATCTATAATAATATCATCTGTACAACATTTGGTGCAATTAGGTCTAATAGTTTTGAAGTTATATTTTTAAGTATATTTTTATATTCACGTTACTAAAAAAGTTCCTTGCATCAAAGTTTTAAAAATGTTTAGTTCATATTTGCTCAAAATCCTGAAAATAGTTATTGGAATAAAAGTGAATTAGCTTTTAAAGCTTAGTAATAGTATAAGTTAAAGTGCAATAAAAGATAAAATATTATTTCTAAATTAAAGAAACACGTAGTCTAAAATAAGTAAATATCCAGAAATAAGCAACAAATAAAACATCAACAATACATTGAAAATAAAGAAATAAAAGTAGATACAGTCTACTGACTCAAATGTAAATTAATTTACCTTCGATGTCAATTCCGAAAGCAATTTATTTCTCTCTTCTCCTGAATAATGCCTATATTTTTTTTTTCATGTTGCGTCTCATAATGCCGGTTTATGTTGTTTTTTTTTTTTTTTTTTTTGCAAATGATATATTTTTTACACAACAAACACTGGACTTCATCACCATGTTCGAAGCATAAATATTGTGTCTTGCACTCTTCCTTGAAAGCTTCAAGCGCTTCCGTTCCGTCATGATGCGCTGTGTTCTAAGATCTGTACATCCTTTAGCAATGTTTAAAGGTAAAAGAGCTCCGAGCGCGCGCAGCGGGCAGAAATGAGCTCTCGCTCTAAAGTACTAGTCGCCATCGCAAGACTGCATTACGACTTCAAAACTTTTTCTAACAGTCACCGGACCTCTGAAATACTCTACTCGTATGTGGTGATAATATCGGTCTTCCTGGTGGTGGGTATAATCGGGAATGTGACTGTTCTAGTAACAGTAAAAAAAATCCTGACATGCGCACATTGCCCAGTGCCTTGATATTCCATTTAGCGGTAAGTGATTCACTGTTATTATCTCTGTCCATTTTCTTAAAACTATTGGCGTACTTTTCACAGGCATGGGATGTTTACTCCTACATATAAAACAGATATTGTAGAAAAAAAAAAAAGGAGTATAAGGGTACAGTACATCAGTTATTCGTAGATTTCAAAAAGGCATTTGACCCGATTAAGAGAGAAGTTTTATATGATATTCTTATTGAATTTGGTATTCCCAAGAAACTAGTTCGATTAATTAAAATGTGTCTCAATGAAACTTACAGCAGAGTCCGTATAGGCCAGCTTCTGTCTGATTCTTTTCCAATTCACTGCGGGCTAAAGCAAGGAGATACACTATCACCTTTATTTTTTAACTTTGCTCTAGAATATGCCATTAGGAAAGTCCATGATATGAGAGAGGGTTTGGAATTGAACGGATTACATCAGCTTCTTGTTTATGCGGATGACGTGAATATGTTAGGAGAAAATCCACGAACGATTAAGGAAAACTCAGATATTTCACATGAAGGAAGTAAAGCGATAGGTTTGGAAAAAAACCCCGATCATGTCTCGTGACCAGAATATCGTACGAAATTGAAATGTAAAAATTGGAGATACATCCTTCACAGAGGTGGAAAAATTCAAATATCTTGGAGCAACAGTAACAAATATAAATTGCACTCGGGAGGGAATTAAACGCAGAATATATATGGGAAATGCCTGTTATTATTCGGTTGAGAAGCTTTTGTCATGTATTCTGCTGTCAAAAAATCTGAAAGTTAGAATTTATTAAAACAGTTCCGTATGGTTGTGAAACTTGGACTCGCACTTTGAGAGAGGAACAGAGATTAAGGATGTTTGAGAGAGGTTCTTAGGAAGGACCTGCCCTTCGGCGGAAAACTGTGACTCAATAAATAGAAAGAAAAAATGAATTCCTAGAAATGACGCACATAATTTACATTAGACCTACATAATCCATTCTTTCACATAGGAGTAACTTATTTATTTCATTCGCCGACATTATTGTAAGGTGTGTACATTATTATTAGTCAGAAATGTCAGTTCCTGTTAATGCAGGAATTGGTGGTTGGAACATTTCCTTCAAAGATTACATCTTGCTGTCTTGCATACGCCTGGGCTAGGTCTGTTCTTAAAGTTGTAGCAGAACGACATAGCTCCAGTTTTCTTAACGACTGACCGTGCTATAATCATATTATTTCTGTTCTGAGCTGGTTAAGATACTAAGGTGAGTAGTGCATGAAGTTTCTGTGAGAATTAAGAGGAGAGGATGGTATTTTTTTTTAACTTTTTCCTATTTGGTGTAAAATATTATTTTTTGTATGTAGAGAGCTCATAGCTGTGTCAACTCAACCAAATATAAATATTTTGAAAAAAATTATTTGGGGCTAAAATTTGAAAAAAAAAACCCCAATGCAAGATTGTACAGGGACATAATTTTATTTTTACTTGCATTTTTATTGTACCTGCATTTCTGAATGTACTTCACTCTCACCCCTTCACTAATGTCCTTGCTCCCGTCAGACACACAAACTTACGGCCGCTGTTGCATTCGAAGTCTTCAAGCAGTGAAGTAAACACTGCAGTGTATAGTGTGTTTCATAAATATGGTTGCGTTTTCTATAGAAGAAAGAACCTATATTAATAATATCGTACTAAAAATTATATTGAAGAAACGATAAATTAAATTTCAGAGAATATGATTCAAAATGTTTTTAATAACATGCGTAAAGAATTGAAGCCTGAATTGTAATGAACGGCAACCATTTTCAGCAACTTGTTTAAAAATTCAGATTAGCTTATTTTGAATTGAGGTGGCTAGAAGCAAAGGAATGCTAGTGACATTTGTAATAACATGAGTTAAGTGCATCCAGTGTAAGCTAAAGTATCTAAAATTTTAGTGGCAAGGGGATATTTTAATCGCATCACACATTAAAATTTAAATAAAAATTTCACCGGTTTTACGAAAGCTTAAATATGTAAAACCCATTTTCTCAAATAACAAGTACACTTACAGCCCTTTACTTATGAGCCCTCAATTTAAATGCACTCTCTATATTGTATGTTAAAATCAATAATTAATATGATAAATAAAGTAGACATTACATAACGAACATAGCCGCCTGAAAAGTTGAGTTTTTTGAAAAAAAAATGTTACTACTCTACTGTATTTTGATAAATTCCGTAAAAGTGACGATCAAACTAAAAATCCTAATATCGTATTTCCCTACAACATAAATGGATGCACTACTTTTCTCTCCTCCTATACCTAGTAAAATGATTTGTTTACACATTGCACTAGTAACATCAAACTCCTGTAATGGAAGGGGGCAACAGTGTTTCCGAGTATAGCCAGGTTAATGTTAAAAATGTTGGTAAAAATAAAGTGATGTCCCTGTACTAAAACTTATATATCTAAACCGTTTTTAAAGATAGATTCAAACTTCTTTCTGCAATGTATTTGCAAAAGCATGTTCTACAAACTGTCTGTAACAGAATTTTGATATTAGTCCCTAAGTTTGTAAAATAAACAATAACAAATAAAATGTAATAACAATTTTCTGATTTCCTTCCTTGCAAACAAACGGACGTATTTTTTTAAATGAAATCAATTAACAAAATTATGTAACAGAGAAAAGTTTCCTAATAGTCTAAAGAATGTGTGTTCTAAAATTCATGCATGTATCTTTAATAGTTCAGAAATTATATCCATTTTTGTCTGGCAATGTAGCAAAAAAAATGAAGTTACTGGAAACCGATAAAAGCGGGCGTGTGATATAAAAATTCATAGCGCAAGAAGTTTAAAAATGACGTCTCAACATCCGAAAAGGGCACAAATACCCACAAAATGTTATTCAATGCATTCCAAACATATAAAGAGTATTTTAAAGAAAAGCAATTTTTTTTTTAATTTTAATTTACCGGAAACAACAATAAAAGTGGGCGAGTGATTTAAAAATCCATAACGCAGGAAGTTTAAAAATGGCGACTCAACATCCGATAAGGGCATAAATACCCACAAAATGTTAAGTTACGCATTCCACACATATCACAGTGTATTAAATTTTTTTTTTTTTAATTTACTCATTTTTCACCAAAAAATACCATCCTCTCCCTTTAATGTATTTGTGACTATCTAAGTGATACGGTTATTTTATTGTAATATAAGTTAATATTTCTTCGTTTTCTCACAAAAAAACTTAACTCTGATGATAGTTTCAATAATGCTTCTGTTCGTTCAAATGACAGTTAAATAATGCTATGTAATATAGGCTGCACATGCGAGAGTTTGTAATCGTTCTGTCATTGCGAAAATTCAAAATGCACCATAACATGGAGGTCTACAGGCACTTATGGTATTAGCCTAAAATATATCATATCATGTATCACAAAGTTGGTATAGAAGAGCAAATTCGTACATCAAAAAATTCAATTTTAGGACAGTGAAATAACATTAGAATATATTGAAACTAAAACAAACCTGACATAAAAGGAATTTAAATCTCTTTTTGTGAAGTTTATATCCTTGCCTCTACTTACGATATGTTTGGAGAAGATTAAAAAAAAAAAAAATTGTCTTAGAAAGGAATCAATAATTGAAGTCTTATTTCGTTCATATTTTATTAGACCTATATACGAGGTTACTCTTCAAAACCATTGCGTATGATATGATCTTATCATATATAGTTTATCATATCATGTATCGTATCGTATCATATATCACATCACATATTATCACATATGACATCACACCGCATCACATATATCATATCATATCATATCATATCATATCATATCATATCATATCATATCATATCATATCATATCATATCATATCATATATATTATATATAATATTATATCATATATCATATATCATATCATATATCATATATCATATATCATATCATATAATACCATACCATACCATATCATATATCATATCATATCATATCATATCATATCATATCATATCATATCATATCATATCATATCATATCATATCATATC
The DNA here is from genome assembly GCA_025594305.2 of Periplaneta americana. Classification (NCBI taxonomy): domain Eukaryota; kingdom Metazoa; phylum Arthropoda; class Insecta; order Blattodea; family Blattidae; genus Periplaneta; species Periplaneta americana. The sequence continues at coordinate 162,563,280 of JAJSOF020000011.1, forward strand.
ATATATATTATATATAATATTATATCATATATCATATCATATATCATATATCATATATCATATCATATAATACCATACCATACCATATCATATATCATATCATATATCATATCATATCATATCATATCATATCATATCATATCATATCATATCATATCATATCATATCATAATATCATATCATAATATCATATCATATCATATAATATATCATATCATATCATACCATATCATATCATATCATATCATAATATCATATCATATCATATAATATATCATATCATATCATATCATATATCTTATCATATCATATCATATATCATATCATACAATATCATATATCATATATCATATCATATCATATCATATCATATCATATCATATGATATATATCATATAATATCATATCATATAATATCATATCATATCATATATCATATATCATATCATATATCATATCATATAATATCATGTCATATATCATATCATATCATATATCATACCATATAATATCATATCATATCATATATATTATATATCATATTATATCATATATCATATATCATATCATATAATACCATACCATACCATATCATATATCATATCATATATCATATCATATCATATATCATATCATATCATATCATATATCATATCATATCATACCATATCATATCATATCATATATCATATCATATATCATATCATATCATATCATATCATATCATATCATATCATATCATATCATATCATATATCTTATCATATCATATCATATCATATCATATCATATCATATCATATCATATCATATCATATCATATATCATATCATACAATATCATATATCATATCATATCATATCATATGATATATATCATATCATATAATATCATATCATATCATACCATACCATACCATATCATATATCATATCATATAATATCATATCATATATCATATCATATCATACCATATATCATATCATATCATATAATATATCATATCATATATCATTCATATCATATCATATATCATACCATATAATATCATATATCATATCATATCATATCATATCATATCATATCATATCATATCATATCATATCATATCATATCATATCATATCATATCATATCATATCATATCATATCATATCATATCATATCATATCATATTCATATTCATACCATATGAGGAGCATCGTTTGAAAACGTATTAAGTCCCCAGTAGACGAAATTAAATTTGCTACTTTCTATTTATTTATCTTTCATGCTGTGAAGTCTGATGGTTCAAAGTCGTCATATTTTTAAACTGTGAAACAACTACTTAAAAATGGTTTTGTGTAGTGTTTTGAAAACTTCTCCGGTTTACGAGTAATCCAGTTTTTCGTCGTTCGTGTAAAAAAATTGTAAGAGGCACATAATACGATTTGAAACGATGCTCCTCATATATGAGCCGCTCAGAGCAGAAGTGGTGTAAGTCAAAAATGGGTAATGAGGTTTACAGTAAACATTCAGTAAAATACCCGTTATTTAAACTACTCGTATTAGTAGTCAGTGGATAGCAAAAATCTCAATTGCTACTTTGCGCTGTATTTTACAGTATTTTTACTTTAAACCTCATTACCCATTTTTGACTTACACTACTTCTGCTCTGAACGGCTCACATCATATCACATACCATCCATACCATACTATACCATACCATACCATACCATATATATCACATACCATACCATATATCAAATCGTATACCATGTCATGTCATATCATATAGCAGCATGCCCACAAGCAAATGGTGGGGGAAGTATCTGGTGCCCCCAACCTCTCTTATAGGCCTACGTACCAAAGCAACGCTGACAACTTGAAAGAGACAACGTAGATATCAGTGGCGAAAATTTGGCTATAGGTTTAACATGCACAATTTTTTTTTTCAGGAACATAAGCATAAAAAACTTCAAGACAACAAATAATAGTTTTAATCTATCAAACTCAAACAGATGGTGTCCAAATTAGATACCAAGGTAAGCCTATATAACGAAAATGAACTGTTTTCTTTTTCTCTCGTAATCAACTGTTTCAAATGGTATAAGTTAAATCTTTCTACAAAATAAATTAATCTTCCTGACACTCACTGGAAAATAGACGCCACTTTTTCATATTTACTACTGGGTTCAAAAAGTTCCCGGAATTTTACTACCATTTTTCGTATTAATATATAACAAGGTATATTATAAATTTGTTTTGTTGTTAACATTCATGATGTCATTTCCTTAAAGTTTGTTGATAATGGCGATTGTTGCTTTTGAGTTGTAGGCAATTGTTTATCATAGTGTTTTGTTTGTTCGTCGCATTTTGTAACTATGTCCACAGAGCAACGTACGAACATCAAGTTCTGTGTTTTGTTAAACAAAACTCCTGCAGAGACATTAAGATTGTTGGAAGAAGCATATGGCGAAGCAGCAATGAAAAAAACTCAAGTGTAAGCCTGGCATAAACGCTTTTCTGTTGGCCGCGATAGCATCAAAGATGACGTACGCAGCTGCCGACCAACAACTGCAACAAATGAAGCAATCGCTCAGCGTGTGCGTAATGTTGTGAGGGACGACCGACGTAAAACCATAAAAGAGATAGCAGCAGAGGTCGGAATATCAGTCGGAAGTGTACACAATGTTCTTCACAAGCATCTCAACATGCATTACGTGTCGCAGAAGTTAGTTCCGAAAATGTTGTCGGCAGAACAGAAAGAAACATGAATGACTCTTGCTGGGGACATGATCAGTATGGCTGATGAAGATGGTGATTTCTTAAACAAAATTATTGCTGGTGATGAAACTTGGTGCTACTTGTACGTCCCAGTCCCTAAACGACAGTCATCTGAGTGGAAATCGAAAACATCTCCTCGGAAGCAAAAATTTCCTAGGGACACTTCCAAATGCAAAGTTATGTTGGAAGTTTTCTTCGACTCTCAGGGTCTCATCCACCATGAGTTCATTCCAGAAGGTCGTACTGTAACGAAAGAATTGTACGTAGAAATCCTCCGTCGCCTCCGGGAAGCAGTGAGAAGGAAACGTCCAGAAAAGTGGGTAGAAAACAGCTGGTTCCTTATGCATGACAATGCACCTGCTCATCGCGCAATTATTGTAAAGAATTTTCTTGCCAGGCACAACATAACTGCTTTGGATCACCCACCATACTCTCCTGATCTCTCACCACCTGATTACTTTCTGTTTCCCCGTCTGAAAAGTCATCTGAAAGGAAGGAGATTCAATGCTGAAGAGGTTATCGCAAACGCGACGAGAGCACTAAGACGGGTTTCACAAAATGGCTTCCAGGCCTGCTTCCAGGAACTCTACACGCGTTGGCAAAAGTGTGTTGTTGTGGAAGGCAACTATTTTGAAGGGAATGCTGTAGAATAGTGTTTAAGGTACGTTGTTTCTATGATACTAGCAAATTCCGGGAACTTTTTGAACCTAGTATGTATAAGTACGCATTATGCACACGCAAATTTGCAGTTAGATTACTTAATATAGCACTCCACACCTGTGGAGTAACGGTTAGCGCGTCTAGCCGCGAACCCGGGTGGCCCGGGTTCGATTCCCGGTTGGGGCAAGTTACCTCGTTGACGTTTTTTTCCGGGGGTTTCCCCTCAACCTAACATGAACAAGTGCTGGGTAACTTTCAGTGTTGGACCCCGGATTCATTTCACCAGCATTATCATCTTCATTCAGACGCTAAATAACATAAACTGTTGATAAAGCGTCTTAAAATAACCTACTAAAATAAAAAATAAATAAAAATATTCCCAAGTTAGTATCAGTAAAGTTCAATTTCTATTAGAACTATGCAAAAGATAGTAAATATCAGTACCTTAAAAACAATATACTTTGCATACTTCCACTCGGTAATGAGTTTTGGAATAATATTCTGGGGAAATTCCACAGATAGTAACAGTATATTCCTACTACAAAAAAGAGTAATTAGAATAATAGTAGGTGCCAAATCCAGGGAATCTTGTAGGACTATTTTCAAAAAACTACAAATAATGCCCATGGCTTGTCAGTATATCTTTTCATTAATAGTCTTCCTCGTATATAATCGTGAAAACTTTGTAACTAATTCTACAGTTCATAGCATAAATACACGTCAAAAAAATGACTTTCATACTCCATCGGCAAGTCTATCGTGCTATCAAAAAGGAGTGCGTTATATGGCAGTAAAAATTTTTAATAGCCTCCCTATCGATATAAAAAATGAAACTCAAAACATAAAATTATTTAGGGCCAAATTAAAGAAGTACCTAATTTCTCACGCCTTCTATTCTGTAGATGAATTCATGACATTCAATAACGCTTCATGAAATTGATACTAAAACTATGTGTTGTACTAGTAGACTATATTGTAAATCTCATCTGTATATATTTCATCTAGACTGTGACTATAAATTAAGACTTTATAATAGTATTAAGTTTTTTGACTTGTTCCATATTCTAGCTGTAAAGCAATGTATGAATACCATGGAATGTTAATAAATACAATACAATACAATACAATACAATAGCACCACAGTAGTCGAAGTGTGGCATCATGAATGTTTCTACAAGGATTAATTTTAATTTATCAATAGGAAAGTTCTTCAGTCGCTTTAATGAGTAAATAATTGAAAATATTTTTTTGGGAGAAGTGTGATTCACTTGTTCATTCAATTCCAGGTGACAATCCGTATAAATGCCAAGGTTCTTCATAGTTGACGTAGGTCTATATGGGCTATTCCATATGAAATCGATGAGTAAAAACCTCGCATTTTTTATACTCTAATTTTTTCCCTACTTATACAAGGTGCTGAGGGGAGTGCATTTTGAAAAATATACTATCGAAAGTCAAACGGTTTTCGTATTATTGAGCGACAAATTTAGCGTATTTTATAAAAACAAGCCTCTTTCAGCGCTCAGAACTCTGGAACCATTTACTGCAGAACATTGAACGAGAGCTCATTTTGAATCTGACATTTGGTAGGTTATAATAAGAAGTAATCCTTATTTTTATTGTGTACAGAGAGACATATAATCTGATTTTACTTGCTTTTAGGCTTTTTGGCCATTTGTAAAAATGTAAAAAAATATTGAGAAAAAACCTTGCATTATTAAGAGGGATTCGGCATTGTTTGCTTAGTTGTATGGCAATAAGTTTCGAGGGTATGAAATAGATTATTTTCACACGCCTAGAATTGAACGGCGCAGTACCCCATGCACTGGCCGAGAGCTGAAAATAAGCGAGCGTTGGGCGTAATTTTACTCCTGTGTTTATGAAAACCTGTGTTAAAGTTAGCACAGTCATGACTGCTAGACGACACATCACGTGTTTGTCTCCTGGCCTTGCTTGTCTCGGCTAGCTCCCGTTTCACAGTCAGCTGGTTAGTTCACGCGAGTACTATTGGTTTTCTTTATTTGATATTTTCAATACTTTCTTATGAACATACCATCAGTAAAAAATATGTGTTTATTTGTACTTTCAATGCGAAATCTAACTAGGCCTATATATTTTTAAAATATTTTTTCCTTGCCAAAGGCGTCTTAATGAGGAAAAATCTAAATTTCTCCATTTCCATAAAGAGTAAGAAAATCTGTTTATATGTCAATATAAACTTTAATTTCTCAGCATCAAAATAAACCATGATTTTGAACATTGGGCGAAATGGTTTCGGAGCTACAACAGTTTAAAGTTGCTAATGTTATGAAAATACGATACATTTAAATATTTTTAATTTAAACACTATGAAGTTCTGATGCCTCAAACTTTGCACAAAGCATTGTATCACAGTTTTCTACGTACAAAAAAAGTTTCATTGTATTTAGAAATTGTAAGGTCAATTTTCTCTATATTTCGGTCGATTTGAGATGGAATAGCTCACATGGAATAGCAGTATTATTTACAATTATTGGTGACAAACTTCGTTTGTCACACTTCAATCTTTGATGTTCTATTAAGATAGCCTTCAACTTAGGCTACTTGCATTTAAATTTAGTCGTACGTTTTCGACCATAAGGATATTGAATTCAGGCGTATGTATACTTTGAAGTACTTCACACATAATTTATACAAAATTTCATTTTAGTAAATATGATATTTTTCTACAGAAAGAAGACCATGGGATCAGGAATGAAGATTGTCGTGTTCGTAGCTACACTTTTGGCACCAGTTCTATGTTATGGGATGTGGTTGGCAGTACTGGGATCTATATATATCGTCGCTTCTCCCAGAGGCTGCTTGTATGATTTTTCGCATCATTCTATGGATTGCTGTCACGCCAACCTTACCGATGTCCCACACATAAACCATCTGTATGTGAAGGAACTTTTTCTTGACGAGAACAAATTTATAGTGCAGAAGAAAGACATGTTTCTCAGAAATTTTCGTGCTGATGTAGAATTATTGAGTCTGAAAAATTGTATGATCTCGAATGTGAGCGACATTGTGTTCAGTGCCCTGAAAGTGTTGAAATATCTAGCTTTAGATTCCAATGAAATAACGGAACTCAAAGTTGGCACATTCAGAAATTTGACATCGTTGGAAAATTTAACCCTGTCTTCGAATGAAATTAGCGAACTACGTGAAGGCATATTTGGAGATCTCCAATCTTTGAAGTTACTGAATTTGAATACTAATAAAATTTCCTACATTGAAGCGAACGTTTTTGCTCACAATTCAAATCTGTCAGAACTTTATCTGTCTAGAAATAGATTGTCGTATGTTGATCCAAGTACATTTAGCCCCTTGGTACAGCTTGAAAGATTGCATTTGGATAATAATATGGATCTTCTGATACCAGATAATAGTTCACTGCTAAATGTGCCGAGTTTGATAGAACTAGATTTATCATTTTGCAATACATCATCCTTATCAGACATGTGGTTTCGGCATTTACGAAAACTTGAGGTTCTGAATTTGGACAGTAACAAATTGAAGCAAGTTGATGTCAATATTTTGGTAAATCTTTCATCGCTGAAAGTTTTGTATTTATCCAGAAATCCACTACAATGTGATTGTCGACTTTTGGATGTCTGGAAATGGTATCGCGAGCGCAGAATCCAAATGGAATTGAAAACATTTAAGCGTACAACATGTTCAACACCTGAAAAAGTAAAAGGAATGTGGTGGGGGGTTTTAGAGAAAGCATACTGCTATGATAAAAAGATAAAGTTCCTAGAGGGTAATGAGTCAGTCGTCCCGGAGAATAATTCAACGAAATATCAACAACCAGATAAAGATATAGCAAATTTTGTGATTAAAAGAAAGACTTTTATGTCTGTGTTATTTATTCTGCTTGTGATTGGCATCATTGGGAATGTGAGTGTGTTGATCACAATAATTGCAAATCCAGAAATGCGTATAGTGCCGAATTTCTTCGTTTTCAATGTAGCATTAAGCGACCTACTCTTTTTATTACTGTCTTTGTTCTTCAAGCTATTGATCTATTTTTCAGAAGAATGGAATATTATGGGCTATATATGCAATTTCGAAGTTTTTATTAATATTTGCTTAGGATCCTCTGTTTTTTCTGTAACAGTTTTGAGCATTTATCGATATTACGCTGTAGCCAGTCCTTTCGAAAGTAGAGCCAAGTTTGGAAAAATGGGAAAATTCACGTATTTGTGTATCCTAGCAACGTGGGTTCTCAGCTTCATCTTCTGCATTCCTTCTCTTATAGTACGCTATAGCCCTGGTCATTGTTTGGATAAAAATACATTGTCGTATACTAGATACTCTTTGATATTGCTTACAGTGGCATTTTCTGTGTTCCCGTTTTGTGTGATGGGTGCCAGTTACGTGTTGGTAGCAATACATCTAGTACGCAGTCGTGGAATTACGAGTAACGTATCTCGTCTATCACAACGTTTCAATACTGCAGGAATCGTTGTAGGTCTTGTGATTGTGTTCATGGTCAGCATCATGCCATACTACATAGTGATACTGTACTTAAATACTGTCGAAAACCGGAACAAAATTTTCCTTCTCAATGTCATATATTCCAGAATTTTTCCAGATACTTTATTTTTCAACGCTGAACATCCTTTTCTTACGCTCAGCCGATGGCTGCTTCCTTATTTAAACGCCTGCTGTAATCCAATTGCTCTTTATTTAGCAAGCAACAAGTTCAGAAAGTACTTCAAGAAGTATTTTCTTCGTTGTTGTAAAAGAAGACCAAATAAAACAAACGATGCTCTACAGTTACACAATGTGTCTTAATAGTACATTATGCAACGAGCCTATAATGGTAGTAATTAAGACGCAAGTATGTTTGTTTATGAAACGAGCGCAAGCGAGTTTCATAATTTTCATACGAGCGTTTTAATTACCATTATAGGCAAGTTTCATAAGACTTTTTATGCTCGACCATATTTCTAACTTGAAATTATTCATAAGTATTCATGTTATGGTTATCTAAGTGAAGAGCGGAACTGACGTTCTAAATTGTGAGATGTGCGCAGACGCGAAAGTATTGATTTTTTTTTCCGAGGGACGAATGTCATTGACCTTGATACAATCTAGAGAATAACATGAAGATTAGTCTTGATATAACCTGGAAATTGATTTAGAATTGAAAAACGAGATGACAAATTGAATTTATTTGAATATTATTTACAATTAACGCTAATTATTATAGTAACAGAACATAACCTTCTGCGACAGTATTGGATTTCCAGCCTCCGTGACGTTTCGATAATTGTCTTTCGATTGCATATCTGAGAATAATCGATACTTGCGGTTTTATAATGGTGCAATGGTGATTTCTCATTGGCTGAACAACTGAATTATGAGTAGGTGTACTTTAATGAGGTGCATTAAAGGGCTACTACCAGGTGTATAATTACGACATTTCGGCATGGTCGAGCATAAATGTTATTTCACATTGTATTTTGCGGTAAAAATATTCGAATTTGTTATTATTTTACTTTGAGGGTTGCTTATTTTATGAATGAGCAGTAGTGTGGTTTGATGGACGTTTGTGGATGTTCATTTTTGACGTAGTTACGTTCATACGCAACGGTCATTTGAGAAAGCTAGGATAATAGTACATTATGCAACGAGCCTATAATGGTAGTAATTAAGATGCAAGTACGATTGTTTGTGAATTCATACGATCATCTTAATTACCATTATAGGCAAGTTTCATACGACTTTTTATGCTCGACCATATTTCTAACTTGAAAGTATTCAAAATTATGGTTATGTGCGAACTGACCTGAATTGTGAGATGTGCGCAGACGCGAAAGTATTGATTTTTTCCGAGGCCGAATTTCATTGACCTTGGCACAGAATAAGTTGAACATTACTCTGATATAACATGAAAATTGATTTAGAATTGAAAAACGAGATGACAAATTGAATTTATTTGAATATTATTTACAATTAACTCTAATATCTGCGTTCGTTTCGTTTGTAACATTAGAAAATTCGATCATGTAACACCGTCACTAGAATTGTTGTCTTGGAGTCCACTTAAAGAAAGAAGATTCTTCAACTCTCTCTTATTACTATTTAAAATCATCCACACCTCCACACCCTCTCACATGGCATCTCGTTTTGTTTACCTTTCACTACCTCGAACCCGGAACATTACCTTCTCTCTATTCCTCTGCACAGAACATCCTTCTAATCATCATCTTTCAGCATATCTATTCCACGCCTCTGGAATTCTCTCCCTGACCATGTCAGAGACTGTTGGACAATATCAAAATTAAAATTTAAATTAAAAAATCACATTCTAGTTCGTGGAATTGCTTGTTGAACTCATGTCAGGTTGCGCAACTTCACCTTAACCCATGACATATAGTAAAGTAGCCACGTTCAATTAGTAGGCTAGCGGTGTCAAAGAGGACGGAAGCTTTGTAGTTTCAATAATTTTAATTATGTCGCGCTGACCATTGTCGTCAAGTCTTTTGAAGGCCGCTCCAATACTCCACGCGGAGTTTATATACTGTATAAACCAGAGTTGCAAATTTTAGCAGTGTGTCTTGTTCCATGTTATATTAATATATAGCAGCAACAAACAAGACGTGACAACGTCGCATTTTCATTTTATTATCGGTGCATGCAATAAAGACCTACAAATCTTAAAACGAATGCCTCTGCCTAATAATTAAACGAGGCTACTATAAATATTGTAACTATGCTGTTGTAAAATTGAAAATTAATATGTAATGTATTTATTATTATTATTATTATTATTATTATTATTATTATTATTATTATTATTATTATTATTATACACAATAACCAATGCCTCGAACAAGTGCAAAATTTCAATTATCTGGGTTGTGAAATATCTTATCAAAATGAAAAAGATGTGAAAACAAGAAAATTACCAAATTTACACAAATTCTAGGAATAATAAACAATGCATTAAAAGCTAAATTAGTACAAAAATCTACAAGAATGACAATATATAATACACTAGCATTACCCTCCCTTTTATACGGAAGCGAGATTTGGTCATTAAAGAAAAAAGACATGAACAGAATCAAAGCAACGGAAATGAAATTTTGAGGAGGACAGCAGGATATACTCTTTTAGACCGAAAAAGGAATGAAGAAATTTTAGAACAATTAGAAGTAGAGTCAGTAGAAGAAAAAATCAGCAGATACAAATTCAATTGGCTAGATCATGTAAGAAGAATGGAAAATTCAAGAATCCCAAAAATTATGATGCAATATAAACCTAGAGGACATCGTCGACCAGGAAGACCTTTAAGAAGACTGCTAGATGGGGCCGAAACAGGTCTACAGAGGCCTAATTCGTGAAGGATGATGATGATGATGATGATGATGATTATTATTATTATTATTATTATTATTATTATTATTATTATTATTATGTAATTGGCCTTGTGCTGTTGTTTCGCACATTAATATTCTAAATAAATAAATAAATAAATTATTATTATTGCTATTATTATTATTATTATTATTATTATTATTATTATTGTCAGTTATCAATATCATCATTGCTATCTCTGTTTTCTTTCTTTTTGTTGTATTAGCTCGATGATAGCTCTATAATGTACTTTTGACTCTGTTGACCCTCTATAGGGCTTTAACTTAATTTGTATCATTTTCATCAGTGTTTGTATTTCTTTTTTGTATTTATATGTGCTATCTGGTAGGATGGAAGAGAAGGCCTTATGGCCTTAATCCTGTCAGATTAAATAAATTATTATTATTATTATTAAATTATTATTATTATTATTTCTAACTTGAAAGTATTCAAAATTATGGTTATGTGCTAACTGACCTGAATTGTGAGATGTGCGCAGACGCGAAAGTATTGATTTTTTCCTAGGCTGAATTTCATTGACCTTGGCACAGAATAAGTTGAGCATTACTCTGGTATTACCTGAAAATTGATTTAGAATTGGAAAACGAGATGACAATTTGAATTTATTTGAATATTATTTACAATTAACTCTAATTATTATAGTAACAGAACATAACCTTCTGCGACAGTATTGGATTTCCAGCCTCCGTGACTTTTCGCTAATTCTCTTTCGATTGCATATCCGAAAATAATCGATACTTGCGGTTTTATAACGGTACAAAGCTGACTTGTCATTGGCTAAACACCTGTAAGCTGACTTGTCATTGGCTGAACATCTGTACTTTAATGAGTAGGTGTACTTTAATGACATGCATTAAAGGACTGCTACCAGGTGTATAATTACTACATTTCGGCATGGTCGAGTATAAAATTATTTTTATTATTAAGTCCACATTGAACTGAGAAGGGTTATACACCATGTGAAATACGAGAAGGCCCATTACGGCTCTGGCATATTATAATAGCTGGATAGGAACGCTATTTGTTCTGCTTCATACAACAATTGAAAAAGGGACCCAAGTAGCGTTCGTGCTCGCGAGCACTTTTTACTCGCATGACGAGAGGTAAGGCTAAGAGATCGACGAGCCCTGCATTCTCTTGTTCTCTTATTTCAAATTCTGCGCACCGCTACCCCAATCTATTTGGCTTCTCGTTTTCAAAATTTATCCGCATATCATCAGCTAAGTACAAGATCTCATCATAACAATTTACTCATTATACCCTACCACAAGACATCTTTATATTCTTCATCCTATACAGTTCAGTTGCTAGAAATTGGAACTCGCTTCCGAGTGATATAAGGGGTTGTTGGACAATAACTTCATTTAGGTCAAAATTACATAAATTCTTACTTAACAGATGAATTGCTGATTAATACAGGGACATCATTTTATTTTTACTTGCATTTTTATTGTACCTGCATTTCTGAATGTACTTCACTCCCACCCCTTCACTAATGTCCTTGCTCCCGTCAGACACACAAACTTACGGCTGCTGTTGCATTCGAAGTCTTCAAGCAGTGAAGTAAACACTGCAGTGTATAGTGTGTTTCATAAATATGGTTGCGTTTTCTATAGAAGAAAGAATCTATATTAATAATATCGTACTAAAAATTATATTCAAGAAACGATAAATTCAATTTCAGAGAATACGCTTCAAAATGATTTTAATAATATGAGTAAAGAATTGAAGCCTGCATTGTAATGAACGGCAACCATTTTCAGCAACTTGTTTAAAAATTCAGATTAGCTTATTTTGAATTGAGGTGGCTAGAAGCAAAGGAATGCTAGTGACATTTGTAATAACATGAGTTAAGTGCATCCAGTGTAAGCTAAAGTATCTAAAATTTTAGTGGCAAAGGGATATTTTAATCGCATCACATGTTAAAATTTAAATAAAAATTTCACCGGTTTTACGAAAGCTTAAATATTTAAACCCCATTTTCTCAAAAGTAACTTAAGTGCACTTACAGCCCTTTACTTATGACCCACTCAATTTAAGTGCACTCTCTATATTGTATGTTAACACCAATAATTAATATGCTAAATAAAGTAGACATTTCATAACGAACATAGCCACCTGAAAAATTGAGTTTTGAAAAAATGTTACTACTCTACTGTATTTTGATAAATTCCGTAAAAGTGATAATCAAACTGAAAATCGTAATATCGTATTTCCCTACAACATAAATGGATACACTACTTTTCTCTCCTCCTATACCTAGTAAAATGATTTGTTTACATATTGCACTAGTAGCATCAAGCTCCTGTAATGGAAGGGGGCAACAGTGTTTCCGAGTATAGCCAGGTTAATGTTAAAAATGTTGGTAAAAATAAAGTGATGTCCCTGTATTTGTTACTTAGGCTATAATGAAACTAACATCTGTCCATTCTTCTTCTTATTCTTATTATTATTATTATTATTATTATTATTATTATTATTATTATTAATTTCTCTAAATAGATTTACAAAACCTCTAATGGCAATTACATTAATATTCTCATTATAGAAATAGAAATACATATATATATATATATATATATATATATATATATATATATATTCTCCTGTAACATAGTCCTAGTAAGCTTATATTAAATTAATTTACATCATTTTTCTAGCTATCTCAAATATTAAATTAATTATAATTCATTGAATTAAATTAGCTCATAAATTAAGTTACTACTTTACCTTATATGTTTATCTGAATTTAAATAAATATGTAGTCTAGTAGTCGTTAAAACTGAAGAATATTGCTGGAGAACCTTTTAAGTGTAGTGTAAATATTTGTAATTTAAATATGTATTGTATTGATTAAGGCTGGTTGGGTGGAAGAGAAGGCCTTATGGCCTTAACTCTGCCAGCGAAAATAAAACATTATTATTGTTATTATTATTATTATTATTATTATTATTATTATTATTGTTGTTGTTGTTATTAAATGTCATTAAAGAAGCACCATAGTGCTCGCGAGCAACAGGTTGAGAACGCCTGATGTAATATGTAGTGAAAAATGGTTGCATTCTTTTTCCGCTTGCCAAAGAGCTCAGAATGGAAGATATGCTGCTCTTACAGTAATGGTATCATCAAGAAAAGAATAGAAGGAGAATATACAGACCTAGAAGAACAAAATGGCTTTAGACCTGGGAGATCGTGCATTGATGGGATATTCACGTTGAAACAATTGATGGATAAGAAGTTAGAGAGGGACAGAGAGGTCCATTTTACATTTATAGATCTGCAGAAAGCGTTTACCTTTAGGTAAACTTTGGGAAACTTTGGAAGCAATGAACATAAGGAAAACCTATATATGGGCGGTTAAAATTATATTGTGGATGTACAGGGACATCATTTTATTTTTACTAACATTTTTAATATTAACTTGCCTATACCTCTGGATCAACGGCGTTTGCTACCCCTTTCGACGAATGGAGTTCGATGATACTGGCGTAAAATAGAAACAAATCACTTTATTAGGTATAGGAGGGAACAAAAGTAGTTAATCAATTTACGTAAACTAGGAAATATTGCGCTTTTGAGTTTGATAATTTTCATTAGGTTTTTGTTTAATCAAAATACAGTACAGTATTAACAATGAGTGTTTTTACTCACGAACTGAGCTGTCCATGTGGACGTATTCATTATGCAGTGTATATTATACTGTCTACAGCACATTAGCTGAAGTTAAATTGAAAAATAATCATAATATGGATATTCAAACACATTTTTTAAAATGGCGACCGTTCATTTCGATACAGGCTTCAGTTCTAATGTGTATATCATCGCACTATAGACTATTGTACCTAATAGCAATTACCAGTTTCGTCCTTCGTACTAGTAACTCATGTTCAAATAATTCCGTATCTACTCTAGAAAAGGGTACCTTAGGTACTGTAAATTCAATCTTCACTTCTGCCCGATCCGAAAAGATAAAATTAGTCCGACATACGTACTATCTACTGACTGTCCAAGTGGTTATGTCGTAGGGTCGTAGAAAGGAAGGAAATCACGTGACAGTTAATTACTTAACAAGACCCTTTTATTTAAGTTATTTTGAACAGTTGTATAATATTACGTAGATGTCCAATTCCTAACAGAAATTAATGTTCTGAGAAAGGAGCTAAGAGAGCCCAGCCACTAGCTGGCGAATAAAAGCTGGTGGGGGAAACCGTGATACGACGTAGGTAAATGGACGACAATACCTGCGCGAAAATAGTTTAATATTGAAAGCTCTTTCGTCACTGAAAACGCGAACATATTTTTGGAACATACTGTTTACTGTGACCGTAAGGCTACTAGGACTGTATATGCGGTCTTGGATCTGTGTGGAGGACGGTTGAACTTCATTAGTAGAAGGGGTGGGAGCGAAGTACATTAAAAAACTCAGGTACAATAAAAATTGAAGTAAAAATAAAATGATGTCCCTGTAGTAGTGTTGTAAAGGTAGGAAGCCACTTGTCAGAAGAGTTCGCAGTTACAAATGCTTACGCCAAGGATGCTCACTTGCTCCAACTCTTTTCAAGATTTATCTCCAAGCAATTTTGGAACAGTGGAAGAAGAAATGTGGTCAGATGGGTGTACCAGTCGGGGAAGATACGTTATATAGCCTACATTTCGCTGATGATCAAGTGCTGATAGCGGCAGATGAAGAAGATTCCAGCTATATGTTTCGTAAACTGAGTGAGGCTATAAGGAAGGGGGCCTATCAATTAATTTCAAGAAAACAAAATACATGGTTGTGGGTAGTCGCAGCAAGGTAAATTTAGATACCGGGGATACACAAATAGAAAATTCTGAGTCATTCAAATATTTGGGTGTTACTCTCAACAGTCAGGCCAAAAGTGATGAAGATATTAATAATAAGATTGGTCAAGGAAAGCGGGCCATAAGACAATTAAATACACTCCTCTGGAATGACAAGGTAACCAGGAAAACTAAGACAAATATATATAAAACTATAATAGAATAGTAATATACGTTACAAGAGCGGTATGTTGACGTTTTCATGTTCGAGGTAAAGATTGAAAAAAGCGAAACGTAGTTGAGCTATTTTAATTTCCGAGAACATGAAAACAAACATACCGCTCGTGTATCGTACATTATTTTGTGCGAAGATCGTTTATTACATACCTGAAAGACGAATTTCTAATTAGTTGCAATGAAATCTCCATGTTGGTTTCTGTTTAATGACGGCAACTTCGGAAAACTAAAATATCTTTCTTCAACATTGTTGCTATAAAATGTTTTCTGTGTTTACTATACTCCAGCAGGCCATGATATACGTCTGTCTTTTTTTCCCCAGTCTATAAATGCAAACTTAAAACAAACGGTAAGGCTATGTAATGATTTATTTTTCATTTTAATATTTTAACACTATTATTTATATAACATATTGCAGTAATAACATCGGCATCTGGAATCTTGTTGATTTTTTCACGGCTTCCTTAATGTTACTTGTATCAGGAATGCAATAAGTTTCGTGGAGTAGTAGACTTTACTTAATTTTTGCAAATATTTAAAAACAATAATTAACAGTGCAATTTAGGTGAAATTGCAGTGGCAAGTTTCAATTTATAATTATTACTATGTTAAACGTCTCTAAAAATAATATGTTAAAAGCCTAAAGCAGAAAAATGAATGTCGCGCTTAAGCGGTAAGAAGAGGGAAATTGTTATGTGTGTTACGTTGGGAATACTGAATGTGGTATTTCACACTTACCGCGTATTGGTTCTGTGCGGAAAACAAGCAAATACGCACGACCTCGCACAAAGTACAGGGACATCATTTTATTTTTACTTGCATTTTTATTGTACCTGCATTTCTGAATGTACCTCACTCCCAACCCTTCACTAATGTCCTTTCTCCCGTCAGACACACAAACGTACGGCCGCTGTTGCATTCGAAGTCTTCAAGCAGTGAAGTAAATACTACAGTGTATAGTGTGTTTCATAAATATGATTGCGTTTTGTATAGAAGAAAGAACCTATATTAATAATATCGTACTAAAAAATTATATTCAAGAAACGATAAATTCAATTTCATAGAATATGCTTCAAAATGTTTTTAATAATATGCGTACTGAATTGAAGCCTGCATTGTAATGAACGGCAACCATTTTCAGCAACTTGTTTAAAAATTCAGATTAGCTTTTTTTTTTTAATTGAGGTGGCTAGAAGCAAAGGAATGCTAGTGACATTTGTGATAACATGAGTTAAGTGCATCCAGTGTAAGCTAAAGTATCTAAATTTTTAGTGGCAAAGGGATATTTTAATCGCATCACACATTAAAATTCAAATAAAAATTTCACCGATTTTACGAAAGCTTAAATATTTAAACCCCATTTTCTCAAAAGTAACTTAAGTGCACTTACAGCCCTTTACTTTTGACCCCCTCAATTTAAATGCACTCTCTATATTGTATGTTAACGTCAATAATTAATATGCTAAATAAAGTAGACATTACATAACGAACATAGCCGCCTGAAAATTTGAGTTTTTGAAAAAATGTTACTACTCTACTGTATTTTGATAAATTCCGTAAAAGTGATGATCAAACTGAAAATCGTAATATCGTATTTCCCTACAACATAAATGGATACACTACTTTTCTCTCCTCCTATACCTAGTAAAATGATTTGTTTACATATTGCACTAGTAACATCAAACTCCTGTAATGGAAGGGGGCAACAGTGTTTCCGAGTATAGCCAGGTTAATGTTAAAAATGTTGGTAAAAATAAAGTGATGTCCCTGTATATGTAGCTATGGATCTGAAACTTGGGAAATGAGAGACACGATGAAGAAGAAGTTGTTGGCCCTAGAAATGGATTACTGGCGCCGTAGATGTCAAATTTCGAGGATGAACCACATTAGGAATCAGGATGTCCGTAATATAATGCAGGTATCAGGAGATATCTTACAATCAGTGGAAACTAAACGTCTGATATGGTATGGGCATCTCCAGAGAATGTCAGCCGACCGCTGGCCTAATAAGGTGTTCAACTGGACTCACCCGGAAAAAAAAGAGACTAGGAAGGCCAATGAAAAAATGGAGCAAGGAGGTTCAGGAGGATATGGTCTACAAATGGGCGATTGGCAAAACAGGAGTACCTGGAAGTTGAGAAGCGGGAGATGGCGACAGCCGTAAAAATACTCGCAATACATACAGAGTGATTTATATAGAACTGACACATTTCTTTCATTAATTGTTTCAAAACGAATTGTGCTAGCGACAACTTATTATACTTAAAATGTAGAGGAATTTTGGGAGATTATTTACCTCTACAGCAAATGTTGAAAATGTCCTCCATCCTGCATAAGGCACAACTCAACACGTCGTTCCATGTTACTGGCCACTCGTTGGAGGACTCTGTTGTCAATAGCTTGAATCTCCTGTGTGATGTTGTGCTTCAGATCGTCCAATGTCTGGGGGCGTGTGGCGTAAACCCTGTCTTTTAAGTAACCCCATAGAAAGAAGTCCGGCGTTGTCAAATCCAGAGATCTCGGTGGCCACAGGTTCCTGGAAATTATTCGGTCCTCAAAGAAACTTGCAATTAGTTCCATGGATTCATTTGATGTATGGCATGTAGCGCCATCTTGCTGAAAATATCCTTGACTCAGCTCTACATCGTCCAGTTGCTCAACAAACTCCATGAAAATCAGTCGGTACTCTGCAGTGTTCACAGTATGGTTAAAAAAATTGGCCCTTTTCACTCACCAGGGATCCAGTTGTTTCCAATTTGTTTACCAGTCCCAGTATTGTGTTTCTTTTGGGAGGATTGCGAACACCAAATTCTCTCTGGTATGCCCTTTGAGTAGCTGTAATTGAATTCGTAATCCAGTATTGCTTCACAAGGAAGAGTCGATGATTTAATGTATACTGCATTTTCACGTTGACACAAAATGTCGAAAACAGCTGCCAACAATAGGAATAAAACATAAACATCTGCGAATCTAGTGCTGCCAACAATAGGAATAAAACATAAACATCTGCGCATCTAGTGACAAGGAATCGAAACTCCAGAACATTCTGCTTAATTTGGTGCTAAAATTGGGTCAGTGCTGCCAACAATAGGAATAAAACATAAACATCTGCGCATCTAGTGACAAGGAATCGAAACTCCAGAACATTCTGCTTAATTTGGTGCTAAAATTGGGTCAGTGCTGCCAACAATAGGAATAAAACATAAACATCTGCGCATCTAGTGACAAGGAATCGAAATTCCAGAACATTCTGCTTAATTTGGTGCTAAAATTTCGGGTAGTGCTGCCAACAATAGGAATAAAACATAAACATCTGCGCATCTAGTGACAAGGAATCGAAGCTCCAGAACATTCTGCTTAATTTGGTGCTAAAATTGGGTCACTGAATGAATTTCCAACGGAATAATTAAAGAAAGAAATGTGTCAGTTCTATATAAATCACTCTGTACATACATACACAGTAATGGTAAACATTTGCTCATTTCTCAGTAGATATTCATTTTAGGACCCATGTTTGTAGGACTTTCATTTCTTGTTTTGATGCACATTACCTCCGCTCTAAACATTGGAACCTTTTTTCACAACACAGTGTAGCCTATTTGAAAGTTTCAAGATATGTCTGTCTTACGCAGGGGAAGTAAAAACTTACATTTCCTTTGCACTGTCTCAATGAGTTACATCATATAGATACATGACGCTCATCCGTTTATGTAATATAGGATGTAGTCATCATCCGCACGTCAGATGGGTACTGGAGTTCTAGCTGAAGTCACTACCTGTGTTTCTTTGTGAACAGTTCAAAGTTTTCTGCCCAGAGTTTGTTTTGGATTCCAGGTGAGTAATACCGGGACATCGCTTTATTTTTACTTGCATTTTTATTGTACCTGCGTTTCTGAATATACAGGGACATCATTTTATTTTTACTTCAATTTTTATTGTACCTGAGTTTTTGAATGTACTTCACTCCCACCCCTTTTACTAATGAAGTTAAACCATCCTTCACACAGATCCAAGACCGCATATACAGTCCTAGTAGTCTTACGGTCATAGTAAACAGTACGTTCCAAAAATATGTTCGCGTTTTCCAGTGACGAAAGAGCTTTCAATATTTAATCATTTTCGGACAGGTACTGTCGTCCATTTGCCTACGTCGCATCCCGGTTTCCCCCACCAGCTTTTATTCGCCAGCTAGTGGCTGGGCTGTCTTAGCTCTTTTCTGAAAACATTAATTTCTCTTAGGAATTGGACGTTTACGTAATATTATACAACTATTTAAAATAATTTAAATGAAAGGGTCTCGTTATGTAATTAACTGCCACGTGATTTCCTCCCTTTCTACGACCCTACGATAAAACCCCTTGGACGGGCAGTAGATAGTATGTCTGAGTAATTTTATCTTTTCGGATCGGGCAAAAGTGAAGATTGAATTTACTGTACGTAAGGTACTCTTTTATAAAGTAGGTACAGAATTATTTGAACATGAGTTACTAGTACGAAGGACTTGAAATTAGGTGCAATAGTCTATAGTGCGATAATAGTCACAAAAGAATTGAAGTCTGTATCGAAATGAACGGCCACCATTTTAAAAATGTGTTTAAATATTCATATTATGATTATTTTTCAATTTAACTTCATTCTCTATATTGTACGCTAATGTGCTGTAGACAGTATAATATACACTGCATAATGAATACGTCCACATGGACAGCTCAGTTCGTGAGTAAAAACACTCATTGTTAATACTGTACTGTATTTTGATTAAACAAAAACCTAATGAAAATTATCAAACTCAAAAGCGCGTATTTCCTAGTTCACGTAAATGTATGAACTACTTTTCTTCCCTCCTATACCTAGTAAAGTGATTTGTTTGTATATTACGTCAGTATCATCGAACTCCAGTCGTGGAAGGGGGCACCAAACGGCGGTATAGGCAAGTTAATATTAAAAATGTTAGTAAAAATAAAATGATGTCCCTGTACTTGACTCCCACCCCTTTCACTAATATTCTTGCTCCCGTCAGCCACACAAACTTACGGCCGCTGTTGCATTCGAAGTCTGTTAGCAATGAAGTAAATAGTACAGAGTATAGTGTGTTTCAGAAATATGGTTGCGTTTTCCATAGAAGGAAGAGCCTATATTATTGCAGCTTATTTCCAGGGGCAGGTATTTATGGAGATTAATTTTATCATTTGTGTTTTTTTTTTTTTAATATTGGTGTCGGCGGAGATTGTTGGAGATTGATTTGTACACTTGTTGGATATTAATGGAAATTTTGGAAAATAGAATTATTTTGAAATTGGAGTATTAACTCAGTATGAATATTACTTTCCAAATAATTAACATTAAAGGTTCGTTGGATTCTGGTAAAGGTGCGGTATGGCCAATATAAAATATTTGTTGGATTGAGACTGTATTTATCACACATTCATTTAAAAACGTAAAAAAAAAAAAAAAAAAAAACTTGCAGACCTCAAATTAACACTTTCAAATTATTAGTGAAATGTTGAATTTTCCGTCTTTTGAGTTCACTAATGTAATGAGAACACCTGGAATACCATGTAATGTAGCCTACTTGGATATGTAACAAATTCAAATGAAAAAAATGCCCAAAAAAGAACTTCACTATAAAACAGCACAATAATAATAATAATTCGCAAATGTGTTCATATTTCGCTATTAGAACTCTATTTCGCGATTTGTCACGATTGTTTTATCCCCATATTATTAATCAGAATCACTTAATTCGTAAAGATTAGTAAAAATCTATTGCATATCTATTATGTCGTGATTTTCGCGATCTCCATAAACGCCTGGCCCTGCTTATTTCGCACAGGTACGGTGTGTAGCATGACTGAATAACTTTATCTGAGAGGACCAAGGAGAAGTGAAAATTAGAGTTACCGAAAGTACGGTAATATGCTGAATAAAGTAGCCATTATGTAATGGATAAAAAAGCCTGAAGGGTTGAGTTTGTGAAAGAATGTTACTACTCTACTGTATTTTGATAAAATACCGTAAAACTAATGAACAAACTGGAAAAACCTAATATCGCATTTCCCTGTAACATAAATGGCTACACTATTTTTCTCTCCTCCTATAGCTAATAAATTTATTTGTTTACATATTGCACTAGTAACACCAAACTCCTGTAATGGAAGGGGGTAAAAGTGTCCCCGAGTATAGCCAAGTTAATGTTAAAAATGTTAGTAAAAATAAAGTGATGTTCCTGTATATATCAATCAACTTTGTTCTATGTTTCGTACCTAGACCGGATTTTAGGATAAATGCCTAGCTTTGTTTGTTACTGAGTGGTAAACAAAAATAGATTATCCATTATTAAAAATCCCTGAAATCTGACAGTGTAAACAAAATGAGTCAAATGACCAGTCTTCATCATCCTTCTTTCGACATTATATATTTTGTCACGTTACTGGGACGTCGATGCTACGTATTCAATACACTAAGCCGTGGCGAAAATGTGATCGTGCGCCGAGCCACTGTGTAAAATGCAACGTGCATAGCACCTATGGAGGGAGGCGGACACCCGAAGGGGAATTGAAGCAACTGTCTGACTTATTAACGGATTTTCATTTTCCTTACGTCAAACACTTAAATATAATTTATACAGTACAAGGCTACAAACTAATGTTTAGTACGTGTAACGAAGAAAGAAATGAACAGAATACATAGGACATAATTATCACAACCTAATATTAATTGTCTTCAGAATGTCTCTGAGACAGAGTTTCAAAATCAGGAATTATGTCACTTACTGCCAGTCGTAATTGATCACGAAGGTATTTGTCTTCAGTCGTGATCTAAATTTGGTTTTTACTATTTTCATTGTTGAAAATAATTTTTCACAAACGTAAGTTGTAGCGAACATGGCTTCAACAGAGCAAGCGAAAGAACGAAGCTTCGGATATTTATTTTTTGGCAAAGATTTGAAAAGTTCAACATTTGTCAAGTCCTTACATCTAGCTTTCATTTAACGTCACATTGTACACCTGCGAGTTTAAATTGAAGATCTAACCGCATTATTCGTACATCTGCTGGAAAAGGATCGACGTACAGAGATGATGATGATATGATGATGATGATGATGATGATGATGATAATATAACTCCTAACCTTTTAATGTTTCATGAGTAACATTTAGTATAATATCGTTTTATGTTATACAACCGTTTTCCTCATAACACTTGTGAACAAGTCATACATTTAATATTCTCACCATATTGGCAGCAAAACATGCGTCCTCCCATCCTACTTGAAATTTTCGTTTTTGTAGAGGTACATGGTTTCGAGACAGACATTGCGACGATATACCACTCGCAGATCAGAGGCAAATACAAATGGAACGGAGTTTGACTCCAGTGAGTGAGAGGGTGGGAGTTGGGGGAGGTAGGAAGCAAGAGAAATGTACAGCTATCATTGCGAGCCACAATGTACTCGTGAGTCACATTTTCGCCATGGCTGCACTAAGCTTACATTATGCTTATACAGAGTGTAAGTGGTAAAAGTGCCGTCCTTTTCACAGTCGTCGGGGACGGTGTACAGGATAAAAAAATGTCCATACAACATAGGATCAAAACTTGATAGTTTTCCCAGAAAAAATTATTTCTTTCCTTATTTTATTTGCGTTATACTGCTTATATCGTTAGTAAAATTACGAAAACAATTACATCAGAGGTATATATAGCAAAGAGTTAATAGGTTATTAGTTTAAATACATATTTGTGTGTCTATTGCGTTTTCGTGAAATTAAATATTAATGCATCCTTAAATTTGTTTATGCTCGACCATGCCGAAATGTAGTAATTATACATCTGGTAGCAGTACTTTAATGCGTGTCATTAAAGTACACCTATTCTTTAAAGTTCAGGTTTTCGATTATTCTCGGATATGCAATCGAAAGACAACGAGGGAAACGTCACGGAGGCTGGAAATCCAATACTGTCGCAGAAGGTTATGTTCTCTTACTATAATAATTAGCGTTAATTGTAAATAATATTCAAATAAATTCAATTTGTCATCTCGTTTTTCAATTATAATTCAATTTCCAGGTTTCAAAATTAGTTCATGTTATTCTCTACATTACAACAAGGTCAATGACATTATTGTTCCTCGAAAAAAATCAATACTTTCGCGTCTGCGCACATCTCACAATTCACGAGCTATGCACAACATCACTTCCGATCTTCAGTCAGATACAAATAAAATGAATACTTCTGAATAATTTCAAGTTAGAAATATGGTCGAGCATAAAAAGTCGTATGAAACTTGCCTATAATGGTAATTAAGACCCTCGTATGAAAATTATGAAACTCGCTTGCGCTCGTTTCATAAATGAACATACTCGCGTCTTAATTACTATCATTATAGGCTCGTTGCATAATGTAGGGTAAACAAGGGTGAAACGGGTCACCAGATGAATCGGGTCAGTTTTGAGAACACCGCTCTGTAAGCCAAAGAACAAAGAATACTGGATTGTGCTCTAGCTAGCGTTGAAGTTGGGAACTTCTTCAATGCAGAAAGGAGGGAAAGCAATATAACTGCATTGTTTTCGGTGCCGTGTTTGAAGTAGAAAATTGTTATTGTAACGATAAGTAGCAATATTTTATTTAATTTCTTAAAATGTAGTGTTAATTTAATATCCGTTTTACCAGTTATTATTGTGATACTTACATGATTTAGTAATTAAGTTGAAAGTGGACTCTTAAAGGACAGGTTACCCATATGTTGAGCTTCTAAGACCAATCAGTATGGCAAACCTTACGATGCAAAATATTACTGCTCTTTGGGTGATTCGGGTCACTATTTTAAGGGTGAAAAGGATCAGAATATTTTAACTGATTTCATTGAAATAGGGTTTATATTTGTCCTTAATGGGGAAATACAGAAGGAAGACTCAGTCTTCATGATTGGAAGAGTATATGTAGAGGGCAATAAAAGCTTATCGTGAAGTACGAAGCTCTTCAATGTACCACATTACTGCCTACAAAGACGTCTGGAAAGTGAGGTCAACTAACAGGTAAAGAATAGGGGAGGATAAACCGTGTTCTCAGTTGACCAATAAAAGCAATTTGCAAAGAGAATACTTAGGCCTAAACTTTCAGCTTGTGGGTTTGAACTGAATGTTCGATGTTCGAAAAGGTGCCTATAACCATCATCATCGTCAGGAGATGAATCATCAGATGTATACTGCATGTGGTTTTCGCAATGTTAAATAGAATGATCCTGTTTCTTTAAAGCTCGGAAAGTGTGTACAATGCATGGGAAAGAGGAATGAGTAATACCATGAAAATTGTGTTGGAGCTGAGAGTAAGAAGAGATTTATTTGTAGATGATGTTCATTGAATAATTAAAACAGGACATTTGTTGCTTGTGATGAAGAATTAGTATTAAATATACTAGGTGAGCCATAGGTACGTTTGGAAAACTTTTGAGCGTGGTCCGGGATAAAAAAAATAATTCCTTATATGAAAATTTGACGGAAATAGTGATTTTCATTTTCATAAGGATCTGATCATATTATTTTGTTGTTTTTGTTTTGATTTTGTACCAGTGTTTGCTTACAAACAACACAGTAACAAGACAGTAGTACATTGTTTTTTGTTTTGATTGGACGCGGTGGTCCAGTGCCTTGGCCACCCAGATCACCCGACTTCACCACATTAGATTTTTACCTTTGGGGTCACTTGAAGGCTGTCGTCTATTCAACACCAGTGAATAATGCAGAGGAGCTATTGCAACGTGTTGAAAATGCATGGCAAGTGATCAGTGATGACAACATGGTGTTTGAGCGAACTCACCAGTCGTTTGTACGTCGTGCTAAGGCATGTGAAACGATGGAGGAAGACACACTGAGCGTCTTATGTAAACGTTAAATGACAAGTTTCTCAACATGTACTTGTGACACAACGAAATAAGAACAAAAAGAAATTATGACCATTTCTCCAATAAATAAGCATTTTCCGTCAAATTTTCATGTAAGGAATTGTTCTTATTTTTGATCCAGGAGCACGCTCACGCGTTTTCCAAACATACTTATGACTCACTCTGTATAATTTGTTTGGATCTGAATCTTCATAAGTATTTTATTGTATAAGTATACGAATAAAATGAAAAGTAAGAATGTTTCCATTCGCCCTTCTTGATGACCCTATTCACCCTGGCTGCTTAGGGTGAAAAGGTTCATGCAGTACTTTGTTTAATTTCTAATTATGCTAAATTGTTGCAGAGTTAATTTTAATATAAACATTTAAACGTGTAGTCAAAACTTCAATCTTTCTGACGAAGTATCACACTTTAGGTTTGATGTTAAGTTATGAGAGTTATTAGAGTAAATATGAATTTTGACTCTATTCACCCTTGCTTACCCTACTATAATATTCTGGCGTGAGAGTATTAATTTAATTAAAGTTGTTTGGTATTTTTGAACAGAAGGCAGACCATGGGTACAGTTGTGAAGATAGCCATCTTTGTAACTGCTCTTCTGCTACCACTACTAGCTTACTGGATGTGGTTGGTAGTACTGGGTGTACAGTCTCTCCTCGCCTCTGATGAAACATGCTGGTACGATCCTGCGGAATACGGCATGTACTGCATAGAAGCCAACCTTACTGAAGTTCCACAAACGAACCAAGTGCTTGTCAAGAAGTTGTTCCTTGATGGGAACGAATTCACACAGCTCAGAAAAGACACATTTATCAACAAGGTTGCAACGAATCTAGAATTTTTGAGTTTGGAATCCTGCAGCGTCGAGAATATTGAGGAAGGTGCATTCAGAGGTCTTGAGTTCATGACGTATTTGAGTCTAACAAATAATAGTGTAACGAGAATCAGAAGTGGAACATTCAAGAACCTGACTCGATTGCAAGTGTTAGATCTGTCCTATAACAAAATTACAAGTTTAAGTTCTGGAATATTTGATGATCTCGTTTTACTGAAGAAACTGGATGTATCAGTGAACGATATTGCCTATTTGAGTAGTGATGTTTTCTTACACTCTTCAAATTTGGTAGGACTGTGGTTGGATTATAACAGAATACCTTACATAGAGCCAACATTATTTAGCCATTCGTTAAGTCTGAGATTCCTGTACCTGGATGGGAATATTAATTTACATCTTCATAATAACAGATCAGTTCTTAACGTGCCAAGCTTGGAAGAACTGGGTTTGTCAGGTTGCAATATCAGGTCTATACCTAAGAACATGTTTCACGGTACAAGTGCTATTAAATATCTTTTTTTGGCTGAAAACATGTTGAAGAGCTTTCATGTAAATATTTTGAGGAATCTTCCGTCATTGAAATATCTAGATCTAAGTGATAATCCACTTCAATGTAACTGTGAATTCTTGGATACATGGAAATGGAGCGTTGAACATAAAATCGGTACGGGAGACGTACAATGTGTCGCACCAGATGAAGGGATTGGAAGGTCTTGGGGCTTTAGTAGAAAAGCAGAGTGTTTTGATAGAAGCACTACTTTCCCAGTTGTCTTCAAATCTGAACGCCTTGCAAAAAAATATTATTTCAATAGGCCTATCAATCGAACATTATTGATTGGAGTCTGTGTTCTATTTGGAGGTATTTATATACTAAGTGTGATCGGAAATGTCACTGTCTTGATAATAATATTTAGAAATTCAGACATGCGTACAGCGCCAAACGCCATTGCAGCCAACTTAGCGATAAGTGACTTAATAATTTTATTTGTGTTTATATCTGGCTTTATACCAGTCATACAAGATCACGCATCCATCATGGGGATTTTTGTAACTTTTAGTTTCGGAGCCTCCTCGTTCTCGATTGTGATCTTGAGTATTCTTCGGTATTATGCTGTAGCCAATCCGTTCAATGCCAGGGCTAAGTCCAGACACATCAAGAAGTTCGCAAGCCTCTCCATTCTAGCCACGTGGATTTATGGAGCAATATTTTGTATTCCTTTTGCTATCAATGTATATACTTTGGGGGAAAATTCACTAACAACTACTACTCCATATAGGCTTCACGCTTTGACATTACCTTCATTGGCGCTTTCTATATTACCTTTATGTGTAATGGGCTCCATGTACGTGTTGTTAGCACGACATGTGATGTGTGGCAATCGTTTCAAAGATACTCATCGTGATCCTCCCCGGCGATTCAACACAGCATTCATTGTCTTGGGACTTTTAGGAGTGTTTTTCATCACCTTGGTGATATTTCACCAAGTATCACAATATTTCATATGGCGTCAATACAATTACGTCCAGGAAATACGCTATGAAAATGTACATCGATTGTTGCTTTTGGCTGCTGATCGAGATATCTTTCTTAGCAACAAATATAGTACTGTATTTCTTATCATACTACCATTTATAAATATCTTCTGTAACCCCATTGCTCTTTGCTTGGCAAGCAAGCGTTTCAGGAAATATTTCAGACAGTATTTACTACGGTGTAGTTGTAAGAAGAGTCCAAATGAAAATGCAGAAATAAATCTGGAAAACAGACGTGCATAAATTGTATATTCATTTCAGTAATCTTTATTTGAAACAATGATTGTAATTCAGAATAGAGTATGGCAAGGTTGCGTTTTAGCACCCAACCTGTTCAGCATCTGACTTTGGGGAATTAGTGAAAACTTATATTGAGATTATGTGAAGGATAATGTGGAAAGTCCAGGATAACAGAGAGGGTTTGGAATTGAACGGGTTACATCAGCTGTTTGTCTATGCGGATGACGTGAATATATTAGGAGAAAATCCACAAACGATTAGGGAAAACACGGGAATTTTACTTGAAGCAAGTAAAGAGAGAGGTTTGGAAGTAAATCCCGAAAAGACAAAGTAAATGATTCTGTCTCGTGACGAGAATATTGTACAAAATGGAAATATAAAAATTGGAAATTTATCTTTTGAAGAGGTGGAGAAGTTCAAATATCTGGGAGCAACAGTAACAAACATAAATGATACTCAGGAGGAAATTAAACACAGAATAGATATGGGAAATGTCTGTTATTATTCGGTTGAGAAGGTTTTATCATCCGGTCTGATGTCAAAAAATCTGAAAGTTAGAATTTATAAAACAGTTATATTACCGGTTGTTCTGTATGGTTGTGAAACTTGGACTCTCACTTTGAGAGAGGAACATAGGTTAAAGGTGTTTGAGAATAAGGTGCTTAGGAAAATATTTCTGGCTAAGAGGGGTGAAGTTACAGGAGAATGGAGAAAGTTACACAACACAGAAGTGCACGCATTGTATTCTTCACCTGACATAATTAGGAACATTAAATCCAGACGTTTGAGATGGGCAGGGCATATAGCACGTATGGGCGAATCCAGAAATGCATATAGAATGTTAGTTGGGAGGCCGGAGGGAAAGAGACCTTTGGGGAGGCAAAGACGTAGATGGGAGAATAATATTAAAATAGATTTGAGGGAGGTGGGATATGATGATAGAGAATGGATTAATCTTGCACAGGATAGGGACCAATAGCGGGCTTATGTGAGGGCGGCAATGAACCTCTTGGTTCCTTGAAAGCCAGTAAGTAAGTGAAGGATAATGATAGGAGGAAGAAAAATAATTTTTGTTGTTAGCAGAAGAAGTGATGATACTAATAGATATGCTACAGTAGATAAGTTACAGCTCGATCTCTATGGGATAGAGATAATTGCAAACAAGGCTAAGGTATGATTATCGGATGAAAAATAAAGAAGACAAACATGCGAATTCTAAATCATGGAGTAGAACATGTTCTGAAGCTAAAAATGTGTTGTCAGTTGCTTTGTAAAGATTTTGTTTTTTAATTTTTTAACTAAAATTGGCATCATTCGTACGCACTTATCATCAAAATTTTTTACAAATCGTACGAATTTAGAAACAAATTTCTTTACAGTTTAATTATGCATCCTACAGTCTTGAAGAATTTACAAGAGTGGCGTGATTTGTAACAATTGTGATAAATGCGTAAGAAAATTTAATTTTGTAGTTAAAAATTGAAAACAAAAATTCTGTACGAAGCAACTATGGAATTCACAACAAATTTTTAGCTTCAGAATATTAGCTAATTAAAGAAATGATACTCCTGAATAGTTCTTTCTTTATCTGTAACATTCTTTCACCCTTAAAACGGAAGAATAGTGGTTTTTACAAACAACTTAAAAATTAGTGTAATTCTGAAAATATTGAGATTAGGACAAATGATTATATGGCATTTTTTACTCAGAATGTCTTCGGAAATCAGCTCCGTAAGGGACAGTAAATCCTCGTGAATCACCCTGTATATTGTAGCATCATATGAGTATCAAACAGGTCTTGTTGGTATGAGTCTAATTTTAAGTAGCTTTGTATAGTCTGTTTGTATTAAATATTGAATGTATTTTATACTTACTCTATGTAATTTCTAAAGTTATAGTTTTAAACCGAAATACAAACAGAAATTATTCCCTTATGATGCTACACCAAAGAAATGCCCTAATTGTACAAAAGGTAAATGTCATAATCAAAACTTGTCACAGTTCGATAGAATTGTATTTATTTTGCTACATCATGTAATAAATGAATTAATATTGTAATCAATATCCAGTTGTATTTTGTATCGTATTCTCATATGTTTGCATTAATAGTTGTATATTTTACAATGTTGTAGAATTTAAAATAATGTGAATTAAATTATGGAATATCAGCATAAGTATATATTTATTTACGCCACTAATTATCACTTATATCCCAAAGCCCCTCCAAAAAGTCTCCATATTTGATCTGAAAGTACCTTTACATTATATTTATTCAACAGTAATCTCACCAGAAGTTTTGATTTATCTAGAGAAAATCAAAACTCGAGTGGGATTTAATTGACTATTACACGATTAGAAGAAAGTATATAAAGATTAGAAGTAACGAAGTACTCCAATACAATAAAATATTAATTGACTTATGAAAATACAACTGTCTTCAAATGTATTATTGTACCATCTCAACATTACAAATATTACGCTAGATGGCAGTAGTGTATTAAGATTAGCTGTTTTCTTGTTATCAGTTGTACCAACTATGGAATCTTCATTGAACCCTGTGGACAGTTACTAGTCGAGAAGGCATTGTTGATTCAGTTTCATTTTTATTAAAACAGTTGCATTCCACTTCAATTATCCGGATCCCAGTAATCAACGTCACTTGACAGATGATTTTCAATAAATCTTAGTATTAAACAATCTCTGATACGTGACTATCCATAATATCATATAGCAGAAGTTATAACATAACCTAAATAATATAAACAAGTGTTAGAAAAGTTTTAATTAGAAATGATGAAATAAACAAGAAAAGTTTTAATTAACGATTATGACATAAAAAATAAACATGAATAATTTTAAAAGGAACAATTATTGAAAGTACAATTTTCAAATTTGAATGTTTTAGTGGTTGGTGGTTCAGTTGATGTTATATTAGATTTGTGCTTAAAATAAGTGGAACTCGTTGATGTAGATGGTGTATTCCTCAACTTATTCAGGATTTCCGAATGGTGCTCTTCATTTATTTGTAAATAGGATTTCAGGGAAGATGCATAGCTATGACCAGTGATCTTTATTAATTCTTGTTCTTGAATGCCAATGTGAGTCATATTTGAAACTGCTGTGCATCGACTGGACTGGTTTGTAATTTTCTGTTTTTTTTTTTTTTTTTTTTTTTTTGACGTCCAGACCAATGCACTTTGAAAGTTGGCAAACAAAGAAACAAATGCTAGGGTAGTGATAAAAATAAACAAATGCTAGTGACGCGATAAAATTAAACAAATGCTAGGGACGCGATAAAATTGTGCGATAAGCAGCCATGATTGGTTGAAGGACGTCGTTTCGTAACTTTTTTATTGGTCAAAATTAGTGTGACGTAGTAAAAGTGTAATAGTCATTATAAATCAGTTTTAAATTACTCCTTAACACTATGAGTTTCTTCCATAACCCGAAGATATTTTTTTTTCACGTTTCTTTTCGGTTTCATCAGGTTTTCGTCAGGTCCGGTTTTAACAGTTATTTTCCCCCACGAAATAACACCCTCATGAGTCTGTTTTCGAACATGAATGAAGGTCCTCTTATTGGTGTGTGGTACGTCAGAACTACTAGAACACATAATAATAAGAACCAGTACAAAGGAAGAGTTCAGGAAACCATTCAAAAGTATTGGTACATTTGTTACACCATTGCAGTCATTTTGAAAAAAAAATGCAAAGCTATATGCTCAAAATTGAATGGGATTTTATTTAAAAGAACGAAGTATCATTTCTTAACATGTTCGCAATTTTTCTTGGTAAGGCAATATATATACGAGGTATATATATATATATATATATATATATATATATATATATATATATATAAATTCATGCATTTTCTTTAGATATGTATTATAATATTATTCTCGTCGTTTTTTTATATCATTTGTATCAGCCTATATTAATTTATATGATTCCAGTCTTTCATTTTCAATTACCAATATATTTAATTGTCACTATTTTAATAATTAATATTATTTGCATAATCTTTCTATATAAATCGATAATATTATCTGTAAGAATTAACTTTTCCCAGCATAGAATAGCATTAATTCTTGTAAACTATTTATTGTAATCTTTGTTCTCATTTTGTTGTTATTATTTAATTTGTACCATAGTTGTTCATTTTATTTTATTAATTGTGTCACTTTGCTGGACTTTCATTGGCCAATGGCTGTCGTCCAGCACATAAATAAATAAATAAATAAATAAATAAATAAATAAATAAATAAATAAATAAATAAATAAATAAATAAATAAATAAATAAATAAATAAGTAAATAAAAATAAATAACTAAATAAAAATAACTAAATAAATAACTAAATAAGTAACTAAATAAGTAACTAAATAAGTAACTAAATAAGTAACTAAATAAATAACTCAATAAGTAACTAAATAAATAATTAACTAAATAAATGAATAATTAAATAAGTAACTAAATAAATGAATAACTAAATAAGTAATTAAGTAAGTAACTAGATAAATGAATAACTAAATAAGTAACTAAATGAATAACTAAATAAGTAACTAAATAAATGAATAACAAAATAAGTAACTAAATAAATGAATAACAAAATAAGTAACTAAGTAAGTAACTAGATAAATAAATAATAACTAAATAAGTAACTAAATGAATAAATAACTAAATAAGTAACTAAATAAATGAATAACTAAATAAGTAACTAAGTAAGTAACTAGATAAATAAATAATAACTAAATATGTAACTAAATGAATAAATAACTAAGTAACTAAATATATAAATACTAAGTAAGTAACTAAATAAATAAATACTAAGTAACTAAATAAATAAATAAATAAGTAACTAAGGAAGTAAGTAAATAAAAATAAATAACTAAATAAATAAATAACTAAATAAGTAACTAAATAAATAAATAACTAAATAAGTAACTAAGTAAATAAATAACTAAATAAGCAACTAAATAAATAACTAAATATGTAACTAAATAAATAAATAAGTAAGTAAATATAAATAAATAACTAAATAAATAAATAGCTAAATAAGTAACTAAGTAAATAACTAAATAAGTAACTAAGTAAATTACTAAATAAGTAACTAAATAAGTAACTAAATAAATAACTAAATAAGTAAGTAAATAAATGAATAACTAAATAAGTAACTAAGTAACTAAATAAATAAATAAAGAAGTAACTGAGTAAGTAACTAAATAAATAAGTAACTAAATGAATAAATAACTAAATAAATATATTTATAAACAGTTTACAATTTCATAACCTAAATTTCTCTCAATCATGTGAATGCTTTTTCAATATAGTATATAAAGAATTGGGCATAGGACAAAAAACAAGAAGATTATCTCTTCCTATAAGGAACAATAAATTACTGATATGCCTTCATGGGCTGGGAAATGGAGCTCAACAACATGGAGTTGTCATGACTACTGCTATGCAAAAGCATTCCATAACGAAATGAAGAGTGCAAAGGAGTCTCGGACTTATTGCGAAGTAAGAAGACATTTGACTTTTCAAAACGTCGAAAAGTAAAATGCTGTCGAAGTTGCAAAATTTAATGTTGAAATAGACCTCTGGTACGTAAATTACTAGATTTAAAGCTTTCAAGTATATTGAGGAAGCAGGCTAAATATTAAATATCCCTGGCGCCAGTTTAAGGAAAAATGTGTCAAATGAAATAGCTACATGACGCACATCCGTTTATATGCTCTACGGTACTGTCATAATGCTCACGTCAGATACTGGGACTGGCGCTGAAGTCTTACTAATAATTGCCTTGCCGCCATAGTAACCGCCTCCAGTAAAGTGGTGAAGTTTTCTTGGAAATGGTTTCGCCATTGAGACGGACTGGAAGTAAGATTTGACTATTGAGAGTACCAGCTGAGCTAACAGAACTGAGAGTTGTAATGTCATCTAGAGGGCTAACGACACAACGCCGAAACTAACTTGCCTGAGAAGAAATGTTGCTTTTGGCTACCCCTACCATCCATTAAATTTAATGTTTGGACACCTGGGACACCAGGTATGCTGGTATGAATTTACTTGCAGATGTATGTATGTATGTATGTATGTATGTTTTTTAACATTAAGTCTATTTTATTCTAAATTACTGACTACTGTATAGTGACATCATAATGCCGAATTTGTCATCTAGCGGAGAAAACTTCTGTAAAGCTGAGAATCACCTTCGCTATTGCCTACACCAGCCGTGGCGAAAATGTGATCGTGCGCCGAGCCACTGTGTAACCTACAACGTGCATAGCACCTATGGAGGGAGGCGGACACCCGAAGGGGAAGTGAAGCAACTGCCTGACTTACGAACGGATTTTCATTTTCCTTACGTCAAGCACTTGAATATAATTTTATACAGTATAAGGTTACAAACTAATGTTTAGTACGTGTAACGAAGAAAGAAATGAATAAGGAAACATAGGCCACATTATCACAACCTAAAATTAACTGTCTTCAGAATGTCTCTGCGACAGAGTTTCAAAATCAGTAATGATGTCACTTACTGCCAGTCGTAGTTGATCACGAAGGTTTTTGTCTGTCAGTCATGATCTAAATTTGGTTTTTACTATTTTCATTGTTGAAAATAATTTTTCACAAACGTAAGTTGTAGCGAACATGGCTTCAACAGAGCAAGCGAAAGAACGAAGCTTCGGATATTTATTTTTTGGCAAAGATTTGAAAAGTTCAACATTTGTGAAGTCCTTACATCTAGCTTTCATTTAACATCTCATTGTAAATCTATGAGATTAATTTGAAGATCTAACCGCATTATTCTTACATCTGCTGAAAAATGATCGACGTACAGAGATGATAATAATAATAATAATAATAATAATAATAATAATAATAATAATAAATAATAATAATAAATAATAATAACAATAACAATAATAACACTCAACCTTTTAATATTTCATGAGTAACATGTAGTATAATGCCGTTTTATGTTATACAACCGTTTTCCTAGTAATACTTGTGAACAAATCATACATGTAATATTCTCATCATATAGGCAGAAAAAAAATGCGTCCTCCCATCCTACTTGAAACTTTCGTTTTCGTAGAGGTACATGGTTTGAGAGAGACATTGCGACGATACGCCACTCGCAGGTCAGAGAAAAATACAAGTGGAACGGTGTTTGACTCCAGTGAGTGAGAGAGTGAGGATTGGAGGAGGTAGGAAGCAAGAGAGATGCACAGCTATAATTTTTTTCGCTGTTATTTATACTCGCTTTAACATCTTTGATCATATCGCGAATTAATCTTTGGTTGAAATCCGAAGGCCTGTGTATTATAATTGTGAGCCACAATGTGCTCGTGGTGTCACATTTTCGCCACGGCTGGTCTATACAGATTGATACGAGTAATTAAGAATAATTTTAATCTTACTAGGCTTCAGAAATATATGCAATAGTGTAATTAATGCTATTTGGTATATTTGAACAGAAGGCAGATCATGGGTGCAGCTGTGAAGATAGCCGTCTTTGTGGCTTCTCTTCTGCTACCGCTACTAGCCTACTGGATGTGGTTGGTAGTACTGGGTGTACAGAGGCTCCTCGGCTCTAATGAAGCCTGTAGTTATGATCCTGCGGAATATGGCATGTACTGCATAGAATCCAACCTTACTGAAGTTCCACAAACAAACCAAGTGAATGTGAAGATCCTATTCCTTAACGGCAACGAATTCTCACAGCTCAGAAAAGATGCATTTGTCAACAATGTCGCAACAGGTCTGGAAATTTTGTGTTTGGATTCCTGCAGCCTCACGATTGTTGAGGAAGGTGCGTTTAGTGGTCTGGAGTTGATGAGATATTTGAGTGTAAAAGATAATAATATAACGGATATTGCAACTGGAACATTCGGAAACCTGAATCGATTGGAAGTGCTGTATCTTTCGTATAACAGAATTGGACGTTTAAATTCGGGAGTTTTTGACGATCTTGTTTCTCTGAGGAAACTGGATTTATCGGAGAACCAAATTAGTTATCTGAGTAGTGACGTTTTCTTACACTCTTCAAATTTGGTGGAGCTTTCGTTGAAATATAACAGATTAGCTTACATAGAGCCGGAGTTATTTAGCCATTCATTAAGTATGAGACAGCTGTATCTGTATGGTAATGTTAATTTAGATGTTCGAAATGATAGTTCACTTCTGAATGTGCCAAGTTTGGAAGAATTAGGTTTATCAGACTGCAGTATCAGCACGGTATCAGAAAACATGTTTCATGGAACAAGTGCCATTAAACATCTTTTCTTGGCTCAAAACAATTTGGAAGGAATTGATGTGTTCATTTTGAAGAATCTTTCATCACTAAAATGTCTAGATATAAGTAGCAATCCATTGCAATGTGATTGCAACCTCAAGGATATTTGGAAATTGAGTTATGAGCATCAAATCAATATGGGAGAAGTGGATTGTTATGAACCAGAAGAAGTAAATGGAACATCGTGGGAAGCAGAGTGCAGTGATGGTAATATTACTTCCCCACTTGTCGTCGAATCTGAACACCAAGTAACTGAAAATTATATCAAAGCTATTGACACATCGAGGAATGTGGGCTTGTCGTTTTTTGTCATTTTATTTGTGCTTGGTGTGATAGGAAATGTCAGCATTTTGATAATAATATTTCGAAATTCAGAAACGCGTTCAGCACCGAATGCCATTGTAGCCAACTTAGCAATAAGTGATTTACTGGTTTTACTTCCTAATATATTTTCATTTTTACCAGAATTACTGAATCGGGACATCGTGGCGATTGTCATGTATTCCAGTTTAGGATCCTCTTCATTTTCGATCATGATCTTGAGTATTCTTCGGTATTATGCGGTATCCAGTCCGTTCAACGGCAGAGCTAAGTCGAGACACATCAAGAAATTTGCAACCTTCTCCATTCTAGCAACGTGGATATATGGGACGTTATTTTGTATTCCTTTAGCTATTGACATATATGCTTTGTGGGGACATGAGACAGGAGGTACATCTTCGTATAGAATTCACTGTTTGACATTAACTTCAGTGGCGTTTTCTATATTACCTATGTGTGTAATGGGCTCCATGTACCTGCTGTTAGCAAGACATATGATGTGTGCCAACCGTTTCACAGATAATCATCGTGAACCCCCAAGACGATTCAACATCGTCTTCTTAGTTTTGGGGCTTGTAGTTCTGTTTTTGATCACCATGGTAATATCTCACGTTGTTACACAATATTTCCTATGGCATCAATACAAAGTCGCCCTGGAAATACTCTATAAAAATTTGTTTCGATTTGAGTTTATGACTGTACATCGAGATGTCTATCTGCGTACTAAATATGTTTCTGTCGTTTTTACTATCTTACCCTTTCTAAATATCTGCTGTAACCCCATTGCTCTCTGCTTAGCCAGGAAGATTTTCGGGAAATACTTCAGACAGTATTTAGTATTGTGCAATTGTAGGAAGAGTCCAAGTTCTGAAAACGTAGAAATAAATCTGGAAAACAACCGTGTATGATTGAAGAGTACACTGCAAGAATGATGGATGTCGTTTGTATGTATGTATGTAATAATAATAATAATAATAATAATAATAATAATAATGGCTATATTTAACCTAGCAGAGTTAAGGCCTTAAGGCCTTCTCTTACACTCAACCAGGATTAAAACTTGCTTACACAGTTGATCATAAAACTTGATCAGAATTAAGTAATTACATACTGATATATAATGAGATCAAAAGAGGTAGTTACATAAAATTTACCTCATAAAATAAAAATAATCATAGTGAAATACATATTAATGTTGTTAGAATCAAATGCGAATCACATAAAAACAGAAGCCGATAATTCAATAAAAAATGTACACAGTAAAAATAAAAATAAACACATTAGTATACATATTAATATTAGATTACAATTAAACAGGATTTACATAATTAAATCAGAAACCGACAATTGAATGAAATGTACACAAAAATAGATTAATAATAAAAAAACAACAACACAGTGGGATACATATTGGCGTTAAGTGATAAATAAACACGATTTAGATAATAAAAATAAGAAAAAAATAATAAATACACTGGAACACATTTGCAACACGTTAGGTCTGGCAACTGATCATAAGATATTTTTCTAATTTACATTTAAAGGAAATTAAAGTTCGGCAGCCCTTGACTTCAGGCGGCAGAGAATTCCAGTGACGAGAAGTAGCAACAGTGAAAGATGAAGAATAAAGAGATGATGTGTGCAGTGGTATTTCTAGCGTGTTATCATATTGTGACCGAGTATTTAAGTTATGATACCGAGAAAGACTGTGGAATCGGACAGATAAGTAAGAGGGAGTAGAGGTGTGCAAAATTCGGTATAAGAGAGAAAGGGAATGTAACTTTCTCCTCTCATTTAACCTGAGCCACGATAATTTATCGAAAGAAGGCGAAATGTGATCGTAGTAGCGGACATTACAAATGAAACGAACACACGCATTATGAACACGTTCCAGTTTCTGGGATAAATCCACCCTGAGATCACTGAATAAAGCGTCACAATAATCGAAATGAGGCATAATAAGAGTCTGTACAAGCGTCTGCTTTAATTTAGCTGGATAGTGGTGCAATACTTTTAATGAGTGAAGAGTGGAAAATACTTTCTTGCATGTGTGTTTGATATGCGTGTCCCAGGTAAGGTTAGATTAAAATGAACTCCCAGGTTTTAGGTTTTTTACAGTTGAACTAAATAGAATGATCGCTTTATTCAGAGTCACGGGCGGAAGGTTGAGCTTATTAATATCGGGGATTAATCTTTTATTCGAAAATAAGATAGCCTGTGATTTATCTGTATTTAAGTTAAGTATATATGTATGTATGTATGTATGTATGTATGTATGTATGTATGTATGTATGTATGTATGTATGTATGTATGTATATATTATATATATTGAGTTGGAACTCAATCAGAGACGATTCTGTTCGGCGTCGGGGTTGTATCCGGTGTGGCTTAGTGGATAAAGCATCAGCACGTAGAGCTGAAAACCCGGGTTCAAATCCCGCCGCCGGAGAGGATTTTTCTCCGTTCCATTACTCTTCCATCGTATGTATGTATGTATTTATTTACACTGCAAGTGGGCAAGCACCCGGTGGCAGTGGTATACACAATATAAACAATACACAATAAAATTACAATACACAATATAATTATACAATACACAATACAATTATATACACAATACAATACAATAAGAATACACAATACAATTTAACACAGTAATTACAATTAATAATAAAACATAAAATAACCTAATTTTACAACACAACCTACATATATATATAGGCCCTACATAAGTTTCAATAGTCTTTCACTTTACTCTCATCTCACTCACTGTAATGACACTACGACGCATTTCACTGACACTTTAGGACACATTTCAACTGACATATTAGTATTAGATTACAACCTACATATGTATAGGCCCGACACAGTCTTTCACTTTACTCTCATCTCACTCACTGTAGTGGCACTATGACGCATTTCACTGACACTTTAGGACACATTTCACTGACATATTAGTATTAGATTACAATTAAATAGGATTTACATAATTAAATCAGAAACCGACAATTGAATTAAATGTACACAAAAAAATAGATTAATAATACAAAACAACAACATAGTGGGATACATATTGGCGTTAAGTGATAAATAAACACGATTTAGATAATAAAAATAAGAACACATTTCATTGACGCTATAAATTATCACTGATCGGAACTATTCACTGCACTGTAAAACCATAACTTCACTGACTCACCTCGCTTCACTGATACAACAGTTCAAATAAGAATACATTTTGCGGAGAAGCAATTGAAAGTTTGAAATGCTTAGCGCTCAAAGCTTAACTGTGATTTTCCGATCATTACTGGACAATGACTATCAGTGTTAATGCCATATAACTCTGTATGTACATTCTATATGTCTTAAGCTATGCATTGACAGTCTTGGTTCATTTTCGACAAGAAAGTGACATCCATCATTCTTGCAGTGAACACTTCAATTGAGTATTCCGTTCAGTAAACTTCATAAGAAATCATATGTGTAAGTCAAGATAGGAGAAAAAATGTTAAAGGGAAGTGTAACAGTGAGAGGAATACGACAGGGATGTCCTTTATCATCTATCCTGTTCAACATTTACTCTGAAGTTTTAGTGAAGAATTATTTTCGGAATATGGGAGGGTTAATGTTAAGAGGAGAAGAATAAAATTCATAAGATTTGCTGATGTTATGTCACTATTAGAGTAAGGGAGGGTATTGTCGGATACCATTTTGATGTTTCAAAATAAAGGTAATTGAAAAAAGTTAGA
Organism: Periplaneta americana; assembly: GCA_025594305.2. Taxonomy (NCBI): domain Eukaryota; kingdom Metazoa; phylum Arthropoda; class Insecta; order Blattodea; family Blattidae; genus Periplaneta; species Periplaneta americana. The sequence goes on from JAJSOF020000011.1 coordinate 162,604,013, forward strand.
ACTGGAATTACTTAGTATTATAGTAACCTCTTGGGGTTCCTGCAGATTGTACATAAGTATTAGGTAATTTACATAATATGTATTTGCTGTATAACTTGCAAAGACAAAACAGAAATAATGTCATCACTGACAGAATGGGAAGCTAATGTCGGATACATTAGACATTATTATGTAAGAGGTATGATAATGCATTTAAAATAATATATTGCATATCAGAAACTATTACAATAGTGCTCTGTTTAGCCAACTGATATGCAAGCCTTTTAACATCATTTCTGGTTCATCCAAAATATTTTCTCTCCACCATTAACACATAGTCAACTAGCTTCTCTTCAAGTGAAGCTGGGAGTATTGGTTTTCGTCCAAGTTTCGATTTAACGGCTTTGATGGGCTCAGAGTTGGACCGTACATAATCAAATAATGTTGATCGAGGTACACTGAATCTTTTGGAAGCAGCAAGATAGCCCATTCTTTTCTCCCGTACTGCGACAATGGCATTTACCATATCTTCAGACTTCCATTTTTTTTGGACTGAATCTCGTTTTTCTTTTACTTTAGGCATCTAAAAATATCAGAAGAAGAAACAATTCGTTACTTCATAATATTCTATTAATTAGAAAATTAATTACTTACATTAATTAAAAATACCCATGAGTAAAAATGTAGTGGTTTGTTATAGAAAACATATAAATGGGTTTAAGGCAGCTTTTATGTAGCGAGCAGCATTGAAAGACAGCCGACAATGCCCTCAGCTAGTATCCGACATTGCCCTCCGCTAGTATCCGACATTGGCCGACTCTTCACAAACAGTAAAATAAGCCAGCTGCATGAAACATGTTGTCGATAGCATTTCTGCAATTAGAGAATTAAGAAGCCTTATCTATGGTATATCAAACAGTGCATACCATGTTGGGTAAATATAAGAATAACTTGTAACGAATAAATCACATTACTTACCCTCAAAAAGTTTTTTTTTTTTTTTTTTTTTTTTTTGCAGAAACGTTGAAAACACGCTATTCACACACAGTGAAGCACTCAACAGTAATGGCTATTCATGCAGATGTTCATCTACTTGTAGAGAACGTAATGCATTATTTTCACATCAGATTGCACCATTCGATGGAAAAGAAATATGTTATCGTAGATTATCCGACATTACCAGACCTATCCGACAATCCCCTTCCTTACTCTAAGAGTAGAGGAGGTGATTCTACAAGGTACTAGAGATAAATGACAGCTGTGATGAGTATGAGATTAGGATAATTGCAAACAAGGTTAAGACCATGGTTATCGGAAAAAAATAAAGAAAATAATCGTACGAATTTTAAATGAAAGATTAGAACAAATGGACAGCTTCAAATACAGGGTGGGGCATGGGAACCAAGTGTTTTTGGAATGGCTTGTACTCGGTCATTATGAAAGGGAGAGACGTGCGGCATGTGACATTCCATTCCGTGGCTCATAGCATTTCACCTGCAGTCGGCATCATGGAGCAGTGGACGCATGTTTGTGTATGATAGTTTTGTTAGAAATGGCGAGTCGGTGAGCTCGATACAGCGTGAGTTTTGCTACAGATTCAATATTAATCGCAATGATTCTGTTCCCGTGCGTGACACAATCTTATGTTGGGTTAAAAAATCTTAAAAAAAATTCGCAATACTAAAGAATAAATCGCCCGGCCCCCAACACGGAGTCCGTACTCCAGAAAATTTTCAGTCAGAAAAGCGATACTGCGCAGCCCAGGCCGCTCTGCTCGAAGACATTCAGCTGCTCTTGGAATCGGCAATCGTACGGTAAGACGGATTTTGCGTGGCGATTTACATTTACACCCAAACAAGATGGATGGTTTCAGCAAGATGGGGCCACGGCGCATATCTTCAGAGCGTGAATGGCAGTTCCTTTGCCTCCTGTTTTCCAATCGTCTCATTTCGAGATTTGGTGATGTTCCATGGCTCCCTCGGTCCCCTGACCTGTCCACGTGATTTTTTTCTATGTGGGTACCTAAAGGCACGTGTTTACGAGGATAAGCCTCGAATATTAGATGAATTAAAGGATACAGTACGTCAACACATCACTCAAATCAACAAAGATCTCCTGGAAAGAATAGAGGTGAATTTTCGTCAGCGCCTTAAACAATGCGTCAACACAGACGGACATCACATGCCAGATGTAATTTTCCGCTCATAATTGAAATGGCATGTTTTCACAAACGTTATTCTACCAATAAAATGTGTTGAAAACAAAAACTAACTGGTTTATGGTTATTTTAAAAATACTTGGTTCTTATGCCCCACGCTGTACTTATAATAATAATAATAATAATAATAATAATAATAATAATGATTTATTTTAGCTGGCAGAGTTAAGGCCGTAAGGCCTTCTCTTCCACTCAACCAGCAAAAAGTGTATATACATATGCATGAACTTACAAAGAATCCAACAATTTGATTGAGATGAGAGTTACATGTATACAAAAGTTATTTACAAATTAAACAACAAAATACTATGAACTATTAATTAAACACTGAAATAAACTGTGTAGCAGAATTAAACTAAAATACATAGAATGTTAATATATTTCAAATAATATTAGATAATAGAAAGAGATTATTACGAAACAATTAAAATACAGCACAATCAGGATGATGTCTAAAGAAAAAAGTAACAATGTAGTCAGTGATAGTTTAAATCAGTATGATTGGAGTGAAATGCTAATAAGGTTATCTTTTAAGCTGTTCTTAAAGGTGTTTATTGTCTTGCAGCCCCTAATACTTTGTGACAAGGAATTCCATTGACGCGAGGTGGATATTGTAAAAGATGATGAATAACAAGATGTTCTTGGAGTATACTAGAAAATAATAATATGAGCTGCTGCTATATAGTCAAAAGGAAGATCACGATGGCAAAGGAAGCTTTTAATAGAAAAAAGAGAATCTTCTACGGACCTCTGGAAGGAACTAGGGAAGAGACTAGTGAAGTGTTTTGTGTGGAGTGTGGCACATATGGGTCAGAAACATGGACATTACGACGAAGTGAAGAGAAACGCCTGGAAGCATTTTAAATGTGGATATGGAGAAGGATGGAGCGTGTGAAATCGTCAGACAATAAGAAATGAAGCTGTGTTGGAAAGAGTGGGCGAATATTAATTCCTGATGTCAACGACCTGAATATTCTATCTGTGAAACTGAATAAAACAATCATCCCGTTTAGCTCTACCGTAAAAAATCTCGGAGTGCATTTCGAATCTAATCTGAATTGGGATACGCATATTAAATATATGTATATAGGAAGGCATTCTCTATTCTCCATTCACTAAAAAGATTGTATCATTATCCATCTGAATTAAAACAGACGCTGGTACAGACACTCATTCTACCTCACTTCGATTATTGCGACGTTTTGTTCAGTGATCTCAGGATTGATTCCGCTCAGAAACTACAGCGTGTTCATAACGCGTGCGTCCGCTTCATTTATAATGTTCGATAGTATGGTCATATCTCACCTTCTTTCGAGAAGTTATCATGGCTTAGGTTACATGAGAGGAGAAATCTGCACTCACTTTCTCTCTTATATCGAATTATGCACACTTCATCCCCTATTATTTATTCGCTCGTTTTCATACTCTCTCTCTCGCTATCATAATATTAATACTCGATCACAACGCGATAACACGCTAGAAATTCCACTTCACACATCATCTCTGTATTCCTCATCTTTCACTGTTGCTACCCCTCGTTACTGTAACTCTCTGCCGCCTGAAGTCAAGGACTGCCGAACATTGAAATCTTTCAAATCCAAGTTAGAAAATTATCTTATGACGAGTTGCCAAACTAACTTACTATTATGACAAGTGTTGTATTGCAACTTTCCACGTATTCACATTTTTTTATGTTCTAGTGATATTTAACTTATTTTATATTTTTGTTTTCATATTTCCCGATAATGGTATATCTCTAATGTGATAAGTTGAGCTATATATAATCATAATTTTCCTTACTGTGTAAACTTAAAAATATTGTATTCATTGTATGCTTTGTATTGCACTATTTTATTACTACTATTAGTATTATCATTATTATTATTATTATCATTATTATTATTACTATTCTTACTTATTATTATTATTATTATTATTATTATTAATTGCCTTATTTTTATACTTTGTATGTCTCATTTATTTTGGCCTGCTGTTCACATTTTATTATGCTTTTTCTTTCTTTCTGTATGTTATACATTATGTCTGATTTCTACTTACTTATTGTTTACATTTTATTATTATTATCTTATTCAGTTTTGTGTGTAAAATTGTAGTGTACTTTGTAAATTTGTAGTGTTTTTGTAACGCAGTTTTACTCCTGGTTGAGTGTTAGAGAAGGCCGTATGGCCTTAACTCTGCCAGGTTAAATAAATAAATAGTAACAATAATAATAATAATAATAATAATAATAATAATTATTATTATTATTATTATTATTATTATTATTATCATCATCATCATCATCATCAAGAAACAATAATGCTGAAATATAACAAGAAATAAAGAAATTGGCTGGTTCAGTAGTAAGAAGGAATTGCCTACTGAGCGATGCACTGGAAGGAATGGTGAACGGGAGAAAAAGGTCTGGGAGGAGAAAATGTAAGATGATAGACGACTTTAAAATATATGCATCGTGTGCGAGTAATAAGAAAAATTCGGAAAATAGGTATGGGCGAATCCAGAAATGCATATAGAATGTTAGTTGGGAGACCGGAGGGAAAAAGACCTTTAGGGAGGCCGAGACGTAGATGGGAGGATAATATTAAAATGGATTTGAGGGAGGTGGGATAGAGACTGGATTAATCTTGCACAGGATAGGGACCGCTGGCGGGCTTATGTGAGGGCGGCAATGAAATTTCGGGTTCCTTAAAAACCATTTGTAAGTAAGTAAGGTAGATTAGAGAATGCTGCGTTTGCAGTGAAAGACCTGGCATTTGTGTTAGAAACAATCTGTTTAAGGCGGCCTTGCATAACAGCCGTAGAATATTATTCATTTTACACTGTTTTATACGGGTATAATTTGATGAATTTATTCGTTCCGTGGTGTTTTTCTGACGAAGCCATTTTTCATATTTCTGGTATGGTGAACAGAGATAAGCTCAGAATCTGGAGGTTGGAAAATCCGCGTACCTACATGGAACTTGACTATAGGTTTGATGTGTGTTGTGTTACCAAGAGGAGACACATTGAACATCTTTAAGGGGAGAGGATGGTATTTTTTTTTTAACTTTTTTGGTGTAAAATATTAATATTTTATATGTAGAGAGCTCATACCTGTAACAACTCAACCAAATATAAATATTTTGAAAAAAAATTATTTGGGAGCCCAAATTTGAAAAAAAATGTATGCAATGCAGGATTGTACTAAAACCGATATAGGCTATCTAAACCGTTTTTAAAGATAGATTCAAACAGTTTTTTGCAATGTATTTGCAAAAGCATGTTCTACAATCTGTCTGTAACAGAATTTTGATATTAGTCCCTACGTTTGTAAAATAAACAATTAAAATTTAATAACAATTTTCTGATTTCCTTTCTTGAAAACCAACGAACATATTTTTAAAATGAAATCAATTAACAAAGTTCTGTTACAGAGAAAAGTTTCCTCATAGTCTTAAGAATGTGTGTTCTAAATTTCATGCATGTATCTTTAATAGTTCAGAAATTATATTCATTTTTGTCTGGGAATGTAGCATAGAACTTACTGGAAACCTATAAAAGGGGGCGCGTGATTTAAAAATCTATAGCGCAGGAAGTTTAAAAATGACGTCTTAACATCCGATAAGGATACAAATACCCACAAAATGTTATGCAATGCATTCCACACATCATATCAAAGGGAATTTTAAAGAAAAAAAATTTTTTGAAAATTTAATTTACCGGAAACAACAATAAAAGTGGGCGAGTGATTTAAAAATCCATAACGCAGGAAGTTTAAAAATGGCGACTCAACATCCGATAAGGGCACAAATACCCACAAAATGTTATTGTATGCATTTCACACATAACAAAGAGTATTTTCAAGAAAAACGTTTTTGTTATTCAATTTACCGGAAATAACAATAAAAGTGAGCGAGTGCTTTAAAAATCCATAACGCAGGAAGTTTAAAAATGACGTCTCAACATCCGATAAGGGCACAAATACCCACAAAATGTTATGCAATGCATTTCACACATATCAAAGAGTATTTTAAAGAAAAAAAATATTTTTGAAAATTTAATTTACCGGAAATAACAATAAAAGTGGGCGAGTGATTTAAAAATCCATTACACAGGAAGTTTAAAAATGACGTCTCAACATCCGATAAGGGCACAAATACCCACAAAATGTTATGAAATGCATTTCACACATATCAAAGAATATTTTAAAGAAAAAAATATTTTTGAAAATTTAATTTACCGGAAATAACAATAAAAGTGGGCGATTGATTTAAAAATCCATAACACAGGAAGTTTAAAAATTGTGACTCAACATCCGATAAGGGCACAAATACCCACAAAATGTTATGCAATACATTCCACACATATGAAAGAGTATTTTAAAGAAAAAAATATTTTTGAAAATTTAATTTACCGGAAATAACAATAAAAGTGAGCGAGTGATTTAAAGATCCATTACACAGGAAGTTTAAAAATGACGTCTCAACATCCGATAAGGGCACAAATACCCACAAAATGTTATGCAATGCATTTCACACATATCAAAGAGTATTTAAAAAAAAATATATTTTTCAAAATTTAATTTACCGGAAATAACAATAAAAGTGGGCGAGTGATTTAAAAATCCATAACACAGGAAGTTTAAAAATGACGTCTCAACATCCGATAAGGGCACAAATACCCACAAAATGTTATGCAATGCATTTCGCACATATCAAAGAGTATTTTAAAGAAAAAAATATTTTTGAAAATTTAATTTACCGGAAATAACAATAAAAGTGGGCGAGTTCTTTAAAAATCCATAACACAGGAAGTTTAAAAATGACGTCTCAACATCCGATAAGGGCACAAATACCCACAAAATGTTATGCAATGCATTTCACACATATCAAAGAGTATTTTAAAGAAAAAAATATTTTTGAAAATTTAATTTACCGGAAATAACAATAAAAGTGGGCGAGTGATTTAAAAATCCATAACACAGGAAGTTTAAAAATGGCGTCTCAACATCCGATAAGGGCACAAATACCCACAAAATGTTATGCAATGCATTCCACACATATCAAAGAGTATTTTAAAGAAAAAAATATTTTTGAAAATTTAATTTACCGGAAATAACAATAAAAGTGGGCGAGTGGTTTAAGAATCCATAACACAGGAAGTTTAAAAATGGCGACTCAACATCCGATAAGGGCACAAATACCCACAAAATGTTATGCTATGCATTCCACACATATCACGGAGTATTTTAAAGATTTTTTTTTTTTAATTTACTCATTTTTCTAACCACAAAATACCATCCTCTTCCCTTAAAGTCCTGAACTGAACTTTTTGAGTTTCTCTTTCCATTGGTAGTATTTTCATTCATCTCAGATTCATAGAATGTGAGTTACATGTGTTCGAATCCGGAAAGGTCTTTTATAGGATCCCTGTACATTTAATTTCTATTGAAACTAAGGCAAGGATGTCTGCACAGTGGTGATAATTCTCCTTTTTACCAGGTTTGGTAAGAGTAACATTGAAGTTTGAAGTAATCTATTGAATTAGATAGTGACATCACCCTTAACAGCATTGTGACATTCATATTTTTTTCCATGTTTAGTTGGCAACGCTGCTCCAAAGCAAGGTTATTGAATATGTGCGCAGTTCCTTGTGATAATGTGAACGGAAATCGCTCCGGATATATGTGCCTGTGTTATCTTAACTCTCCTGGCTATTTTTCTGCAATACAAATCAGAACATCGCAGATACTCTGGCCGACAAAGTACTACTATTTATACAAGTGCGGTTTCTTCGTTATCTATGTGAACGGAGACTGTATTTTGTTCTGTGACCGAAACCATTGTTGTGGCTAGTGTTGTAAGTAACCTTGGTGATCCATAAGATATTGTGTAACATATTATTATCACAGTCTAGTATCACGAAGCTTGAGTTTATGAGGGTACTAGGAACACTAGACTGTGCAGGTACTATTTTGCATTGTCTGTAATGAGGCGATAGTAGCGATCCTAGTGGTTAGCAACTATCTAGGGATGCATATTTACTACGTATAGAGCTTCGTGACTGTATATACTAGACTGTGCTATTATAATGCTAGTAAGTGGGCTGTAGAGTTTTAAAGGAATCTTGGGTAGAAATCTACACATACGCACACATAATTTTATATAAATAAAGAAATAAACAAAATCGTAATAAAAATATTAGATCAACATTTCATTCACCTCAAGCAGAAAAAATATTGTTTATAGACTAGGTACATTTTTCGTAAAAAATATAATTGAATCAGTTATTTTTTAATTCCCGTAAGTCAAGAATTACTTGGGGAAATGTAAAAAAATATATATAATAATTTATAAACTAAGATGAATTTGTAAAAAATGTTTCCTTCTGAAAGTTAAATCTTGAGTGAATACGTCACTGAAGCAAGTCATTAAAAAATCTTTCATTGTTCTTAACTTCCGTAATAAACTGTCAAGCCTTAGTAATCAATTAATCTTTTATTTGTTTTATTTTTATTGTATTTGTAAATTTAATATTGATTGTAATTGTATCCTTAATATTGTAGTTGTAATCCGCTGGTAGAGGGGAAGAGAAGGCCTGATGGCCTTATCTCTATCAGGTTAAATAAATAAATAAAAAATAAATAAATAAATAAATAAATAAATAAGTAAATAAATAAATAAGTTTAAAATAAATAAATAATTTCCATCAGCGTCTGTATTTCTTTTTTGTATTTATATGTGCTATTTGGTAGGATGGAAGAGAAGGCCTTTTGGCCTTAATCCTGTCAGATTAAATAAATAAATAATTGAATAAATAATTAAATAAATAAATAAACTTGTATAATATAATATTAAATTTGCTGTTAGACAATTAAAAATATTCATGACTTTTGGAATTTCAAAAAGTAGCTTAATGCACAATATTTTGTTATTATATTAAGGAAACTTCAGCGTTACACATAAAACATTTCGAACGTAGATTAATTATTATTCCTATCTTAAATAGAGATCCTTTTCCTGTTCCCCGAGAAATTTCGATCATACCAACGATGCCTAACTAACCTTATTTCCTAAACAACCTTCATATCATAGCGTCAAGTCTTCTAGCTCCCAGAAAGAACTCAAGATCAACGAAGAGAAGAACAGATGGGGAGAGAAGAAGAATTTTTGAGGGAATTGTGTGAAAGAGATATTATTCACACTTCTCAGAGTGTTTTTCAAGAAAGAATGTGGCTTCATTTATGACTGTTGTGAAAGGTGACTGTGTTATTTTCTGTATATGAAAAATGACAGCGTAGAAGAAATTCTATCATTATCTTTACGATTTAAAATAATTAGTTTTCATTAATGACCATACAAAAGTGTTGAACGAAAAAAAAAAGAACATTTGAGGGGTTCAGAGGCATAGTGGGCCAAGCGCCATTTATTAAAAACGGGGAAACCAAGGGTTAAAGTTAAGTGAATACCATAGTTTAATAAATATTGATACATTATTTAGTTTTAATGTGTATACTTTATATTACTTTTCTATATGTTTCCATTGAATTATGGTAATAACTTCATTTTAAACCTTGTTTTCTACGGTTTTAGTAAATGACGCTTGCCCCACCCTTTGTTCTTAATTTCTACATATGAATCTTTTTTTCATGAGAATGATACCAGAATACACATCCTAGAGTATTGCACAATCTTCGTGAATCACCCTGTATATGTAGTCAGTATTGCACAATCTTCGTGAATCACTCTGTATATGTAGTCAGTATTGCACAATCTTCGTGAATCACCCTGTATATGTAGTCAGTATTGCACCATCTTCGTGAATCACCCTGTATATGTAGTCAGTATTGCACCATCTTCGTGAATCACCCTGTATATGTAGTCAGTATTGCACAATCTTCATGAATCACCCTGTATATGTAGTCAGTATTGCACAATCTTCGAGCCAGTATTGCACAATCTTCGTGAATTACCCTGTATATGTAGTCAGTATCACACCATCTTCGTGAATCACCCTGTATATGTAGTCAGTATTGCACAATCTTCATGAATCACCCTGTATATGTAGTCAGTATTGTACAATCTTCGTGAATCGCCCTGTATATGTAGTCAGTATTGCACAATCTTCGTGAATCACCCTGTATATGTAGTCAGTATTGCACAATATTCGTGAATCACCCTGTATATGTAGTCAGTATTGCACAATCTTCATGAATCACCCTGTATATGTAGTCAGTATTGCACAATCTTCGTGAATCTCCCTGTATATGTAGTCAGTATTGCACAATCTTCGTGAATCACCCTGTATATGTAGTCAGTATTGCACAATCTTCGTGAACGGACAGCGCGTCTGGCCACGAAACCAGGTGGCCCGGGTTCGATTCCCGGTCGGGGCAAGTTATCTGGTTGAGGTTTTTTCCAGGGTTTTCCCTCAACCCAAGATGAGCAAATGCTGGGTAACTTTCGGTGCTGGACCCCGGACTCATTTCACCGGCATTATCACCTTCATCTCATTCAGACGCTAAATAACCTAAGCTGTTGATAAAGCGTCGTAAAATAACCTACTAAAATAAAAAAAATCTTCGTGAATCACCCTGTATATGTAGGCTAAACGTATCTTACATTCTGTATTATTTCAGCAGAAACTGGCCATGGGAGCAAGTGGGAAGATAGCTGTGCTTGTTGCACCTCTTATGACAGCACTCCTAATTCATTGGTCTTGGATAGTAGAGCTGGGTGTACAATCTCTCCTCGCGTCTAATGAAGCCTGCTGGTATGACCCTGTGGAATATGGCATGTATTGCAGAGCAGCCAACCTTACCGAAGTACCTCAAACAAACAAGTGGTTTGTGAAGTTGTTATTTCTTGACAGAAACGATTTGGCACATCTCAGAAGAGACATTTTTATCAGCAAACACATCACCGATTTGGAATGGTTAAGCTTGAGATCATGTAGTCTCCGGTATATTGAGGAAGGATCGTTTAGGGGTCTACAAAATACGATAAAATATTTGGATCTAAGCGAAAATGCAATCTCTGAAATTGGAAGTGAAATGTTCAGAAATTTGACTCGATTAGAAGTTCTGCTTTTGTCGGGAAATAAAATAATACGTTTAAATTTTGGGATATTTGATGACCTTATTTCGCTCAGGAAACTGGATTTGTCCAATAACTTGATTAGTTATATTAATAGTGATGTGTTCTCAAGGTCATCAAGTTTGGTAAGTCTCTGGTTGAATTCTAACAAATTTTCATACATAGATCCAAATACATTTACCTATTTTGTAGGTCTTAGACACTTATATCTTGGTGATAATATTAATTTTCAGTTTCCAGAAAACAGTCCACTATTCACTCTGCCAAATTTGGAAGAACTGAGTTTAATGAAATGCAATATAAGCTACATATCCAGTAGTTGGTTCCAAAATTTGGGTAAAATTAAGTTCCTTTATTTGTATGGAAACAATTTGAAGGGAATTGATGTGAAAGTTTTGACAAATCTTTCGTCACTACAGTATTTGGATTTGGATGATAATCCGTTACATTGTGATTGTGATCTTCTGGATCTATGGAAGTGGTGCTTTGAACACCAAATCGATGTAACAATCGCACATTGTTCAACTCCGAAAGAACTGAATGGAACATGGTGGGGAGTCCTAGAGAAAGCACAGTGCTTTGATGGCAACATTACCTTCCTTGAAGGATATCAATCAATAATTGTTCCTCAACAGGAAATATACACAGTATTTGCGTTGTCAGGGAAGTATATAGTCACCATAGCAATTCAGATTCTCAACGTGGTGGGTTTGGTCGGAAATGCGATTGTGTTGATCACAATTTTTCAAAATGCAGACATGCGTACAGTGCCGAATACTTTGGTAGCCAACTTGGCGATAAGTGACTTATTGTTCCAGTCTTTGCATATGTTTCTCTGCGTGACATATCATGCGACAGGATTCTCGCCCTTCACCTACGCTCAACATATAATGCTTCATTTCTTACATACGTGTTTCGGTGTATCCATATTTTCAGTAGTGAATTTAAGCATTCATCGCTATTATTCAGTTATCAGTCCATTTAACAGTAGAGCTAACTCGAGAAGGATTAGGATCGTCACTTGTCTGTGTATCCTAGCAACCTGGATATTTGCGTTTGTAATTTGTATTCCTCAAGCTATTGCAACTTTTATTACTATGAATTACAGCTATAACGGATATACTTTATACGTTTTTCATATGAATATGTTTTATATGTTTGCATTTTCTGTTTTTCCTTTGTGTATTATGGGTTCCTTGTATTTGCTACTAGCCCTACATCTAGCTCGGAGTCATCGTTTCGTGGCTACAGATTCTCGATCCCCCAGACGTTTTGGTAATGCAGGAATCGTTGTAGGACTTGTGATTCTTTTCATAATCAGTATTGTGCCGCTGTACGTACTGTCTACGTGTATTGCATGGTTCGTACATAAGTATGCCCATGATCTACTCTATGACGATTCTCCTGCACATCGGTACCCGGATTATATCAGAATTGTTTATAAACTTGGAAATTCCATTTACTATATTATCTTCCTGTCAAATATAAACGCTTCTTGCAATCCAATTGCTCTTTTCTTGTCAAGCAAAAATTTTAGAAAGTATTTCAAACAGTATTTATTTTGCTGCTGTAAAAAGAAGTCGAAGACTGAAAATAGGGTACCGGTAATAGAAATGAATAACATTGCTTGACTTTTATTGTAATTTTTTACAGGTTAATATTCTTGTCAAGATTTCTGCTTATTGTTTGCATTAATTTAATTTAATGTAATTTAGTTTAATAAATTTAAGAAAAAAATAAGCAAATTATTTAATATTTATGCCCTTTTTTTCCTTTTTTTTAAATTTCATTATACTATTTATTCCTTCCAAAGAATATTCTATTCTTCACTTGATTCTCTATTTTTATCTACAATAATCTCACTAGAGGTTTTGATTTATCTAGAGAAAATCAAAACTCGAATGGGATTTAATTGATTATTACACGATTAAAAGAAAGTGCATAAAGATTATAAGAAATAAAGTACTCTAATACAATAAAACATTAATTGAGTAACTGAAATACTAAACTGTCTGGAAAATGTGTTATTGTACCATCTCATCATTAGAAATATTCCGCTAGATGGGAGTACTGTCTTATGAACAGTAGGGAGCGGATTTTTATGTGCAAAAAAATTTTAATCTATTTTTTTGTGCTAAAAATTACGCAAATATTTGCTAATTTTTTTTTTAAATACGATAAAAATACCTTACTTAGCTTGAAAAAAAATGTTACTAGGTGCTCACCAACCACACTTGAGTGCTAGTAGTTGGCCGAGAATTGCAGTGAACGACAAAGGTCATTTCCAAATTCTCCATCACAAATGCATGCCGATAATCTCAGAACAACGACTTATACTGTGAAAACGATCTTTCCACATCACAGGACGTCAGACGTGCATATTCAAAGAGAGGGATGTCACAAACACATACACCGTCAATTTCACCTACAGGCACACCCTCCAATACTTGAGCAACTTTACACATTTTTTTATATCCACTGTTTTTCTCAAACATTCTGGAATTTGTCCCTTAGTAATTGTGCTTCTGAACCTGGTAGCGAGTCTAGTTTAATTTCCAAGGCACGCACCTCCCTGTTTCAGACAGCAGGTTTCTGGATGTTTAGAGTTTTTATGGTGTCACACAAAAAGCTTAAATTTCCTAATAGGAAAGGCAAATCGTTTTTTTAAATAACCGTCCTTCAGTATATCTTGAAGGATATCGATTGACGAAGCCTGATAACATGGAATCACAACAAGATATATTGCCTTAATTGATAGACATGAGCGAGAGGCGAGAGATTTGTTTAAATTAAATAATGTTCATACCCGAGCTCTTATCTGATGTGTTTCACAAAAAAGCGTGGAATGAAATCATCTTCAGCAACAATAAACATTCCTAATTATGTGTTACGAGATCTCTCCTCCTTGTCCATGTTAATTTATTCTCTATTCAGCGCTTAGAAACATGAAGCAACCAAGAATTCTTAAACAAGATAACGTACTTCTGAGTGATATAATTTATTTGGTTTTAAAATATTTAAAAGTTCTTGTAAAAAATTATTTAAGTAAAACACTCAAAGAATTATGTGTTTATAAATGAATTCCTGAAAATATGTATTTACATAATTTTTTTGTGAAAATATGTGTTTTTATGTGAAATAAAATTCGGGGTTTAAACTTGAAACTTCATGTTCGGAATTTTTAACTTTTTAAATTGTGTTTTATCACAGGAAAAAAGAATATTTAATTACATAGGAATCCGCTCCTTAATAATAATATGTCTATTTCATAGTCTGTCATTTGAGGCATCTTCTTATCTTTCACGTCTTCAGAATTATTTTACAATGAAATAATTAGTATTCTTATATAAATTCTCAAGAATGGCTAATTATCGTATAACGTGAAACCGATTTTCAATTGTTTCGTTGATTTGTGACTCCTCAAAAGATGGCTCTGTTTGTGACGTTGCCTACTCTGTTTCAACAATCCATTAATTTAATTAGTTTAGAAGGCCATGATTGTGATTGCCAGCATTAGAACCAGATCGAAAAATCTCGAATATAATTTTCAATAAAGTTAAACTTTGCTACTAAAGACGACTTTGGAAAGTCTTAATCCAAAGTCTCATCTATGAATACGACCCCTAAAATATAATTAGCAATTGCAACCCTACTACATTTAAGTCACTACTTACTGCTATCACAGGAAGCTCGTTTTCTGCGAGTGCAGTATACAGTTCCATCTATCGGCCGGAACCAGCATTACAATGGAGTTAAGAAGTACTACACTCCGGCAGCTCATGAGATCAGGAAGTTGGAATGATTGTTCCGGAATTATGATTGCGAGGTCTGAAACATTCCAGAGTTTTATATAATGAACATATTGGAGACAATGCGATTTATTTTTTTATTATTATTATTATTATTATTATTATTATTATTATTATTACTTACTTACTTACTCGCTTTTAAGGAACCCGGAGGTTCATTGCCGCCCTCACATAAGCCCTTCCTGAGCAAGATTAATCCAGTCTCTATCATCATATCCCACCTCCCTCAAATCCATTTTAATATTATCTTCCCACCTACGCCTCGGCCTCCCCCCAAAGGTCTTTTTCCCTCCGGCCTCCCAACTAACACTCTATATGCATTTCTGGATTCGCCCATACGTGCTAATGCCCTGCCCATCTCAAACGTTTGCATTTAATGTTCCTAATTATGTCAGGTGAAGAATACAATGCGTGCAGTTCTGTGTTTTGTAACTTTCTCCATTCTCCTGTAACTTCTTCCCTCTTAGCCCCAAATATTTTCCTAAGCACCTTATTCTCAAACACCCTTAACCTATGTTCCTCTCTCAAATTTAGAGTCCAAGTTTCACAACCATAAAGAACAACAGGTAATATAACTGTTTTATAAATTCTAACTTTCAGATTTTTTGACAGCAGACTGGATGATAAAAGTTTCTCAACCGAATAATAACAGGCATTTCCCATATTTATTGCGTGTTTAATTTCCTCCCGAGTATCATTTATATTTGTTACTGTTGCTCCCAGGTATTTGAATTTTTCCACCTCTTCAAAGGATAAATTTCCAATTTTTATATTTCAATTTCGTACAATATTCTCGTCACGAGACATAATCATATACTTTGTCTTTTCGGAATTTACTTCCAAACCTATCGCTTTACTTGCTTCGAGTAAAATTCCCGTGTTTTCCCTAATCGTTTGTGGATTTTCGTCTAAAATATTCACGTCATCCGCATAGACAAGCAGCTGATGTAACCCGTTCAATTCCAAATCCTTTCTGTTACTCTGGACTTTCCTAATGGCATACTCTAGAGCAAAATTAAAAAGTAAAGGTGATATTATTATTATTATTATTATTATTATTATTATTATTATTATTATTATTATTATTATTATTATTATCATTATTATTTCTCGCATTAATTCCGGGTATAGCTGTAAGATTACTTCAGTTGTCGAAACCTACATGCTAGACATCGTGAGGTCGATTATATATTCTTCTGCAAGGTCCTCAAAGGTGATATATCCTGTGACTCCACCTTAAACTGGGTGAACCATAAATAATGTCATTAATTTCACATAGTTTTTATTTGAGATATTTCGAACAAAAAACTTTAATACAAGTTTGCTCGTTTTTGCTTCCCTTTCGCTTACGCATTTCGACGAAAGATATCGAGCTCTCAAACTTTTCTACAGGGTGATTCAGACCACCCGTAACAGTAATTTATTTCGGAAACTAGTACATTAAAACTTTCGAGACAAAAATATTTGTAACTAAAGCACGTGGTCTTT
The DNA here is from genome assembly GCA_025594305.2 of Periplaneta americana. Lineage (NCBI taxonomy): Eukaryota > Metazoa > Arthropoda > Insecta > Blattodea > Blattidae > Periplaneta > Periplaneta americana. The sequence goes on from JAJSOF020000011.1 coordinate 162,620,602, forward strand.
CACTTGAGATTGATTTCATCAATCGGTCTTAACAGGAAGTAGGGTCAGTGGCGTATCACTTTAAAGTTTCAAATGGGAGTCGGATCAAATAGGGTACCATTTGAGAGAGCTCTTCAAAACAAACAACTTTCATAGGAAACATTTTTAACAATTCCTACTCTTTCAATGAGAAAACGTACGAAAAGATAATGTCATTAATACTGAGTAATGTTACGAAAAGAAAATGTAACCTAGGTAAGTACATTTAATATTAACATAGTACACACGCAAAATTACCTGGCTGAGTGTAGACCTGGTGGCCGTCAGGGGTAAATACAAGTAAACTACACCTTCCCCTTTTCGTATTGTAACATTTCTCAATATTGATGGCATTATCTTTTCGTACGTTTTATCATTGAAAGAGTAGGAATTAATAAAAACGTTTCCTATGAAAGTTGTTTGTTTTGAAGTGCTCTATCAAATAGTACCAAATTTGACCGGACTCCCATTTGAAATTTTAAAGTGATACGCCACTGACTCTACTTTCTGTTAAGATTGATTGATGAAATCAAGCTCAAGTGAAAGTTCACATGTGCTTTAGTCATAAATATTTTTGTCTCGAAAATTTTAATGCACTAATTTCCGAAATAAATGACTGTTACATGTGGTCTGAATCACCCTGTATAATAGATATTCAAAATTTCTTTCACCAGAATAAAATGTCAACATGCACGGCTGCGAATTCATTCCTTTCAATGTATAGACTTAGTTTGTTCTTAGCAATGATTGTAATTTATTTTGTTCTTGTACAGTTATCTTTAATTTTCATTGCAATATTTTTTATATTCTTGAACTGTAATACATTACCACTTAGAGAAAATTTTTCCTTTAAGATTGTTTTATTTTTATTTGCATAATCTATACTAATAATAAATCTGTAGCCGAAATTTTTCTGGTAATTTTCGATTTTCCAAAAATAATTGGTCCTAACATATATAATTAACCACCCTGAAACCGAAAGTAGCTTTTTTGACATTTTTGTTTGTATGTCTGTCTGTATGTTTGTTACCTTTTCACGCGATAATGGCCGAACGGATTTCGATGAAAATTGGAATATAAATTAAGTTCGTTGTAACTTAGATTTTAGGCTATATGGCATTCAAAATACATTATTTAAAAGGGGGGTTATAAGGTGGCCTGAATTAAATAAATCGAAATATCTCGCTTATTATTGATTTTTGTGAAAAATATTACATAACAAACGTTTCTTTAAAAATCATTCGCGATAAGTTTTATTCCTTGAAAAATTTTGATAGGACTGATATTTAATGAGATAAATGAGTTTTAAAATTAAAATAACAGCCATCTAAGGCCGTATAATGAATTAAAAATAAAATGACTTCTTCTATAAGAGGCCTTGGACAGCAAAAATCGAAAGCTATGAAAGATAGCCTATAGAGAATGTTTCTGTGTTAGTATGAAGTAATATCGGAAGCTAAATTAACCGATTTGTATAATTAATTATTATTTCACCATTGGAAAGTGTAGTTTCTCTAGATGGACATAATGCTATAATGTTATTACAGCAACTTCTGGTATAATATAATATAATATAATATAATATAATATAATATAATATAATATAATATAATATAATATAATATAATATAATATAATATAATATAATATAGTATGTAATATTATATAATATAGTTTAAGTTATTTGAAGGGTTCAGAACCATAGTGGGCCAAGCGCCATTTACTGAATACGAAGAAAACAAGGGTTAAAATTAAGTTATTATCAGAATTCAGTGGAAACCTATAACAAGTAAAATAAAATATACACATTAAATCTAAATTATGTCAATCTTCATTAAACTATGGTTGCATGTAATAAAAATTAAGAAACATGTTAAAGGAATTGTCATTGCACCAAATGAGTGTCTCTGGTCCAAAATGATCGCATTTTAATTCTTTGGATGCAATTTAAATTAAGTAACATGTCAAACGATTTATCCTTCTATCAAACACGAATGTTCCCTGGATGAAACGTCCTATTTTAATTATGTAATTACTTTATATTTAATTCCAACGGGTGCAGCGGAGCGCACGGGTACGGCTAGTGAATTAATAATAATTTATTCATATAAAACAAGAGAATGTCAAGTCAGCCTAGCGCTGTTAACATAGCAACGGAATAGGTGAAGAGCTGTCTTGTAGGAGTGGAAGGAACAAAGACGTTATGCATAGAAATCGCCTTGGGGCGACACTGTCAACCGAGTCGGGGACCAGAGGGATCGAACGGAGTACACGAGGGTGTAGGGAATGTTTTATTCATGTTGAAGAGTCCAGAGAGTTACAAGTTTGGGAACCTCTTGCGCTCCAATTTTGTAATCACTGGAAACAGCAGACGATCTTTACTGTTGCGATAGAAACGAAGGAAGGTTAGAACTTATAATATGTTCATACATCCAAGACATACTAGACTATCAAATCATAAATGCTAGAGCATAGACGGCACCTTTTCGAGCCATGGCCAGATTGTGATGGAATTTTTAGTGGAGAAAACAGATGTTGCAGGGGCTTTTTCTCGAGTTATTCTCGTTTCCCTCTATCATTAGCCTACACCAATACTTTCCATCTGTCTCTGCAATAGTTAAAATTAGGCTTAGGTGAAATCTTGGATTTAGTATTGGTTTTCGATGATGATATAGGAAGAGTTTGGAACTCCTGTCCTTAGGGCTTATCAGGTACTTGTGTGTCAGGACTGAGGCACATGGCCCACCTGTTAGCATCGGATTCACTAATGCCATCCGGACCAATTGTGGAGGTTGCGAAAAAACCGGTCATTTACACCGAAAAGAAAAAATTGAGATTTTGTACGGTTTCGGTATGTTTCGAGAGGCATCTTTCTGAATGAGTTATTGATTTTATTCTAACTCGATCATTTTCATGAGAAACTGGATGGTAAAATCAGTATTTTTAATAAAAACCGGATAATTCCATATCATACTAGTGCCAATATTTTTGTTCTCTTTCCTTGTATCAAAATGGTACATATCCAAAACTCTGTATACGTTTCAATTAGAGATCAAACGTTTATTTATTTTAATTATTATTTACTTTTCCGTAAATTTGTTCATTCCTTCGTTGGCTTGTCAATGAGTTTATTTATTTATTTATTTATTTATTTATTATTTATTTATTTACCTATTTATTTTTTTGCTTGCTTCTTTCTTTCTTTGTTTATTTATCTTCTTAATTAATTGCTTATTTATTTAGATATTTATTTTTGTACCTATTTATTAATTTCTTTGTTCGTTGGTTTGTCCATTGGTTCATTCGTTCGCTTGCTTGGGAATGGGTTTATTTATTTATTTATTTATTCATTTATTTATTTATTTATTTATTTATTTATTTATCTACCTACCTATTTATTTTTTTCTTTGCTTGTTTCTTTGTTTCTGTCTTTGTTTGTTTATCTTCTTAATTAATTGCTTATTTATTTAGATACTCATTTATGTACCTATTTATTTATTTATTTACTTATTTATTTATTTGTTAGTTTATTCATTCGTTCATTCGCTTGTGAATGGGTTTATTTATTGATTGATTTATTTATTTATTTATTTATTTATATGTTCGTTAGTTTGTTCATTCGTTCATTCGCTTGTGAATGGGTTTATTATTTATTTATTTATTTATTTATTTATTTGTCTACCTACGTATTTATTTTTTTTTGCTTGCTTCTTTCTTTCTGTCTTTGTTTATTTATATTCCTAATTAGTTGCTTATTTGTTTAGATACTTATTTATGTACCTATTTATTTATTTATTTATTTATTTATTTATCTACCTACGTATTTATTTTTTTGCTTGCTTCTTTCTTTCTGTCTTTGTTTATTTATCTTCCTAATTAGTTGCTTATTTGTTTAGATACTTATTTATGTACCTATTTATTTATTTATTTATTTATTTGTTAGTTGGTTTCTTCATTCGTTCGCTAGCTTGTGAATGAGTTTATTTTATTTTTATCTATCTATCTATCTATCTATCTATCTATCTATCTATCTATCTATCTATCTATCTATCTATCTATCTATCTATCTATCTATCTATCTATCTATCTATCTATCTATCTATCTATCTATCTATCTATCTATCTATCTATCTATCTATCTATCTATCTATCTATCTATCTATCTATCTATCTATCTATCTATCTATCTATCTATCTATCTATCTATCTATCTATCTATCTATCTATCTATCTATCTATCTATCTATCTATCTATCTATCTATCTATCTATCTATCTATCTATCTATCTATCTATCTATCTATCTATCTATCTATCTATCTATCTATCTATCTATCTATCTATCTATCTATCTATCTATCTATCTATCTATCTATCTATCTATCTATCTATCTATCTATCTATCTATCTATCTATCTATCTATCTATCTATCTATCTATCTATCTATCTATCTATCTATCTATCTATCTATCTATCTATCTATCTATCTATCTATCTATCTATCTATCTATCTATCTATCTATCTATCTATCTATCTATCTATCTATCTATCTATCTATCTATCTATCTATCTATCTATCTATCTATCTATCTATCTATCTATCTATCTATCTATCTATCTATCTATCTATCTATCTATCTATCTATCTATCTATCTATCTATCTATCTATCTATCTATCTATCTATCTATCTATCTATCTATCTATCTATCTATCTATCTATCTATCTATCTATCTATCTATCTATCTATCTATCTATCTATCTATCTATCTATCTATCTATCTATCTATCTATCTATCTATCTATCTATCTATCTATCTATCTATCTATCTATCTATCTATCTATCTATCTATCTATCTATCTATCTATCTATCTATCTATCTATCTATCTATCTATCTATCTATCTATCTATCTATCTATCTATCTATCTATCTATCTATCTATCTATCTATCTATCTATTTATTTTTTTGCTTGCTTCTTTGTTTCTGTCTTTGTTTATTTATCTTCTTAAATAATTTCTTATTTATTTCGATATTTATTTATGTACCTACTTATTTATTTGTTCCTTAGTATGTTCATTCGGTCATTCGCTTGTGAATGGGATTATGTATTTATATATTTATCTGTCTATTTATTTATCTACTTATTTATTTTTTCTTTGCTTGCTTCTTTCTTTCTTTGTTTATTTATCTTCTTAATTAGTTGCTTATTTATTTTGATATTTATTTATGTACCTATTTATTTATTCGTTGGTTTCTTCATTCGTTCGCTTGTTTGTGAATGAGTTTATTTATTTATTTATTTATTTATTTAGTTATTTATTTATCTATTTATTTATCTATTTATTTATCTACCTATTTATTTTTCTTCGCTTGTTTCTTTCTGTCTTTGTTTATTTATCTTCTCAATTAATTGATTATTTATTTAGATATATATTTATGTACCTATTTATTTATTTGTTCGTTGGTTTGTTCATTCCTTCATTCGTTCGAGAATGGGTTTATTTATTTATTTATTTATTCATTTATTTATTTATTTATTATTTTCTTTGCTTGCTTCTTTGTTTCTGTCATTGCTTATTAAATTTGTTTTCTTAATTAATTATTTATTTAAATGTTTGTTGGTTTGTTCATTCGTTCGTTTCTCAGTGCATTTTTTTTTTATTCAATTGTCTTTGTTTTTGTCTTTGGTTTTAATTAGTTGCTTGTTTATTTATTTATTTATTTATTTGTTAATTTATTATTCTAGTAGACTTAAAACCATATGCCCTTCTCTTCCACATCATCAGACATTCGTCTTTCAGTTGGAGAAAATTTCGTAATGAACCCAACCAGGTAATTACTCCAACCGGATATCGAACCCACGCCCTAGCGCAATTTCGGATCTGCAGGCAAATTACATCATCTTCCATTATGAACATTAAATTGAATGGCTTGTTTAAATTCTATTATTATTTAATGTATCAAATCATTAGTGAATCCTGTACTAGATGTTCAGTTTCAGTGAAACAAGAGTTACAGACGAAAGAAACTTTGGTAAGTCCAGGAACATCGCCCCCCTATTCTAGACGCACAGTTGTTTTTACCTTTTCCTGCTCCCTGAGTCCGGAGGAGGGGAGAAACACGTATTGCTATGAGACTTGTGTCTGTGATTGGATAAAATTCAGGCTCTCGCCGCTGTCCACGTAGAGGGTATGTCTAGTCTTCTTCTTTCTCGAGCAATTTATAGAATCGGGAGCGGTACGTTATATTAAGATTTGCAATATTCTTTTACGTTTTGTGTGATTTGTAGAAAGTGATTGTGTAATTACGAGATATTTTAATCTTGTGGGAATAATTTCGTGTGATGGTTGTTGCTGAAGTGAGTGGGGGAGCTGTGGAAAGAGGATTATGAAGGACTATAGTTCACGCAGAGAAGGTAAATGAAATGATTTTCGTTTTCTGTTACGATATTTCGTGAAATCACGGTCAGAATAACCAGATTTACTCGAAAATTACACCATTTGGCAAGGTTTTATAGTAATACAGTTGTAAAAGTTTGAGGAAAAAAAGTGGTGATAAAAATAGGTACTTACGAACATTTATAAATGTCAAGATGGCTCTCAAGGGCCCATAAAAGGACCGAACTCGAACTTGTATACCTTTCACGTTACACTTCCCCCTTTATCCTTCATTAATTGATTTATTCCACATAACAGTCATGGAAATATTGGGTATGTGGTTTAATGTATACACATATAGCTTATATCGTATGTATTAACATATACAGAATCAACCGTAAGAGATCATTAACTTCAGGGGGATATTCTTTGAGATATTTCAAACAAACTTTAATTCAATTTTGCTCGTTTTTGCTTCCTTGTCGAGATAAAAATTGTTTTAAATGAATATTTCATAGCGTATTTTGGGAAAGCCATTGATTTAATTTCCAATATGCTCAATCAATTTAAGAGAGCTATGTATTTTGACGATAAATGATTAAAAAAAATAGTTTTGTCTTTTAAATATGAAGAACCTTGAACAGAACAAATATAAAATTTTAAAATTCCTTGTATATTTATGATCAACTGCATATCCACAAAAAAATCCGGTCAATGTAGAGTATCCATCGCCCACTGAACGAATATTGGTTAAACGAGCACAATACTTTTTGTCCAATTAAATGCTTTTGAAAATGCTAAAGTATTATGCATTTGCAATTCAATTCCTATTTTTATTGTGTTAATAATTATTTTTATATATACACTTGTTATTAATTCTTTTCGAAATAATTTAGGACTATTAATAGGTCTAAGGCAATTTATATAGTAAGGCAATTAAGTCGTATTACAATGAAATTATTGTGGCAACATACAATGCAGCGTATTTAGCAAAATACATTTCGAACCAACAATCAAACAAATTTACGAATATTAATTTCTTAAATAGCGTATTTCTTAAAAAAAAAAAAAAAAAAAAGACAGAAGTTGGTTGCTGCAATGAGATAATATGATTATATTTTTCAGTAACTCACATTAATGAAGATTAGACAGTACAGGCCAAATGGTTCACTGATCAAACTCTCGATTACGCAAATATACACAAACTCACTACTTTTTATCACTAAAAGTTCATTGAGAATGAAAACGTTACCACAAAATTAAAAAAAATCGTGAGAGAATTCACGATTCGAACACAAACATAACCGCAAAGATGGTTGATAACCATGGAAACAAAACAACGACGTCATTTCATCGTATTCTGTTGTCTACATCAGCTCTATGTGATAGTGTGTTGTTTTTTTAACGTAAACATAAAAAAATGACTGCTTGCAGTTCGCAAGCTTTCGTCAAATACCTTACTAGGTATTTGTTTTCATGTTAACAGCTTATTTCTTTAGTTAACGCATGCGTAATTTATTGTGAATGCATTCATTAAACAAAAGAGGTTTACATTTATCTTATGCGATCTTTAAGGTAGCATTATAACGGACGTATCGTTACGCAGAATTTTCAATCGTTATGTTTTATACACTCTATTCTTTGTGTTTACATTTTTTCTTATTTCATCATTTCTTTTTCTATCGTGTGCTATGGTACAGTGTTATTTAACACCGTATTTTTTATCTTTCTTTACTAATATATTCCTCCATTTCTACGAAGTGTAATTTATGATTTTTCAATCTTTTCTCTCTTTCTTTCTACCCCCTCTTTCCTTATTTCTTGTAGTTATTTTCATTTATCTATTTTTAATCAACGTTCCTTTATTCTCAATTATTTCTTTATTGTTTCTCCGTGTTTCTTCCTCTTTTCCTTCACTGTTGTTTCATCTTTGTTTTTTATAAATTTCATCCCTTCTTTTCTCTTCATTCACATATTTTATTGCTTCTTTTTTCTTGTCTTTATCCACTTCTTTCTTACTACAGTTCTTTGACTTTTTTGATACAGTACATTCGTATACTTTTATTTTATATCTTATGTCTCTCAGCGTCATTTTCTTTTTCTCTGTCATCTTGTCCATCTCTTTCCTGAGTTATTTGTTTTTATCTTTCTTAATTACTTTTTTATTATTGTACCTCTTTATTCCTGCCTGTCTCTTTTCTTTTACTGGTGTTTTGTTTTTCGTTTCATTTAATCTCATTTTTTCTTTATTTACTTTACTTAAGTTATTTATCTCTTCTTCTTTCTTTCTTAGTAAATAATTCAATCATTAATATTTTTATTATGTTTTTTATTTTATTTTCTATGTCTAATATAAATTGTTGAGGTAATATAAGTTACTTATTTGATTGTGATGTAATTTATTTTGGTTTAATTTTATTAAGGTTATGTTTCTTTCTATTTTCTTTCTTTCTTTATTTCTTCTCATATTGTCCACTTCTTTCATACAAGTTATTGTTTAGTCAATTGTCCGAAGTCAGGTCTAAACTCACAAGTGATAGCAACAGGACAACACTTATGAGGCAACTAGGCCACGAGATAATGGGGTAGCCAACAGCGTAGCTCAGTCGGCTAAGATGCTTGCCTGCCGATCCGGAGTTGCGTTCGGGCGCGGGTTCGATTCCCGCTTGGGCTGATTACCTGGTTGGGTTTTTCCCATAAGGCAAATGTCAGGTAATCTATAGCGAATCCTCGGCCTCATCTCGCCAAATATCATCTCGCTATCACCAATCCCATCGACGCTAAATAACCTCGTATTTGATACAGCGTCGTTAAATAACCAAGTAAAAAAATAAAATAATGGGGTAAGGTAGCCAGTTCCTTTCCCCCTCCACTGCACACATCACCGATTAGCTTCATATTACACTAATCAGACTCTTTAAAATAGCTTAAATAAAAGGGCGTCGTTAAGTAGTTAACTGTCACGTGATTTTCCCCCTTTTCTACGATCCTGCGACATAACCACTTGGACGGACAGTAGATAGCATATCTGAGTAATTTTATCTTTTCGGATCGGGCAGAAGTGAAAACTGAATTTACAGTACGTAAGGTACTCTTTTATAGAGTAGGTACAGAATTATTTCAACATGAGTTACTAGTACGAAGGACGAAACTGGTAATTGGAATTAGGTACAATAGTCTATAGTGCGATAATATGCGCAAAAGAACAGAAGCCTGTATCGAAATGAACGGCCACCATTTTTAAAAATGGTGTTTAAATATCCATATTATGATTATTTTTCAACTTAATTTCATTCTCTATATTGTACGCTAATGTGCTATAGAAAGTATAATATACACTGCATAATGAATACGTCCACATGGATAACTCAGTTCGTGAGTAAAATAGTACATTATGCAACGAGCCTATAATGGTAGTAATTAAGAGCGAGTATGTTTATGAAACAAGCGCAAGCGAGTTTCATAATTTTCATACAAGCGTCTTAATTACCATTATAGTCGAGTTTCATACGACTTTTTATGCTCGACCATATTCCTAACTTGAAATTATTCATAAGTATTCATGTTATTCTTATCTGACTGAGGAGCCGAACAGACCTTGTGCAATACCTCGTAAATTGTGAGATGTGCGCAGACGCGAAAGTATTGATTTTTTCCGAGAAACAAATGTCGACATTGACCTTGATATAATCTAGAGAGTAAAATAAACATTAAACTTGATAAAACCTTGAAATTGAATTAGACATTGAAAAACGAGATGACAAATTGAATTTATTTCAATATTATTTACAATTAATGCTAATTATTATAGTAACAGAACTGACTTTATTTCAAATATAGGTAATTTATTGATTTATTGTTGTCTTTCGATTGCATATCCGAGAGTAATCGATACTTGCGCTTTCATATTGCTACAATGGTATTTTCTGATTGGTGGAACACCTGAACTTTAATGAATAGGAGTACTGTAATGAGGTCCATTAAAGGGCTGCTACCAGGTGTATAATTACTACATTTCGGCATGGTCGAGCATAAACACTTATTGTTAATACAGTACTGTATTTTGATTAACAATTGACATATTGATTTATTGATATAGTTCACAAGTACAAAACTTAATAATATAACAAAAGATCTATAAACAAATGTAGTTCTACATACTAAATATACAATTTCCTAGACTCATTATTTTATTGCAAATCTCAATAATTTATTGGTTCAAACTTGCACTTAAGTCTGGTTTTAGTGCATGTTTAAACCAATCGTGATAACCATTAAGACATTAAACCTTATTTTATCTGCTCCTTTTCACAATTTAATTGTAATTATTTAGGTCTTACTTTAATAATAACTTATTATTCCAATTAGATGATCAGATGTCGACATATTGTAAGTCATGAACCTGAATTAGCTGGCTCAATACATTCTATATGTAGGTTGTCTTTTTCTTACAATATTTCCTTGCCAGCAGAAACGTTTGCGTAACTTCATTGAAGACTACCGCATACCTGCTTAAAAACAAACTTGACAAGTTGCTTACATAATCAACCTCAATTTAGTTTCATTATTGTGTCGCATGTACTCATTATCAATTCATTACTATTATAATGCCTACTAAATTTATTTTGATTAAGCAAAAACCTAATAAAAATTATCAAACTGAAAATCGCGATATTTCCTATTTTACGTAAATGGATGAACTACTTTTCTTCCCTCCTATACCTAGTAAAGTGATTTGTTTGTATTTTACGATAGTATCATCGAACTCCAGTCATGGAAGGGGGTAGCAAATGGTGTTTCCGGTTCTCAATCGTTAATCCAAAGGTATACCCAGGTTAATATTAAAAATGTTAGTAAAAATAAAATGATGTCCCTGTATACACCCCAAGTATTTGAAGCTGTCCACTTGCTCTACTGCCTCGTTTAGAATCGGCCCTATTCTCCTTGTAAGTCTCCATTTCAGTTCTTCTTTTCCCCTTTCATATTCTTTATTTTTCTAACACTCTACTGTACAGTTTTATTACATACCATATTATTATTGCCTTCCATTTTCTCGCTTTTAGGTTCTGTTCATGACTCTCTTATCACTTGTGTTTCAGACATTCAGTGCACAACGCCTGTCTCGTAGCCAAGCCTTTTTTTTGTCACGTCACGTTCCGTCTTCACAGCTGTATTTTTATGTTCTGACCATTGCGACAAAGGGAGATGTTACTGTATACTCTCAATTTTAATTAGTAGTTTTCATACGTAGAGAAGAAAGTGTGATGCTTATTTTATTATCTCACAGCCAAACAGAGAGACAATTATTCTTTTCAGTGATATGTACAATATTTGCAAATGAAAACTCTACAGAGTGGTATAAGTGCCGTCCTTTTCATAGTCGTCGGGAACGGTCTACAGGGTCAAAAAATGTCCAAACAACATAGGGTCAAAACTTGATAGTTTTCTCAGCAAAAAATATTTCTTCTCCTATTTTATTCGTGTTGTACTGCTTATATGGTTAGTAAAATTACGAAAACAATTACATCAGTAGGTATATCTAGCAAAGAGTTAATATTACTTACTTAAGGAACCCGGAGGTTCATTGCCGCCCTCACATAAGCCCGCCATTGGTCCCTATCCTGAGGAAGATTAATCCAGTCTCAACCATCATATTCCACCTTTCTCAAATCCATTTCAATATTATCTTCCCATCTATATCTCGGCCTCCCCAAAGGTCTTTTTCCCTCCGGCCTCCCAACTAAGACACTATATGCATTTCTGGATTCGCCCTTACTGCTACATGCCCTGCCCATCTCAAACGTCTGGATTTAATGTTCCTAATTATGTCAGGTGAAGAATACAATGCGTGCAGCTCTGCGCTGTGTAACTTTCTCCATTCCCCTGTAACTTCATCCCTCTTAACCCCAAATATTTTCCTAAGAACCTTATTCTTAAACACCCTTAACCTATGTTCCTCTCTCAAAGTGAGAGTCCAAGTTTCACAACCATACAGAACAACCGGTAATATAACTGTTTTATAAATTCTAACTTTCAGATTTTTTGAAAGCAGACTGTATGATAAAAGCTTCTCAACCGAATAATAACAGGCATTTCCCATATTTATTCTGTGTTTAATTTCCTTCCGAGTGTCATTTATATTTGTTACTGTTGCTCCAAGATATTTGAATTTTTCCACCTCTTCGAAGGATAAATCTCCAATTTTTATATTTCCATTTCGTACAGTATTCTCTTCACGAGACATAATCATGTACTTGTTTTTCGGGATTTACTTCCAACTCTATAGCTTTACTTGCTTCAAGTAGAATTTCCGCGTTTTCCATAATCGTTTGTCGATTTTCTCCTAACATATTCACGTCATCCGCATAGACAAGCAGCTGATGTAACCCGTTCAATTCCAATCCCTCTGTGTTATCCTGAACTTTCCTAATGGCATATTCTAAAGCGAAGTTAAAAAAGTAAAGATGATAGTGCATCTCCCTGCTTTAGCCCGCAGTGAATTGGAAAAGCATCAGATAGAAACTTGCCTATACGGACTGTGCTGTAAGTTTCACTAAGACACATTTTAATTAATAGAACTAGTATCATGGGAATACCAAATTCAATAAGAATATTATATAAAACGTCTCTCTTAACCGAGTCATACACCTTTTTGAAAACTATGAATAACTGATGTACTGTACCCTTATACTCCCATGTTTCTCCAATATCTGTCGAATACAAAAAAAATCTTATCAATAGTCAATCTATTACGCCTAAAACCACAATGATGATCCCCAATAATTTCATCTACATATGGAGTTAATAAAGAGTTAATATTAGTTTAAATAAATATTTGTATGTTCGATTACGTTTTCGTGAAATTAAATAAAATTGCATGCTTAAATTTGTTAATATTCTGGTGTGAGAGACGTGGCAACGTGTTCAGCAGGCAATACTCTGCACAGACGTAAGTACGAGTCAGCCGAGTTCAAGCTCCCTGTCCATAGCTCTATTGCCAAGCGGATGGCAGTTCAGTACAGGGTATTCGATAAACAACTTACAATGTCATTCACAGTTTGGGAATATCATATGTTATTAATTTATGGAGAAAGTCGTCGTAATTCAAATAGGGCAAGAAGAAGTACCATTAATTTTTTCCACAATGAAGGTTACCTAATCGGCGAACTTTTGTAGCGGTTTCTCAACGATTATTAGAAACTAGGAGTCTCTTACCTCGTTTCAAAAATCACACAAACAGAAATTTCTTTAAAAATGGCACTGCTTTATGGAAGAGGAGAGATTAAAATGTTGCATTAAAAAAAAGTTTGTGTGATTTTGTGCTGTAAACCATTATTGTTTATTTTTAAACGTACAATAAAAATGGAGCAATATTTCTAATATTGTTAAATAAAACGTAAATTTACCATGAAGTTCTATTAATGAGATTGAAAGTTTGTATTTCCTGTTCGTTTTATGTAAACAACGGTCCGCCCCTGCATTAGAACAGAGCATCTTTTTGTATGTCTGTATCCGCTTGAGCTGTACTGTGTACTTGTAAACTCCCTCCTTCCCATCCAGCAACGTTGCCAAACGCCTAATATTGTAAACTTTAATAACTAGTAAAATATTGCAATTAGAAAAAAATTGTTAGGACATTTTTTCTTCCTTATAACATGAACAATCATCAGTTAAAATATTGGCACTTATACCCTTTACACCCTGTATAGATTAAGAAGCATACTAACAAATTTTAAAAGCTGTTTAGTTAGCATAATTATTTTTATTACTCCTCCCTTTTTTTCCTCCTTCATTTGAGGTAGGTGTAATAATGTTGCAGACTTCATTTCTTTGTCTGTGATTTCAAATTTTTCAACTGTTGTGGTCGAACATTAACGGTCACAAGAATTACGAAGCAGAAAACAAATAATAATATGGAATTAACAACGTACTTGACTGTATTTTTGTTTAGTATCAGTTAAGAATTTAATACTATTATTCAACATTTTTTAAATTAAATTTGTTACAAAATTTAAAAGTAACAGTTATCAATATTCAGTTTCAGTGACCTTTCTTTCTGTGGTCATCGTCGTCAGGGATGTGTTCTTGTTAAGTTATAATTGAGGGGTTCACAACCAGTGTGGACCAAGTCCATCTGGAGTAGTTCTGAAATATTGAGTCTTAAAATTCGTGGCTCACGCATAAGAAAAATCAGACGTTATTTTCTGAAAAACATGTAGGAAAATTTATTGGGAACAGAAATTAAAGTTTTCTCAGATTTTAGTGTAGAGTCTTTCCACCTCTCAATATTTCAAAGAAGTCGGCGTCAGTGTTTTTTTTATTCATTTTGTTATTTCCCTACATTTCTAAAGTTAACAGAATTCTCCCATTACGAAGCACTTATGGCACACGCTGTATAGCGTGCCGGATTATTTGTGTAGTGATAATTGTTATTGCCTTCCCCACCTTCGTCGGGTTTATTGTAGCTATTTAACGACGAAGTCAGGCAGAAACAATCACCAATTCGCGGCTCACGTGCAGTGATGTGCGAGCAAGAACCGTAATGGCTACTCTCTCCCCTTAATTGCATACCAGCTGTAAAACAGCGTGTGACGAGATAAAATGTAGTTTACTCGTCCGTGATAACGTTACAATTTGTGCAGCCTCAAGAGAACGGCGTGCTTTCGTTTCCAGTCAGTGAAGTTGGAAGCATGCTGAGTGATATAGAAAAACTGGGTAGACAATTTGAACTGGAGTTGGGTTCACCTTAGTTAACCTTAAATTAGAGAAGTTATCCTATACAATAAAACATTTAACCCTCCTACTACCAACGTTTTATACAATTTACTGTTACCAAAGGAAATAACACAGTTATATCAATCAAAATCGTATACCAATTTTTGTTAAGCATTTGGAATATTTATAAATGTAAATACTCGTATATATTATTGACTATGGACTTAAGAAAGTGTAAAAATGTAAAGTAATTTTACACTTTTTTTAAATACAAGGTGTTTCAAAAGTCCCAACCCAATTTGTTGAAAACGTATATCAAAATTTATGATCTTCAAAATGGTGACACTCTGAGAAAACATATCTGTAAAGTTAAACTTTCATCACCTCCAGTTAAGGGCAAAATTCTTAATGCTATATAGTTTTTACAAGGTAGAAAACAAATTTACAAGCAATGAAAGTCACATTACTAAAAAATAAATTGGAAAATATTTAAGATATTTGTTGATATTTTAATATTCAAATGCCATTTACAGTATATAACAATGAACATTTCTAAGACTTTCGTTTTACAATAAAACAAAATCCTTAAAAAATCGTTAAAATTTTAATGATAAATGAATGTAAATACAAATCTAGTAAAATAAATTTTACTTCGGAATATACAGGGTGATTCACGAGGATTTACTTTCACTTATGGGGCTTATTTTCGAAGACATTCTGAGCAAAAAGTGTCATATAAACATTTGTCCTAATCTCAATATTTTCAAAGTTACACTAATTTGAAATTGTTAGTAAAATACTCTTTTTTTTTTTAATTTTAAGGATAAAACAATATTAAAAATAGAGAATGAACTATTCAGAAGTATCATTTCTTTAATTGGCTAGTGTTCTGAAGCAAAAAAGTGTTGTCAGTTGCTTTGTACAGATTTTGTTTTTCAATTTTTTAAAATAAAAATTGCATCATTCTTACGCACTTATCACAAAAATTGTTACAAATCATACGACTTTAGGAACTTGATTCTTTACAGTTTAATTGTGCATCCTAAAGTACAGTCTTAAAGAATTTACAAGAATGGCGTGATTTGTAACAATTGTTGTGATAAATGCGTAAGTAAGTGTAATTTTGTAGTTAAAAATTGAAAAAAAAAAAAAAAATTCTGTACGAAGCAACTATGGAATTCACAAACATTTTTAGCTTCAGAATACTAGCTAATTAAAGAAATGATACTTCTGAATAGCTTATTCTTAATCTGTAATATTGTTTTACCCTTAAAACTAAAGAATAATGGTATTTTACAAACAATTTCAAATTAGTGTAACTCTGAAAATATTGAGAATAGGACAAATGTTTATGACATTTTTCTCATCTATATGTTTTCTTCATCTCTCTCACCATTTAACTCATCTCTCCATTTTCCTCATCTCTTCCCATTTTTACATATCTCTCCAATTTCCTCATCTCTCTCTCCATTTTTCTCATCTTTCTCTCCATTTTCCTATTATTTCTCCATATTCTTCATCTCTTTCACCATTTTTCTCATCTCTACGTTTCCTTCATCTCTCTCACCATTTAACTCATCTCTCCATTTTTCTCACATTTTCCAATTTTTTACATCTCTCCCCAATTCCCTCATTTCTCTCTCCATTTTCCTCAGCTTTCTTTCCAGTTTTCCACAGCCCCATTTCCCTATTATTCATTTCTCCATTTTCTTCATCTCTTTCACCATTTTCCCATCTCTACGTTTTCATCTCTCGCACCATTTAACTCATCTCTCCATTTTTCTCATATTTTCCAATTTTTTACATCTCTCTCCAATTTCCTCATATCTCTCTCTCCCTCTCTCCATTTTCCTCAGCTTTCTTTCCAATTTTCCTCATCTCCATTTTCCTATTATTTATTTCTCCATTTTCTTGATCTCTTTCACCATTTTTTCATTTCTACTTTTTCTTCATCTCTCTCACCATTTAACTCATCTCTCCATTTTCCTCATTTTTTCCAGTTTTTTACATCTCTATCCAATTTCTTCATCTCTCTCTCTCTCCCTCTCTCCATTTTCCTCATCTCCTGTCTCCATTTTCCTATAATTTATTTCTCCATTTTCTTCATCTCTCTCCATTTTTCTCATCTTTGTAATTTTCCTAATCTCTTTTCCATTTTCTTGCTCTTCTCCCATCCGTTTTCCTTATAACATCTCTCTCCATTTTTCCATATCTCTATCAATTTTTCGTAAAGGCGATAGCTAGTAGTAATGTGTCGTTCGAAATGTAGTTTTGGATGAATCGTTTAGAAATGGCAGGTGGCACAGTACCTCACGACAGATGCGGCTTTTTCGACTCTTCATGTATTTGTACCCCATGGCTCGCACAACTCCGCCTGCTATTAATCTTGACAACTTCTTGCTCTGGTTGAGATGAAGACGGAGACGACTGGAATTCAATAGATCGTGGTCCACGCCCATCGGACTCCATCAACTGTGTCATCGATCCCGTCTCCAATAAAATAGGTTGGCTATGCGTGGAACACGGTTCGCGGAACACCTCAGGTTTGATTGTTTTTTTTTTTTTTAATTTAAAGAGAGATCCTCACAGGTGTTGGCACTGTGGAGAGATCATGGCCTCGGTTTTCAATCTCCTCAATAGCTTTTGTTTTTAGTAGGTTATTTTTCGACGCTTTATCAACATCTTAGGTTATTTAGCGTCTGAATGAGATGAAGGTGATGATGCCGGTGAAATGAGTCCGGGGTCCAGCACCGAAAGTTACCCAGCATTTGCTCATATTGTGTTGAGGGAAAACCCCGGAAAAACCTCAACCAGTTAACTTGCCCCGACCGGGAATCGTACCCGGGCCACCTGGTTTCGCGGCCAAACGCGCTGACCGTTACTCCACAGATGTGGATCCCCTCAATAGCAAAGAGCGTACTATTATTCTATGTTGTCTTAATTATAGTGCAAATAAAATGACAAAAGAGTTTCGCCAGAGATTTTAATCTACTACGCTGACTTAACAAAATCACTAAACTTGTGTCAAAAATTACGCGTGATATACAGGGTGTACCCTAAGTAATATCATTAATTTCAGGAGGTTGTTCTTTAAGATATTTAAAACAGAAAAGTGTAATAAATTTTGCTCGTTTTTACTTCGTTTTCGAGAAAAAAAAATATTTTGAATGAAATACTTCGTAGCGTATTTTGTGAAAACTATTGAATTAATTCCGAATATGCTCAGTCAATTTAAGAGAATACAGGGTTGTTTCCTATCTCTGATAACGAATTTGAATGACGTCATGTGCGTCAGGAATCACACCGACAGCTGAATTGCGGCGAGAGATGACAGACCAGTAGTGAGTGATTTCACAATCAGAGTGCACGGAGTATCACAGTAGCAATGCCCAAGAAAATCGAGCCTTTTTGGGAGGGGTACATAACGACCCTTTCCGATGCCAAGTAGAGTTACGTGGAAATCATAGTAGCCTGCAAAAAACGTGGTTTCGTTATTTCCAAGAAAGGCACCTTGTGTGTACTTAATAAGACTGGCAAAGCTCGGATGGGGTTAATTCCAGAGTGGAAAAAGCAAACAAATCCACCCCCGTCACAAGTCGCCGCACCCCACGAGATGATGCAAATTAATTCCATTCGAGCTTTACCAATCTTATTAAGTACACAGAAGATGCCTTTCTTAGAAATAACGAAACCACGTTTATTGCAGGCTTCTTTTATTTTTACCTAACTATACTTGGTATCGGAAAGGGTCGTAATGTACCCCTCCCAAAAAGGCTCGATTTTCTTGGGAATTACTGCTGTGAGTCACCGTACACTCTGACTATGAGATCACTCACTACTGGTCTGTCACCTCGCGCCACAGTTCAGCTGTCACGTGACTCCTGACGCACATTATGTCATTTAAATTCGTTAACAGAGATAGGAAACAACGTTGTAGTGTTTTATGATAATAAATGATTCAAAGAATGTTAGTTTTGTCCTTTAAATGCAGAAATTTTGTATGAACAAATTTATTTTTCGTTCTAAAAATGAATGTTACATTTGTTCAGATCAAATTTGTACACAATTGAAGACGAAACTAAATTTGTTTCAATAATTTATTATCATAATATACTGCTCTCTTAAATTGACTGAGCATATTGGGAATTCAATCAATGGCTTTCCCAAAACACGTTATGATATGTTTCTTACAAAACTATTTTTACCTGGGAAAGGAAGCAAAAACGAGTAAAATTGTATCTACATTTTTGTTTGAAATTTCTCAAAGAATAACCCCTTGAAATTAATGACATGACTTACGATTCACTCTGTAGAAATTAAAAAAAAAAATAAATAACTTCTTTTACGAATAGAAATAATCAAATTTTGTATATTTGAGAACAAAATATACCCCATTATAATTATTACAAAGCGTGTAAAATTTATGAGAAACTACGTTTTTATTTAATAATAATAATAATAATAATAATAATAATAATAATAATAATAATAATAATAATAATAATGGCTTTATTTAACCTGGCAGAGTTAAGGCCGTAAGGCCTTCTCTTACACTCAACCAGGATTAAAACTTGCTTACACAGTTGAACATAAAACTGGATCGGAATTAAGTAATTACATACTGATACAATTTAGGTACATAATGAGATCAAGAGCGGTAGTTACATAAAAATTTACCTCATAAAATAAAGATAAACATAGTGGAATACATATTAATGTTGTTAGAATCAAATACGAATCACATAAAAACAGAAGCCGATAATTCAATAAAAAATGTACACAGTAAAAGTAAAAATAAACACATTAGTATACATATTAGTATTAGATTGCAATTAAGTAGGATTAAACCAGAAACCGACAGTTGAATAAAATGTACACAAAAAATAGATTAATAATAAAAAAACAACACAGTGGGATACATATTGGCGTTAAGTGATAAATAAACACGATTTAGATAATAAAAATAAGAAACAAAAAAAAAATAAATAAATACAGTGGAACACATTCCATTAAATATTTGCAACGCGTTAGGTCTGGCAACTCATCATAAGATAGTTTTCTAATTTACATTTAAAGGAAATTAAAGTTCGGCAGCCCTTGACTTCAGGCGGCAGAGAATTCCAGCGACGAGAAATAGCGACAGTGAAAGATGAAGAATAAAGAGATGATGTGTGCAGTGGTATTTCTAACGTGTTATATTGTGACCGAGTATTTAAGTTATGATACCGAGAAAGACTGTGGAATCGGACAGATAAGTAAGAGGGAGTAGAGGTGTGCAAAATTCGGTATAAGAGAGAAAGGGAATGTAACTTTCTCCTCTCATTTAACCTGAGCCACAATAATTTATCGAAAGAAGGCGAAATGTGAGCGTAGTAGCGGACATTACAAATGAAACGAACACACGCATTATGAACACGTTGCAGTTTCTGGGATAAATCCACCCTGAGATCACTGAATAAAGCGTCACAATAATCGAAATGAGGCATAATAAGAGTCTGTACCTGCTTTAATTTAGCTGGATAACATATAATCATATTTTTTTCTGAATTTCTTTACGACTAGTGGTATACAATGACTGACGGAATTGTGAGACACCCGGTATACTCTTACTTATCCGTGTTCTATATTTATAACAGCGTTGTCAGTGGAAACATAGGCGGAAAGTTAAATTGATGGAAGCTTTGTTTCGTTGATTGGACGCAGTAAAGCGGTAGTGGTGTAGCCTGGGGCAGAATGGAGAATCCTTAATAATTCCCTTTCTAAATAACTGTATAGAATTTCATATTGCAAAACTCCATAAAGCATTTCACGTAGCTGTCTGCTCCAGGTTGTTGCGTAGACATAACGAAACCAGATATTCTCATCTACACTCTCGTAAGGTAGAATAATTAAGCAAGACGCCTGACCTGAAGATCTGAGATCAGCGCTAAACTGGACTAAATTTGAGTAAAGTTATATCTTAATTGTCAGTTTTGTGTGTTTAAGTTAAGTTACCATGTTTGTTGTTGTGTAGTAAACTGTCCGAAGGTAGGTTGAACTACACAAGTCACACAATAAATCACTCATGAGGCAGCTAAGGCAGGAGATAATAGGATAAAGTGGCCAGTTCCTTTCCCCTTTCACTACATTTCGCTGACTAGTAACATACTCGTACTTACATACTTACTTACACACGTACTGGCTTTTAAGGAACCCGGAGGTTCATTGCCGCCCTCACATAAGCCCGCCATCGGTCCGTATCCTGAGCAAGATTAATCCATTCTCTATCATCATATCCCACCTCCCTCAAATCCATTTTAATATTATCTTCCCATCTACGTCTCGGTCTCCCTAAATATCTTTTTCCCTCCGGTCTCCCAACTAACACACTATATGCATTTCTGGATTCGACCATACGTGCTACATGCCTTGCCCATCTCAAACGTCTGGATTTAATGTTCCTAATTATGTCACGTGAAGAATAAAATGCGTGCAGTTCTGTGTTGTGTAACTTTCTCCATTCTCCTGTAACTTCATCCCTCTTAGCTCCAAATATTTTCCTAAGCACCTTATTCTCAAACACCCTTAATCTCTGTTCCTCTCTCAAAGTGAGAGTCCAAGTTTCGCAACCGTAAAGAACAACCGGTAATATAACTGTTTTATAAATTCTAACTTTCAGATTTTTCGACAGCAGACTGGATGATAAAAGCTTCTCAGCCGAATAATAACAGGCATTTCCCATATTTATTCTGTGTTTAATTTCCTCCCGAGTGTCATTTTTATTTGTTACTGTTGCTCCCAGATATTTGAACTTCTCCACCTCTTCAAAAGATAAATTTCCAATTTTTATATTTTCATTTCGTACAATATTCTGGTCACGAGACATAATCATATACTTTGTCTTTTCGGGATTTACTCCCAAACCTATCTATACTTGCTTCCAGTAAAATTTCCGTGTTTTCCCTAATCGTTTGAGGATTTTCTCCTAACAATTCACGTCATCCGCATAGACAAACAGGTGATCTAACCCGTTCAATTCCAAACCCTGTCTGTTATCCTGGACTTACCTAATGGCATAGCCTACTCTAGAGCATAGTTAAAAAGTAAAGGTGATAGTGCATCTGCTTTCTTTAGCCCGCAGTGAATTGGAAAAGCATCAGATAGAAACTGACCTATACGAACTCTGCTGTACGTTTCACTGAAATATTGCATAACTTACTCGTATTGCACTAAACAGACTTCAGATAAGTAGCCATGGAAGCATTAAAATGACATAAGAACATCGTTTCCTTGGAGAATAGAAATAAGAGGGAAATAGATTATTAAAATATCGGTAAAAATTCGTCTGATATCTCTACGAGATGTCAATGACACCATAGTAGAAGACTAATATTATGCTATGACAAATTTAAGATGACATTGTGTCAGTGAAGTGTAAAGGTTTTGTGTAAGTGAAACTTGTTTCTGTCAGTGAAGTTTTATAGTTTATTGTGGTAGTGCAAAGTATTTGAACAGCGAAATGTTTTTGAAGTGTTAGTGAAATCAGGATAGTATCAGTGAAAAGTGTCGCAGTTCCACTGCAGTGAGTGAGTTGACGGCGAAATGAGTGTAGTGCTGAGAGGTACTTGTGCAGGTATGAACATATCATACTCGTGGGTTTTAGTTCGAACGTAGGGTTAATATACAAATTAGATTTACTTTATTTGTTATTATTACTATTATTATTAATTGTATTTTTTATTAATTTTATGTATTATTAATTGTCATTATTGAGTGTAATTAGTTACCACTGCCACCGGGTATTTATCCATTTGCAGTGTGAATAAAATACATACATACTCCAAAATATGAATGGTACATTTTCAAAGGCGGCACAGTTTTTTAATTGCTCATTATACAACGTTTTATCAACTGCTATGATTGTCTAAAGTCTGAATGAGATGAAGGTCATAATGCCAGTGAAATGAGTCCAGGGTCCAGCACCGAAAGTTACCCAGCATTTGCTCATATTGGAATGAGGGAAAACCCGTAATAAATCATTTCGCTCTTGTAAATTCTTTAAGACTGTACATTACGATGCATAATTAAACTGTAAAGAATCAAGTTCCTAAAGTCGTATGATTTGTAACAATTTTTGTGATAAGTGCGTAAGAATGATGTCATTTTTAGTTAAAAATTGAAAAACAAAATCTGTACAAAGCAACTGACAACACATTTTAAGCTTCAGAACACTAACCAATTAAAGAAATGACACTTCTAAATAGTTCATTCTTTATTTGTAATATTTTTACCCTTAAAACTAAAGAAAAAAGATACCTATTTTACTAATAAGTTCAAACTAGTGTAACTCTGAAAATATTGAGATTAGGACAAATGTTTATATGGCATTTTTGCTCAGAATATCTTCAGAAATAATCTCAGTAAGTGACGGTAAATCCTACGTAGATGTTATTAACATATTTGACGACACATTTGTAGTTTTGATGATTAATTTACAGATTTGATAACTTATTTCACAGACTTGATGACTCGTTTACAGAATTATTGATTCATTTACAGATTTGATGATTCATTTACAGATTTGATGATTCGTTTACAGACTTGATGACTCATTTACAGTTTTGACGACTCATTTGCAGCTTTGATGATGCATTTACAGATTTAATACCTCTTTGCTAAAAGCGGTAACTCAATGGCAATGATATCGATGTAATAATGATTTCAAATTAACATTAATTGACGGCACAATAGGAAAGACGATACAAAAACAAAATGAAATGATGACACATTGTAGAAAGTGACACATTAACAATGGTAATGACAAATTAACAATGACGAAGGCTCGGTGTCGACGATGACGTCACATTCTAGGTGGTATTTTTTTTTCTGTAGTGCTTAGAGGAAATGTAAAGTGTAGCAGGGTCTTCGAGTTTGCCAGGAGTGTAGATTAAATATGTTTTTTAGCTATCCCTGAATAAATGAGATTGGATTAAAGTATTTCTGGCCATCCCTGAGCCTTCCAGAGTGGATTAATGGTTTTTCGTCTGCTAAATGACAAGTACAAACACCTTCGACGCCATCTGTGAGGTGAGAACTGAACTTTATGATGGATTTCACGGAGATGCTATATCCCTGGCTTCAGCGAGAGGACGAGACCTCTTGCGTGTGGAGCGCGAGGCAGTGTGGCCGGGGTACGGGCAAAACAGGCTTAAGCCGCAGTTTCGAGTACTTTGCTGTAGCTGAATAGGTCAGCCTCTACAATCGTATGAACAGACGGCACACTTTAAAAAAATGTAAGACAGTATGCATTTGTCAGTCGTGAAAGCTTCTTTACAAATTTATGCCGCCACGGTGGTCTAGTGGCTAGAGTGTTGGGTTTATAATTCTGTGGACCTGGTTTGATCCCGATTTATAACTTTTGTTGGGCAAGTCCATGGTCCAGGTAATACAGGGGTTTTCTTCGGGAGATCCAGTTCCCTGTGACAACCAAAAAATCTCACCTCACCTCACCTCACCTCACCTCACCTCACCTCACCTCACCTCACCTCACCTCACAATTGTTGAATCCAATTACTTTCTTATACAGGGATATCATTTTATTTTTTACTAACATTTTAAATATTAACCTGGCTATACCTTTGGATCAACGATTGACAACCGGAAACACCGTTTGCTACCCCCTTCCACAACTGGAGTTCGATGATACTGGCGTAATATACAGGGACATCATTTTATTTTTACTAACATTTTTAATATTAACCTGTCTATACCTTTAAAGAACCGGAAACACCGCTTGCTCCCCCCTCCAAGACTGGAGTTCGATGATACTGGCGTAAAACACAAATCACTCTACTAGGTATAGGATGGAAGAAAAGTAGTTCATCCATTTACGTAAACTAGGAAATATCGCGATTTTGAGTTTGATAATTTTCATTAGGTTTTTCTTTAATCAAAGTACAGTACTGTATTAAGAATAAGTGTTTTTACTCACGAAGTGAGTTATCCATGCGAACGTATTCATTATGCAATGTATGTTATACTGTCTACAGCACATTAGCGTACAATATAGAGAAAGAAGTTAAATTGAAAAATAATTATAATATGAATATTTAAACACAATTTTGAAAATGGTGGCCGTTCATTTCGATACAGGCTTCAGTTCTTTTGTGCACATTATCGCACTATAGACTATTGCATCTAATTCCAATTGCCAGTTTCGTCCTTCGTACTAGTAACTCATGTTGAAATAATTCTGTACCTACTCTACGTACTGTGAATTCAATCTTTACTTCTGCCCGAACCGAAAATATAAAATTACTCAGACATGCTATCTACTGTCCGTCCAAGTGGTTATGCCGCAGGATTGTAGAAAGGGAGGAAATCACGTGACAGTTAATTACTTAACGAGGCCCTTTTATTTAAGTTAAATTAAACAGCTGTATAATATTACGTAAACGTCCAATTCCTAAGAGAAATTAATGTTTTCAGAAAAGAGCTAAGACAGCCCAGCTTTTACAGAGGGGCGAGCAGAAGCAGGTGGGGGAAATCGGGATGCGACGTAGGCAAACGGACAGTACCTGTGCGAAAATATGATTCAATATTGAAAGCTCTTTCGTCACTGGAAAACGCGAACATATTTCTGGAACGTACTTACTCAGTACCTCAGTACTGCTTACTATCTGCGGTCTTGGTTCTGTGTGGAGTTGGAACTTCCTTAGTAGAAGGGGTGGGAATGAAGTACATTCAAAAACTCAGTACAATAAAAATTGAAGTAAAAATAAAATGATGTCTCTGTACAAACATATCACTTTACTAGGTATAGGAGGGAAGAAAAGTAGTTCATCCATTTACGTAAACTAGGAAATATCACGCTTTTGAGTTTGATAATTTTCATTAGGTTTTTGTTTAATCAAAATACAGTACAGTATTAACAATGAATGTTTTTACTCACGAACTGAGCTGTCCATGCGGACGTATTCATTATGCAGTGTATATTATACTGTCTACAGCACATTACCGTACACTATAGAGAATGAAGTTAAATTGAAAGATAATCATACTATGGATATTTAGACACATTTGTCAAAATGGTGGCCGTTCATTTCGATACAGGCTTCAGTTCTAATGTGTAATTCCAATTACCAGTTTCGTCCTTCGTAGTAGTAACTCATGTTGAAATAATTCTGTACCTACTCTGTAAAGAGTACCTTACATACTGTAAATTCAATCTTCACTTCTGCCCGACCCGCACAGATAAAATTACTCAGACATGCTATCTACTGTCCGTCCAAGTGGTTATGTCGCAGAGTCGTAGAAAGGAGGGAAATCATGTGACGGTTAATTACTTAACGAGGCACTTAAATTTTAAACAGTTGTATAATATTACGTAGACGTCCAATTCCTAACAGAAATTAATGTTCTCAGAAAAGAGCTAAGACAGCCCAGCCACTAGCCTTTACAGAGAGGCGAATAGAAGCAGTTGGGGAAAACCGGAATGCGACGTAGGCAAATGGACGACAGTACCTGTGCGAAAATATGATTCAATATTGAAAGCTCTTTCGTCACTGGAAAATGCGAACGTATTTTTGGAACGTACTGTTTACTATGACCGTAAGGCTACTATGACTGTATATGCGGTCTTGGATTTGTGTGGAGGACGGTTGAACTTCATTAGTAGAAGGGGTGGGAGTGAAGTACATTCAAAAACTCAGGTACAATAAAAATTGAAGTAAAAATAAAATTATGTTCCTGTATAAATTGTATGGGGTTGTTAAGATACGAAGCAATAACTATACCGAAATTTTATTTTAGGAAACTTTTAATTAAGCTCCAGTACACTCATTAACAATAGAGATGCAATTAAATAATTTACGAGTATAATGAAAGGCCACCAACCTTACTTCGTGGTTAGTATTGTGAACATTGTTAAATTCCCAGAATTGCTTCAGAACTAGAGACGTAACCGATTGAATACCAAAATAGTAGTGTATGAATATATATTACATTGTCCACATTCATGCTACAAATGGGCTAGCATCGACACAACTTTGAATCCAATACGTAGTCTGCATAAAGTATTCAATCAAAGGGTTTCCAGTTAGCAGTAAAGTGTTCTGTGAAATCCTTGCTAAAGACTTTATGTGGAAAGCTACTAATTGTTTCAGGATCCATGCAATCCTGGCTTTTAAAGTTGGACAAGGTTAAAATTAATCTCTGTATCCTTGACTACGAGAAACAAATGAGCGTGTCGAAGACTCTGACATCAGCTAATTTGCTGTAATTCAAAAATAATTGAACGTTACATTATAGCTCTAGAGTTTTGTCCTTTCAACAGCATTAAATCGTCTTCAGTGGTAGCTATTGTAGCCATTGCACCCGACGCTCGCGGATTCGAACCCTGTCGAGCTGCAGAGGATGATGAATTTTGAAGGGCGATAAAATCATTGACTAGTAAGGATTGCAACGTTCACTTCTCACCTCTATATCCCTTCCGACTAACATCTAAGGCCATACTACACTGTATGTCATGTTTCTCATGGTGCTCTGTGATTTCCCCCCCTTTTTGTGGTATATACAGGGTGTTTAAAAATACAGGGCATAATTTCAGGTGTGTATTTCCCACATGTAGACAATCAAAATAGTTCATTACAACATGTGTCCGGAAATGCTTTATTTCCGAGCTATGGCCTTCAAAACATTGAAATTCACCGGAACGTTTTTCTTATGTTCTCCATATTCTCCTTGAATTCTCCTTGTTATTATATTCCCCTTGTTCCCTTTCACTTCCCCTTATTCTCCTTGTATATCCTTTGTTCTCTTTGTATTGTCATTGTTCCCTTTGTATTTCCATTTTCTTTCTGTATTCCCTTTGTTCGCTTTGTATTTCCATTTTTCTCTGTATTCCCTTTGTTCGCTTTGTATTCTCCTTGTTCTCTATGTATTCCCCTTCTTCTCTATGTAACCCCCATGTTTTCTATGTATTCCACTTGTTCTCCATGTATGTCTCTTTTTCTTAATGTACTCCACTTGTCCTCAATGCATTCCCCTTGCTCTTTACCTCTTCTCCTTTTTCTCTTTCCATTCTCCTTATTCTCTTTGTTCTTCTTATTCTCTTTCTATTCCCCTTGTTCTTCTTTTCCCTGCTTTTTCTGTTACCCTTGTTCTCTATTTCCCTTGTTCTCTTTCTATTCCCCTTGTTCTCTTTCTGTTCCGATAGTTCTCTTTCTATTCTCCTAGTTCTTTTAATCCCTTATACTCTTTCTATTCCCCTTGTTCTCTTTCTATTCTCATAGTTCTTTTAATCCCTTATACTCTTTCTATTTCCCTTGTTCTCTTTCTATTCCCCTTGTTCTCTTTCTATTCCCCTTGTTCTCTTTCTATTCCCCTTATTCTCTTTCTATTTCCCTTGTTCTCTTTCTATTCCCCTTGTTCTCTTTCTGTTCCGATAATTCTCTTTCTATTCACCTAGTTCTTTTAATCCCTTGTTCTCTTTCTACTTCCCTTGTTCTCTTTCCCTTGTTCTCTTTCTATTCCCCTTGTTCTCTTTCTATTCCCCTTGTTCTCTTTCTATTCCCCTTGTTCTCTTTCTATTTCCCTTGTTCTCTTTCTATTTCCCTTGTTCTCTTTCTATTCCCCTTGTTCTCTTTCTATTCCCCTTGTTCTCTTTCTATTCCCCTTGTTCTCTTTCTATTTCCCTTGTTCTCTGTCTATTCCCTTGTTCTCTTTCTATTCCCCTTGTTTTCTTCCTATTCTCCTTGTTCTCTTTCTATTCCCCTTGTTCTCTTTCTATTCCCCTTGTTCTCTTTCTATTCCCCTTGTTATCTTTCTATTCCCCTTGTTCTCTTTCTATTCCCCTTGTTCTTCTTTTCCCTGCTTTTTCTGTGACCCTTGTTCTCTATTTCCTTGTTCTCTGTCTATTCCCCTTGTTCTCTTTCTATTCCCCTTGTTTTCTTTCTATTCTCCTTGTTCTCTTTCTATTCCCCTTGTTCTCTTTCTATTCCCCTTGTTCTCTTTCTATTTCCCTTGTTCTCTTTCTATTCCCCTTGTTCTCTTTCTATTCCCCTTGTTCTCTTTCTATTCCCCTTATTCTCTTTCTGTTCCGATAGTTCTCTTTCTATTCCCCTAGTTCTTTTAATCCCTTGTTCTCTTTCTATTCTCCTAGTGCTGTTTCTATTCCCATTGTTCTTCTTGTATTCCCTTTGTTCTCTATGTATTCCCTTTATTTATGTAATTTTACTTATTCTCCATGTATTTCCGATGTTCTCTTTCTATTCCCTTTGTTATCCTTGCATTATCTTTTTTCCTTGTTCTGCTTGTATTCCTCTTGTTATCCTTGTATTTTCTATGTTATCTCAGTATTTCCACTCTTCGCTTCCTATTTCCTTTGTTGTCATTGCATTTACCTCGTTGTAATCACCGTGTTCTCCTTATATTGCCCTTGTTTTCCGTGTATTCTACTTGTTCTCCTTGTATTGCATTCTTAGTCATTGGTTTTCCCTTATTGCCATTGTTTTCCCCATATTCTGCTTGTCTTCCCCACGTTCTCCTTGTATTCATCTTGTTCTCCCGGCGTTCTCTTTGAAAATCCTCTTGTTATGCATTTCTGGACAGGTGAACCCACCCTCGAGTATTTTTACGTAACAATATACAACATTGTAAGGCCATGTATATCTGTCGATTTCTCCTTAATATGACTTCGCTTACCTAAAGTTCCCCATCTCAGAATGTTCACCAGAGCATTCTCTATTTCCTGTTTACTTTTTGCACGTTTTCACTGAATCATCCTGTATAGACGGATAGTAAATGGTGCGATTGGAAAGTCTGTTTGTGTCGAAAATGTGGAAACTTGTATTAACCGCTAAGATTTTATTTTCTGTTGCAGCATAATACAGTACTTTCTCTCTAAATTTCACAGTAATGACAAAGTAAACATTCTTTTTTCTTTCCCTCCTCATATTTTGAGTATCACGTGTTAAAATAGTGTTTCTTTTGTTTCAGGTGAGCGGAACAACAAAGTGTTCCACGAAGTGTGTCCAGTATATTAGTAAGTACAGATTTCTATTGTGAACTTCAAAACAAGAGACGTAACAGATTGAATATGAGAATAACGTGAACCCTGACTATAAAATCGAGCATCTGTAGCAAATGTGGCAGCCAACATCAAGACGTTTCACGCTGAATTCATGGTATTAATAAAAGCATTTACTCAAACGAATTTTAGATGGAGTATGACCCATGAAATCTTTGTTATAAACAGTACACAAGAATAAGATTGTTCTAACCATGAAGGTTTCTGAAATAGGACGTAATTGTCACTATAGTTACCATGGTATCCCTAACGATTAGGAACAAATGAATGTGATTCCTATTTTTATTGAACACTAGCCGTACCCGTGCGCTCCGCTGCACCCGTTAGAAATAAATATAAAGTAATTACATAATTAAAATAGGACATTTGATCCAGGGAACATTCGTGTTTGATAGAAGGATATATCGTTGAATATGTTACTTAATTTAAATTGTATTTAAAATATTAAATTCGATTATTTTGAACCAGAGACCACTCATTTAGTGCAATGACAATTCCTTTAACATGTTTATTAATTGTTATTACCAATTATTTTTGGAAAAGCGAAAATTAACAGAAAAATGTTGGCTACAGATTTATTATTATGTTTATATTATATTATATTATATTATATTATATTATATTATATTATATTATATTATATTATATTATATTATATTATATTATATTATATTATATTATGTTCTGTAAAAGTGTGTTGATAACGGATGTACTCGAATTAGAAAGTTTTTAATTTGTTGTGGGAGCTCTTGAATCTCAGGAGGAACAAATTTCATTTTACAACAGGGCAACATAATCTGCTTGGCTCATTACCCAATTTTTTTGCATTGCATTTATTGCATATATATTTTATGTATTTTAATACGATTCAATTGAGCATAGTTAAAATTTGAATTATAAAATAATGGATTGCTAAGCTAACGTACTATTACTGCATACTAAATCAATACACTCTCGTTGTTCGTTAATTCTCTGAGATAAAAATGAATATGTTCATAAACATTATTATAAGACATACAGGAAATTAATATACAGAATAAACCTATCAAGTTTTCTGTGCATAAGAAGCTATTTTAATCTTACCTGTCCTCAATTCACTCACAAGTTACTGTAATAACAGTATAGCATTATGTCCATCCAGAGAAACTACACTTTCCAATGATGAAATAATAATTAATTACACAAATCGGTTAATTTAGCTTCCGATATTACTTCATACAAACACAGACACATTGTCTGTAGGCTATGTTTCATAGTTTTCGATTGTTGTGTCAAAGACCCCTTATAGACGAAGTCATTTGTTTTTTATTTCAATGCACCGCCTTAGATGGCAGTTATTTTAATTTTAAAACTCATTTATCTCGTTAAATTTCAGTCCTATCAAAATTTTTCAAAGAATAAAACTTATCAGAAATCATTTTTAAAGAAACGTTTGTTATGTAATATGTTTCACAAAAATCAATAATAAGCGAGATATTTCGATTTATTTAATTCAGGCCCCCTTATAACCCCCCCCTTTTAAATAACGTATTTTGAATGTCTAAATTACAACGAACTTAATTTATATTCCAATTTTCATCGAAATCCGTTCAGCCAATATCGCGTGAAAAGGTAACAAACATTCAGACAGACAGACAGACAGACAGACAGACAGACAGACAAAAATAAAAAAGCGATTTTCGGTTTCAGGATGGTTAATTATACATGTTAACACCAATTATTTTTAGAAAATCGGAAATTACCAGAAAAATTTTGGCTACGGATTTATTATTAGTATAGTTTGCACTGAATTGATGCACTATTTTTGTCAACAGTAATCCCACTAGAGGTTTTCATTTATCTATAAAAATTCAAAACTCGAGTGGGATTTAATTGACTATTACACGATTAGAAGAATGTATATGAAGATTAGAAGTAACGAAGTACACCAATACAATAAAATATTAATTGACTTACGAAAATACAACTGTCTTCAAATGTATTATTGTACCATCTCTAAATTACAAATATTACGCTAGATAGCAGTAGTGTGTCATGTTTAGCTGTTTTCTTGTTATCAGTTGTGCCAACTATGGAATCTTCATTGAACTCTGTGGACGGTTACTAGTCAAAAAGGCTTTGTTGATTCAGTTTCATTTTTATTAAAACATTTGCATTGCACTTCAATCATCCGGATCCCAGTAATCAACGTCACTTGACAGATGATTTTCAATAAATCTTAGTATTAAACAATCTCTGATACGTGACTATCCATAATATCATATAGCAGAAGCTGTAACATAACCTAAATAATATAAACAAGTGTTACAAAAGTTGTAATTAGAGATGATGAAATAAACAAGAAAAGTTTTAATTAACGTTGTTGAAATAAAAAATAAACATGAATAATTTTAAAAGGAACAATTATTGAAAGTACAATTTTTCATATTTGAATGTTTTGGTGGTTGGTGGTTCAGTTGATGTTATATTAGATGTGTGCGTAAAAGAAGTGAACTCGTTGATGTACATGGTGTATCCCTCAACTTATTCAAGATTTCCGAAAGGTGCTCTTCATTTATTTGTAAATAGGGTTTCAGGAGAGATGCATAGCTATGATCAGTGATCTTTATTATTTCTTGTTCTTGAATGCCAATGCGAGTCATATTTGAAAGTGCTGTGCATCGACTGGAGTGGTTTGTAATTTTCTTTTTTTTTTGACGTCCAGACCAGTGCAGTTTGAAATGTTGGCAAACGAAACAAATGCTAGGGTAGTGATAAAAATAAACAAATGCTAGGGACGCGATAAAATTGTGCGATAAGCAGCCATGATTGGTTAAAAGACGTCCTTTCGTAATGTTTTATTGGTCAAAAGTAGTGTGAAGTAGTAAAAGTGTAATAGTCATTGTAAATTTTATCGCGTGTTTTTCTAGGTACAGGACTTAGGGATT
The DNA here is from genome assembly GCA_025594305.2 of Periplaneta americana. NCBI lineage: Eukaryota > Metazoa > Arthropoda > Insecta > Blattodea > Blattidae > Periplaneta > Periplaneta americana. The sequence continues at coordinate 162,653,712 of JAJSOF020000011.1, forward strand.
TACTGTTACCTTAAGAAATCGAGTTTAATTCCTACAGATTGTAATATAATCCAGTATAATGACCTAATCTAATACGGAGTCCCATGTAGTGAAATTTAAACCAGTTTAATATTCGCACAGGTACTGTCGTCCATTTCCCTAAGTTGTATCCCGGTTTCCCCACCAGCTTTTATACGCCAGCTAGTGGCTGGGCTGTCTTAGCTCTTTTCTGAGAATATTAATTGCTGTTAGGAATTGGACGTCTACGTAATATTATACAACTGTTTAAAATAACTTAAATAAAAGGGCCTCGTTAAGTAATTAACTGTCACGTGATTTCCTCCTTTCTACGACTCTACGACATAACCACTTGGACGGACAGTAGATAGTATGTCTGAGTAATTTTATCTTTTCGGATCGGGCAGAAGTGAAGATTGAATTTACAGTACGTAAGGTACTTTTTTATAGAGTAGGTACAGAATTATTTCAACATGAGTTACTAGTACGAAGAACGAAACTGGTTAATTGGGATTAGGTACAATAGTATATAGTGCGATAATATGCACAAAAGAACTGAATCCTGTATCGAAATGAACGGCCACCATTTTAAAAATGTGTTGAAATATCCATATTATGATTATTTTTCAATTTAACTTCATTCTCTATATTGTACGCTAATGTGCTGTAGACGTATAATATACACTGCATAATGAATACGTTCGCATGGATAACTCAGTTCGTGAGTAAAAACACTCATTATTCAAATCTGGCTTTCAGGTAGTAGCTCCCTGTGAAGCAGGTTTGAATAATACCCGGCCCCGGAACAATTTTTCCTTGAAATTATTCAAAAACACTCATTGTTAATACTGTGCTGTATTTTGATTAAACAAAAACCTAATGAAAATTATCAAACTCAAAAGCGCAATATTTCCTAGTTTACGTAAATGGATTAACTACTTTTCTTCCCTCCTATACCTAGTAAAGTCATTTGTTTGTATATTACGCCAGTATAATCTAACTCCAGTCGTGGAAGGAGGTAGCAAACTGCGTTGATCCAGAGGTATAGGCAAGTTAATATTAAAAATGTTAGTGAAAATAAAATGATGTCCCTGTATTTTTTCTCGTTAATTTTAATGCGCTATTTTCCGAAATAAATGACTGTTATGTATAGTCTGAATCACCCTGTATATCCCAGAGCGAGCCTGCCAGAACAATATAGTTGTGCACTAAAAGTTTCGTATGAATCTACTGAATTTGAACTCGAGACCCTGGCATGGATATTGGACGCTGTATTCGGTTGTTTGAAGATGCTTGAAATATCTGCATAAAATGCAATCTGATTGCATGTATTTTTTTGTTGATCGCAAGGTTGGATAAATCTGGCTTATCTATTTCGGGAGTTTCGAAATTTCTGCACGAGATGGCGTCTGTGTTGAGCGATGTGCACAGACTCCCATTGTCTAAAACCTTTCTTCCCTAACTGCAATCAAAATCGGATTATGAACCTGGCTTTAGAGGGTAATAGAATTTTCATGGTAGACCCGCTCGATGCTAGTCTGGCGTTTCAAATTCACTTCCATCCCCCCCACTCTGCAACGCATCTGAGCCCAAACGGGGTAGGGGAGCAAAATGAAGTGTACGAAGGACTACATAAGAATCCTATTCAATATCGCTCAGGGGGTGCTACTACGTCCATCAAGTCTGGACTAGGGGCGGCGAGGTGGTAAAAAATGAGCTTCGAATAGGATTAGAGAATCCTTTTAGAATGAAGGACAGTGAGAAAATAATTCTGAGTATCTATTGTTACTTCGTGTGTGGTAGTTTGGATAGTTTGAATCGCTGTTTAGTTGGTATAGTTCATGTATTTAGTTGGTATAATTTTTGTGTTTAATTGTATAGTTTTTGTGTGTTTAGTTTAGATAGTTTATTTGTGTGTTTAGACTGTATAAATAACGGGAATTTTACGGGAAGCAAGTAAAGAGATAGGTTTGGAAGTCAATCTCGAAAAGACTTATATGATGATGTCTCGTGACCAGAATATTGTACGAAATGAAAATATAAAAATTTGAAATTTATCTTTTGAAGAGATGGAGAAGTTCAAATATCTTGGAGCAACAGTAACAAATATAAATGACACTCGGGAGGAAATTAAACACAGAATAAGTATGAGAAATGCCTGTTATTATTCGGTTGAGAAGCTTTTATCATCCAGTCTGCTGCCAAAAAATCTGAAAGTTAGAATTTATAAAACAGTTATATTACCAGTTGTTCTTCATGGTTGTGAAACTTGGACTCTCACTTTGAGAGAGGAACATAGGTTAAGGATGTTTGAGAATAAGGTGCTTAGGAAAATATTTGGGGCTAAGAGGGATGAAGTTACAGGAGAATGGAGAAAGTTACACAACGCAGAACTGCACGCATTGTATTCTTCACCTGACATAATTAGGAACATTAAATCCAGACGTTTGAGATGGGCAGGGCATGTAGCACGTATGGGAAAATCCAGAAATGCATACAGAGTGTTAGTTGGGAGGCCGGAGGGAAAATACCTTTAGGGAGGCCGAGACGTAGATGGGAAGATAATATTAAAATGAATTTGAGGGAGGTGGGATATGATAATAGAGAATGGATTAATCTTGCTCAGGATAGGGACCAATGACGGGCTTATGTGAGGGCGGCAATGAATCTGCGGGTTCATTAAAAGCCAGTTAGTAAGTAAGTAAGACTGTATAAATATGTGTGTGCAATTTGTATAGCTTTTGTGTGTTAATATTATAATTTATGCGTAGGGACCGGATTTTTATGTAATTACATATTATATTCCTTTCAACCTAACCGTATATAAATAACAAATCTTTGCGAATCTTGTAATTATCATTAATATATTAAAATTTGATACTACATATTTTCACATATTTACCCCACATTACATATTATGGCTTGGTATTACATAAATTTACATATTTAGGTTTTTTTTTTTACTTCTCTAAAAGGGGGAAAAAAATTCTGCTGGGTAAGTTTTCAATTTGAAATACGCAGATTTGAAAAGCCTTTTTACCTACCCAAGAAAGGTTATATAATTGTTTTGCACACGTCTTAACAAGCCGTTCCCATGCAATTTGTAACCTTACCCACCCTCTTCCTAATCCTTCCAGGGAAAACCCGTGTCAAATCTGACATGAGCCGCAATAATGTAGCCGACTTTTGAAAAGAAGCTGGAGTAAAGGAACAAACTGGAAAGATGTTGAAAGATTAAAATAAATAGCTTTTCAGGTTATTGCTTGACGTCTGTACTTCAAATTTAGTAGGCCTATACGAAAATGGGATTTTCCGAGCAATTAGGAAATATGGTTCTCGGCTGGAATAATCCTACCCTTCTGAATGAGACAGGAATGCCACTTTTAAAACAACAGTTTGTAAATGCCTATAGTTTGAGGTTTTAGTAGGTACTTGTTTCTTACAGGGAGCAGCTAAAATGCATGTGTCCCACATCTCCCCTTATTTCCTCCTAATCCAGTAAAGCGAAACCGTGCTTGCAGTACTGTTGTGTCATTCATTTCACTCAGTTCTCTAGTTTTAGTACTTACAGTACCTATAAATAAAATGGCCCCTGTATCTTCAACCCTAACGACAAAAATAAAATCATGGATTGCGATGGACAAAGCTTTCACTTACTTGCATGGCTTTTAAGGAACCCGAAGGTTCATTGCCGCCCTCACATAAGCCCACCATCGGTCCCTATCCTGTGCAAGATTAATCCAGTCTCTATCATCATACCCCACCTCCCTCAAATCCATTTTAATATTATCCTCCCAACTACGTCTCGGCCTCCCTAAAGGTCTTTTTCCTCCAGTCTCCCAACTAACACTCTATATGCATTTCTGTATTCTCCCATACGCGCTACATGCCCTGCCCATCTCAAACGTCTGGATTTAATGTTCCTAATTATGTCAGGTGAAGAATACAATGCGTGCAGTTCTGTGTTGTGTAACTTTCTCCATTCTCCTTTAACTTCATCCCGCTTAGCCCCAAATATTTTCCTAAGCACCTTATTCTCAAACACCCTTAACCTATGTTCCTCTCTCAGAGTGAGAGTCCAAGTTTCACAACCATACAGAACAACCGGTAATATAACTGTTTTATAAATTCTAACTTTCAGATTTTTGGACAGCAGACTGGATGATAAGAGCTTCTCAACCGAATAATAACACGCATTTCCCATATTTATTCTGCGTTTAATTTCCTCCCGAGTGTCATTTATATTTGTTACTGTTGCTCCAAGATATCTGAATTTTTCCACCTCTTCGAAGGATAAATCTCCAATTTTTACATTTCCATTTCGTACAATATTCTGGTCACGAGACATAATCATATACTTTGTCTTTTCGGGATTTACTTCCAAACCGATGGCTTTACTTGCTTCAAGTAAAATTTCCATGTTTTCCTAATCGTTTGTGTATTTTCTCCCAACATATTCACGTCATCCGCATAGACAAGCAGCTGATGTAACCCGTTCAATTCCAAACCCTCTCTGTTATCCTGAACTTTCCTAATGGCATATTCTAGAGCGAAGTTAAAAAGTAAAGGTGATAGTGCATCTCCTACTTTAGCCCGCAGTGAATTGGAAAAGCATCAGATAGAAACTGGCCTATACGGACTCTGCTGTATGTTTCACTGAGACACATTTTAATTAATCGAACTAGTTTCTTGGGAATACCAAATTCAATAAGAATATCATATAATACCGAAGCTTTCACTACAGATGGAAAAATAATAATGTGTCAAGTGTGCGGTAAAAAGTCGGGTGCTCTATGAAATCACAACTTGAGAGTCTTACCTATCCTATACCTGCCAGATATTGATATTAAATATTTTCATGATTTTACATATTTTGGTACATATTCAGCTTATTTTTCTTACATAAATATGTACATATTTCACACCTTGATATTACATAAAAATCCGGTCCCTATTTATGTGTTCAATCTGTATAGGTTTTTGTGTTCAACGACGCTGTATCAACTACTAGGTTATTTAGCGTCGATGGGATTGGTGATAGCGAGATAGTATTTGGCAAGATAAGGCCCAGGATTCGCCATAGATTACCTGGCATTCGCGTTACGGTTGGAGAAAACCTAGGAAAAAACCCAACCAGGTAATCAGCCCACACGAGGATCGAACCCGCGCCCGAGCGCAATTTCAGAACGACAGGAAAGCGCCTCAGTCGACTGAGCTACACTCTATTTACGTAAGAGTTGAAGTTAGATCAGTTTCGAAACAATTTGCATAGATAACTTAAAACTTAAATTGTAGGATGAAAATTTTAATTGTACCTGTAATTATTTTGATATCAATTAACTTCAGTTCTGATATGTGTAAAAAAATTTCAATTTCACAAATATTGTATGGAGTTAAAGTACTTAATAGCAAAATGTAAGGCCTAATGCATTTTTTACTGGGAACCTTAATCTAATTCGATGTTTCAGCGGTATTTGGTTAAATGTATGTGCAGTTGAGACGTTCTCAATTAGAGGATTTGTGACGACACACAGAATTGGTGTTTATTTCGACGTTACCCTCAATTACAGCTACATAATAACTTCGTAACTGCGATAAGCTTAATTCTATGACTCTCTGAAACACCCGCTATGAAAGTTGTTTAATTGTAGGCTTTCGTGAAACATCCGGTATAGCGCATATTCAACTAGGCACTATAACATTACATACATCTGCTGACGTAAGCAGGAGAGAATTTAAGCAGCAATTTGAAGCATTTTACACCTCGTTTATAGTCTAAACTTGTTATAACCAGTTTATACTTTGTGATGTTACAATTCTGCCAATTGGGTAGCCTACTAACGTGATTTAGAATCCCAGGAAATATGACTAGAATTCGCTCATCCCATTGCCTCCGCCGTAACCAGGACTGCAATGCAATTATCTGTATCCTCTGTGATAAGTCCAGGGATTACCAAGTCTGTTTATGTCACAATTATCACTAGTTACTACGCTACTGTGTTTATAGTGCAAGAATCATTGCTCATACACATAAATACCACTAGGATTCCCTTATGAAATTTTTAGTATTATCACGATTTCGTATCTTAGCAACCACATATAGTTAACGTAGATTGTACAAGGACATCACTTTATTTTCAATTCAATTTTTATGCTCGACCATGCCGAAATGTAGTAATTATACACAACTACTCATTAAAGGTCAGGTCTTTCAGCCAATGTCGACTCAGGTTACAACTGTTCAGCCAATGACAGGTCAGCTTTCTACCGTTATAAAACCGCAAGTATCGATTATTCTAGGATATGCAATCGAAAGAGAATTAGCGAAAAGTCACGGAGGCTGGAAATCCAATACTGTCGCAGAAGGTTATGTTCTGTTACTATAATAATTAGCGTTAATTGTAAATAATATTCAAATAAATTCAATTTGTCATCTCGTTTTTCAATGTCTAATTTAATTTGAATGTTATCTCTGTAGGTTCTTATGGCCTAGCAAGGTCAATGTGGACATCTGTTCCTCGGAAAAATCAATACTTTCGCGTCTGCGCACATCTCACAACATACGGGACATTGCTCCAGGTCAGATACAATAAAATTAATAATATCAAGTTAGAAATATGGTCGAGCATAAAAGTCGTATGAAACTCGCCTATAATGGTAATTAAGAAGCACGTATGAAAATTATGAAACTCGCTTGCGCTCGTTTCATAAATATCCATACTCACTTCTTAATTACCTTCATTATAGGCTCGTTGCATAATGTACTATTATTGTACCTGAGTTTTCGAATGTACTTCACTCCCCCCTTCTGCTAATGAAGTTTAACCGTCTTCCACACAGATCCAAGACCGTATATACAGTCATAGTAGCCTTACGGTCATAGTAAACAGTACGTTTCAAAAAATATGTTTGCGTTTTCTAGTGACGAAAGAGCTTTCAATATTGAATCATTTTCGCACAGGTACTGTCGTCCATTTGCCTACGTCGTATCCCGGTTTCCCCCACCAGCTTTTATTCGCCAGCTAGTGGCTGGGCTGTCTTAGCTCTTTTCTGAGAACATTAATTTCTGTCAGGAATTGGACGTCTACGTAATATTATACAACTGTTTAAAATAACTTAAATAGAAGGGCCTCGTTAAGTAATTAACTATCACGCGATTTCATCCCTTTCTACGACCCTACGACATAACCACTTGGACGGACAGTAGATAGCATGTCTGAGTAATTTTATCTTTTCGGATCGGGCAGAAGTGAAGATTGAATTTACAGTACGTAAGGTACTCTTTTATAGAGTAGGTACAGAATTATTTCAACATGAGTTACTTAGTACGAAAGACGAAACTGGTAATTGGGATTAGGTACAATAGTCTATAGTGCGATAATATGCACATTAGAACTGAAGCCTGTATCGAAATGAACGGCCACCATTTTCAAAAATGTGTTTAAATATCCATATTATGATTATTTTTTAAATTTAACTTCATTCTCTATATTGTATACTAATGTGCTGTAGACAGTATAATATACACTGCATAATGAATACGTTCGCATGGACAGCTCAGTTCGTGAGTAAAAACACTCATTGTTAATACTGTACTGTATTTTGAGTAAACAAAAACCTAATGAAAATGATGAAACTCAAAATCGCGATATTTCCTAGTTTACGTGAATGGATTAACTGCTTTTCTTCCTCCTATACCCAGTAAAGTGATATGTTTGTATATTACGCCAGTATCATCGAAGTTCAGTCGTGGAAGGGGGTAGCAAACGGCGTTGATCCAGACGTATAGCCAAGTTAAAATGAAAAATGTTAGTAATAATAAAATGATGTCCCTGTATTAATACCACATAAAATGACTTATTCAAGGATAAATTGTAATGTTATTAATAATGCACATGAAATGGATTTAACAGCGATTAGTTTATGTCAATTTTAGTATTGTCAAGATTTCGTATCTTAGCAACTAGATAGATAGCTATATTTAAAGTAGATGGTGTTAATGTTACACAAAAGGCTGACAATAAGTTTAAATTTAGTCTATAACGAAATTAATTTAATTTAATAGCGAATTGATTGAGTTATGTTTATTATTATAAGAATTAATATTCCATCTGACCAAATGTGATTAACAAAATAATATCGTCTTAATGTCATATAGAAAATTCACTATAGGTTGAGTTGTGATGGAAAGATTTTACAGCGTTTATTTGGTATTTATTTTATGTGAGATTTTGTTTTCGTTTCCTAGCAACGTCATAGAATTCACATTGATATTAGTGAAATTAGACAAGACTGAATTTTATTAGATTTAGGCTATTTATTATTTATTTATTTACAATCTATTTATTCAATATGTCAGGGCCGGGCATGAGAGCGGCTCCATTTAGTCGGCCAGAGTTGCTCTCGCTCCGCAAGGCAAGCCGGAGCAGAACGCTCACGCAGTGGCGGACTCACATTACAGCTACCTTCCCTGCATTAATATAACAAGAGTCACGGTTGTTCTAGTCATTCAGTCTGTCAGTACATAATAGTTTATAAGGATATTACATCAATCCATTGTACAGTACAGACTTTATAACTCTCTTATTAATTTAATGAAATAAACTTCGCTCTATGCACACACACAAATCATTAGGCTTATTTACATAACCCATACGCACATACTGCAACCTTCTCACCACGGTTCTACGAGACAGGCGTATTGCTTCCACTTCCCCTACTTGCTGTGGACAGAGTTCATCTGCCAATATAATTAAACATCGCTTGATGAATTCACCTTCGTTGAATGTTTTCAAGTCCTTTGCAATTTCGTGGCAAATTTTGTAGCTAATTCTCATAGCCGATTCACTAAGTGCATTATTGTCATCCTGTTAATACATAATAATATAATATAATATAATATAATCTTTACTCTTTCAAATTCTGCACACTTCAATACCAAATTACCTTTCGTCTCGTTTCTCTTATCTATACTCCAACCACGACGTAAATACCAGATCACTTATCTGTGGCACGCTAAGTATACCTCTTCACAGAACATCTTGTTATTCATCATCTTTTACAGTATCCACCTCGCGTCAATGGAATTCCTTGTCACAAAGTATTAGGGGCTGCAAGACAATAAACACCTTTAAGAACAGCTTAAAAGATAACCTTATTAACATTTCACTCCAATCATACTGATTTAAAATGTCACTGACTACATTGTTACTTGTTTCTTTAGACATCATCCTGATTGTGCTGTGTTTTAATTGTCTCATAATAATCTCTTTCTATTATCTAATATTATTTGAAATATATTAACATTCTATGTATTTTAGTTTAATTCTGCTACACAGTTTATTTCAGTGTTTAATTAATAGTTCATAGTATTTTGTTGCTTAATTCGTAAATAACTCTTGTATACATGTAACTCTCATCTAAATCAAATTGTTGAATTCTTTGTAAGTTCATGCATATGTATATACACTTTTTGCTGGTTGAGTGGAAGAGAAGGCCTTACGGCCTTAACTCTGCCAGGTAAAATAAATCATTATTATAATATAATATAATATAATATAATATAATATAATATAATATAATATAATATAATATAATATAATATAATATGATATATGATATGATATATGATATATGATATGATATATGATATATGATATGATATGATATGATATGATATGATATGATATGATATGATATGATATGATATGATATGATATGATATGATATGACCATAAATTAATACAACTTAAAGAAAATGTTTGTCAGGTACATTATATTAAAGTATTTATTCGATATTCATATTGCATTATAAGTAATTATAGTACATTTAGTAATATATAATTTTAAATTATACAAATATTATGATATATCATAGTATAATATATTACAATTCATAATAAATAATATGATATATGATAGAATTAGTAATTGTCGTATGGCAGGCTATTGTCAAATTCCTTAACTCTCATTCTTCGAAACACGTTCCTGTTTTTGCCATTATGATAATAGTAATTTGGGGAAATATATGCTTTTTCTGGAATGTATAATCTCTCTGCGTTTATGTTAAACAATAAAATGTTTGTTATTACACTGAGATGAGATTTTTCTGATATTTTCTTATAAAGTGCAATGACATTAATATTCACTTTTGTTTTATGTACAATTTTAAAAAGGCAAGCAAACAAGTATTTTGACTAAGATATACGTACTGTTGTCTTGTTTTTAATATAGGGTGAAAATTGCATTAATCTTTAGGAAAAAACCCTGTAATATTTATTTTCTTATGCAAAATATACTAGTGGCTTGTGCAGCAAATGCTGTAAACTAAGTCCATTAGACGTTCAAATAAACATTTTCAGATCTATTTTCATTGAATAACACCAGACATTTTCAAAGTTATTTGATTCCATAATAGTGAAACATACTTCCTCTGAATGCTTTTTATGCCAATAACTTTTTCTTGAACTTATCCACCTTCAGGTTTTGAGTTTCAACGCGAAAACGCAAGTAACAATGTCAGAACGATGAGTAGGTTTTTCATGTGGGAGTAAAGCAATAGCTATTTCAGGTCATTGTGGATTGTAGGTAAAAGTTAAAAAGAAAAGTGTCAGGTTTTCTATGCTTTCGAACAGTAGACATAGCATCTTGGTATAGCTGCTGCATATTTTGTGAACTACCTTGAAATGTAGAGGGTAAAGTCATTTTATCCTAAGAGATCTTGCTGAAATAATCGAGAGACTACAAAATCTTGTAGGCCTCTTATTTTATCAGTAAGTAATACCTTTTGATCTTTCCTTAAGAACTCTAATTTTTGCGCTCTCTCGAGCCAATACTGAAGAAAATCACGCATATAAATTTTTACACCACATCGTCATTAAATATATGAAAAGGACCCAACCCCACTTGATTAATAACTATAAAAAAATTTTATTTTTAATAAAAATATTATTATCGTATGTAAGTTTTATAGTTTTCAGTAACATGTACTATATAGCCGCCACTCAGTAAATTATATAAATGAAGATCTAATTTAATATATTCTCTACATCTACTTATATAACCCCAAAACGTTTCACTTTCATATCATCAATATAGCATTAATATGTATAATTAATGAAAAATAGTCACATCATGGCATTAACTATAATAATATTTCATTCCTAACGGTAATAATGTCATCAAACCACCTCAAGTTTTGTAGATTTCAATATCCAATACCCAGCTGTACTCAGAAAATTACACAACGCAAAATCAGACCTGTAAATTATTTTAGTAAGTCTTGAAGTTTTAATAACCAATTTAATTTGAACTCTAAATAATGTCAGCAAACCTGCAGGTCATGGCCTTCGTGTAATAGCCTATGTAGTGTATGTTTTGTTTTTTTCTGAAATGTAAGTAGTTCTCAAAACTGACGAAAGATGGATTTTGGAATATAGAAAAATTATGTAGGAAAACTAACGTTTCACTGAAAGTTACTATTTTTCTGAAAATTCTTGGATACCGAGCTTCAAAATGACGGGTCATTCATTAAAATCCGTTCAGTCGTTTTCCAGTAATTTCTATTACCAGTTCAAATTATGTGTGTAGATTTGCATTAAATGTTTCGTTACTTCAAATGCAAGAATTAGAATATTTATTGTATTTTATACGGTACTATAGTTGTAGATACATTGATGCCCATATTAATTTCAAGTAAGCAGGTAATGGATGATACGGAAGGAGCGAATTCGGCTACCGATATGGAATTATCCTCTGTTACAAAACTCGAATTGGATATTAATATGAAGAGAAAAGTAGACACAGCAAGGCCACAAGTGTCGTTGCATGCAGTTATAAATATTTTACAGATTTCAACGTATGAAATGTAGTTCGTACTCTGGCGGGATTGATGCAAATGAGTACAAATCCAACAGAATCCAACCCCACCCTCCACGAACGGTCAGTTAGTCTATCTGTGCACCGACTGGAACAGTGGACCAGTTTTGATTAAACCAACAGTATCTGTATCCACAGAGGGAGGGGGTTGGGGATAGGATCACTTAAAAATACACCCCTGCACCAAGGTACGGCCGTATCAACCAACCCGTAAGTAACGATCTATCCTGTCCAACAAAAACGCTGTGGAATTTCAATGAAAACAAGTCGCGTGTGGTGTTGACATTCAGTGATACAGGGGGGTTAAAAGTTTCTGTTACAAAGTGCTGCTATTAAGTAACGCTTAGTAATTGAGACGTAAATGGAGTGCAGTGACCTGGAAACAGGAATCAATTATCCACATTGTGATGACGTAATCCACCGTCGTAATATAATTAGGAAAGTTTTAAGTACAAAATGAAGTTTTTCTCTGCCTTTCGGTGGTTCTCTCATGTACGTTTGTTTCTGGTACCGTACATATTATTACAATTTTTTCATTCCACGTTATTTATCTTCCTTACCTTTCCTTTGCTGGGTAACTTTCGGTGTTGGACCCCAGACTCATTTCATCGGCATTATCACCTTCATCTCTTTCAGACGCTAAATAACCTAAGCTGTTGATAAAGCGTCGTAAAATAACCTACTAAAATAAATACCTTCCCTTTGTATTCACTTCTTTTAATTTTCCTCAACCGTTCTGCTATCCCATTCCCTATTCAACATTTTCTTTCTTTCATATGTTATTGATTAAATCTCATCTACTTTTTTATCATTTTCATCAACTTTCTCTATTAATTGTATCTTAGTACCTTTCTATTCAATCACCCTTTATCATAGCTCTTCCTCTTTTTTTTTTCTACTCTGTCTTCATCCCTTTTTTTCTTTCTCGCTAATTTTTATGCGTTTTTACTCATCTCTCTTTCCATACATTTGTTTTCTTTACTCTGTCTTCTTCAAATTCGATCCTTTCTTTTAATTATTCATCAATTTCTTCATCACTTGTATCTTCTTTCATTCCCTTTCGACCATTTTTTGTCGCATTCCATTAACTTCCCTCCCTTTCTCCAACTGTTCCATTTTCAACATTCTTTTCCCCTTCAACTTTCCCCTCTCTTTTTCCCTCTCTCTCTCACTCTCACACACACAACATTGTCTTCCTCTCCCCTTTAATATTCTCTCTCTACACCCATCAAAATTCTCTACACCACATCAAACTTCTCTCTCTCCTACTTCAACATTCTCTGTCTCTCTCTCTACGCTTCGAACACTCTCTCTCTCTCTCTCTCTGCTTCGACGTTCTCTCTGTAAGCTTCGACAATCTTTCTCTACGCTCCGACACACTCTCTCTCTACGCTTCGAACACTTTCTCTCTACTCTCTACTCTTCGAACACACTCTCTCTCTCTCTCTCTCTCTCTCTGTCAACGCTTCGACACCCTTTCTGTCTCTCCTCTTCGACATTCTCTCTTTCCGCTTCGATATTCTCTTTTTTCTCTTCGACATTATCTCTTCCCGCTTCCAAATTCTCCCTTTCCGCTTCGATATTCTCTCTTTCCGCTTCCATATTCTCTCTTTCCGCTTCCAAATTCTCATTTTCCTCTTCGATATTCTCTTTTTCCTCTTCGACACTCTCTCTTTCCGCTTCCAAATTCTCTCTTTCCGCTTCGATATTCTCTCTTTCCGCTTCCGACTTCTTCCTTTCCGCTTCGACATTCTCTCTTTCCGCTTCTAAATTCTCCCTTTCCGCTTCGATATTCTCTTTTTCCTCTTCGGTATTCTCTCTTTCCGCTTCCAAATTCTCCCTACCGCTTCGGCATTCCCTTTTTCTTCTTTGACATTCTGTCTATTCTCTTTATTATTCCCTCTTCCCGCTTCACCATCCTGATTCACAATTTTAATCTCTCTCTCTCTCTCTTTTTTTCACATTAACCTTTCTTCCCCCTTTCCGTTTCCTCTCGATAGTCCCTTTCACAATTTAGTTTCTATTGTAATCTCGAAGTACCTACACTTGTTCAGATAGTACTTCGAATTCTCTTGCAGAGAGCGTCTCTTCTCTCTTCACTCCTCTTGTACTGCACGTACAGTATTTTCAAGTACTCCGCTCGGTTGTTTTTCAGAAATCTTCCAGTCTCTGCGGACTCTTCACGTGGGTAGTGCTTAAGACTTTCCCTGCAAACATTTCTCTTTGAAACTTGATACTGAAGTCTGCTTGCATGTAGATGAGTTATGTGTACTGATTTAGATACTCATGACAGACCTATTGGCTTTCGATAATTCAGAAATACCCTCAGTCGCTTTCAGCACCTCTAATAATAGGAATGTGATCTTACGGTGATTTTTTCACTCTGGTGTCGGTGATTAAATGGTTTAATTTCCATGAATATTTCATAAAAAAGCAAGCAATTTCTCGCATATTTCGTACCACAAAGAAACTTAAAAAATAATAAAATAACAATTTTTAAAATTATTATTCAAACAATCTTTTTAAATTACAGAAAACTGTTTGCATCATTAATTAAATTAATAATTAAATGTAATTCTACTGTGAGGAGTGACAGCAGTACGTATAGGCCAGCTTATGTCTGATGCTTTTCCAATTCACTGTGGGCTAAAGCAAGGAGATGCACTACCACCTTGACACTTTAACTTTGCTCTAGAATATGTCATTAGGAAAGTTCGGGATAACAGAGAGGGTTTGGAATTGAACGGGTTACATCAGCTGCTTGTCTATGCGGATGACGTGAATGTGTTAGGAGAAAATCCACAAATGATTAAGGAAATCATGGAAATTTTACTTGACGCAAATAAAGCGACAGGTTTGGAAGTAAATCCCGAAAAGACAAAGTATATGATTATGTCTCGTGACCGGAATATTGTACGAAATGGAAATATAAAAATTGGAGATTTATCCTTCGAAGAGGTGGAAAAATTCAAATATCTTGGAGCAACAGTAACATATAAATGACACTCGGGAGGTAATTAAACACAGAATAAATATGGGAAATGCCTGTTATTATTCGGTTGAGAAGCTTTTATCATGTAGTCTGTTGTCAAAAAATCTGAAAGTTAGAATTTATAAAACAGTCATATTACCGGTTGTTCTGTATGGTTGTGAAACTTGGACTCTCACTTTGAGAGAGGAACAAAGATTAAGGGTGTTTGAGAATAAGGTTCTCAGGAGAATATTTGAGGTTAATAATGATGACGTTACAGGAGAATGGAGAAAGTTACACAACACAGAGCTGTAGGCATTATATTCTTCACATGACAGAATTAGGAACATTAAATCCAGACGTTGTCTGCTTGCACTGCTCCCTGGAAGTAGTCCCTGAAACTATGCGTAGATCGTTGCCAGACGTCATACGCATGTGATGCTAAACTATCAGATATGTAGAAAATATGTTCATGTAATATTTTATAACGAAAATTTTTACGTTTTATTTGGAAGAAAGTCATTTTTCATGCAAATTCTCCATAAAACCTGTTTTTTTTGTTGAAAAATATCCTATTACGAAGTAATTTCGTGGATTTCTATAAATGTTGCGAAAATTCGCAGATACAGGGAGAATCACGAGGAAAAGTAAAAAATTTAGGATACGAGATCTTACACCATTTTGAGTGAAAATGTTCATATGGACATAGGTCCGTTTTCGAACGATGGCGGAGCTAGATGCAATTTTTTGGTAAAACGTCTCGCCCCAATGTGAATCAGACATTACCATATGCTGCTGACGTGAGACAAGGTCACCGATCGCAATGAATGACGTAACATTGGAATCTGCATTGTGAGCGATGTAGATAGGACTTCATTCACCTCACAAACCGGGTGGTGGTGCATTACAAATGTCCAATCGCCTGCCCTTGTCTGATGTAATGACATAGAACCTGCACATAACACAAATACATTATCGCTTATCATTTCACAGCAATTCAGTCAGCTACCTACAGTACAGTAGTTATACAGGTACAGTTATCGGAAATGTTAAGTTGTGTTTTTCAAGATGCCTTATAAATTTTCGACTGTCGAATACACCGATATTGTGTATGTTTATGGTTTGTGCTATGGAAGTTCCTTGCGTGCCGTCGCTGAATATGAACGACGCTTTCTGAACAGAAGGGTATCATATCGAAGAGTATTTACTGTCTATGGGGTTGGATGAAAGACTTGATATATCAAAGGAAGGTGGAAATGAGAGAGACGCTAATCGACCGTATTTTGGATGCGGCATAAAGAACGGCCACGAGCAACACTCTCGAGCGATGAGCGCGATTCACGCCCGAGCGCAACAGTGCCTTGAAGCAGAAGGAGGTACCTTTGAAAATCTGCGAAAACATCGAACCAGACGTCTAGAATATTAAGTATGTACGCATACGTGAATATAATCTTTAAATTTGTCCGTTATCTGTCTGTAAGTGTGAGTACAATGGAATCTCAGAAATTTTTGTAAAATCAAAGAGCCATATCTCCGTAACCGTTCGAAACGGACCATTTTTCATAGGAACTTTTTGACTGAGAATGAGTTCAGAATTTACGTCCTAAATCTTTGGCTTTCCTCGTGAATCACCCTGTATATTTCACTTAATTTTGAACTTCGATTAAGAGATTTGAATTTTCCATACATAAAATTAAGTTTTTTAAACACATTTCGTGTATACCGTTAATAGAAAAACTTGATGCCCCTAACAATAGATTATGTACGAGAGAAGATCTATTATAGATGATAGATGAACGCCTACAATGTTCCTTCGAATGTTTAGGAAATCTCTGCCTGTAGGGCTCGATTTTTCAAACTGCATTCTCGATCTGAAAAGTGTCACGTAATATAGATCTAGTTTATTTTATTTTATTTTATTTTATTTTATTTTATTTTATTAGGTTATTTTACGACGCTTTATCAACAGCTTAGGTTATTTAGCGTCTGAATGAGATGAAGGTGATAGTGCCGGTGAAATGGGTCCGGGGTCCAGCACCGAAAGTTACACAGCATTTGCTCATATTGGGCTGAGGGAAAACCCGGAAAAACCTCAACCAGGTAACTTGCCCCGACCGAGAATCGAACCCGGGCCACCTGGTTTCGCGGCTAGACGCTAGATCTAGTTTAATATAC
>JAJSOF020000011.1:162673231-162675731 GCA_025594305.2 Periplaneta americana
GCTGCTGCTGCTGCTGCTGCTGCTGCTGCTGCTGCTGCTGCTGCTGCTGCTGCTGCTGCTGCTGCTGCTGCTGCTGCTGCTGCTGCTGCTGCTGCTGCTGCTGCTGCTGCTGCTGCTGCTGCTGCTGCTGCTGCTGCTGCTGCTGCTGCTGCTGCTGCTGCTGCTGCTGCTGCTGCTGCTGCTGCTGCTGCTGCTGCTGCTGCTGCTGCTGCTGCTGCTGCTGCTGCTGCTGCTGCTGCTGCTGCTGCTGCTGCTGCTGCTGCTGCTGCTGCTGCTGCTGCTGCTGCTGCTGCTGCTGCTGCTGCTGCTGCTGCTGCTGCTGCTGCTGCTGCTGCTGCTGCTGCTGCTGCTGCTGCTGCTGCTGCTGCTGCTGCTGCTGCTGCTGCTGCTGCTGCTGCTGCTGCTGCTGCTGCTGCTGCTGCTGCTGCTGCTGCTGCTGCTGCTGCTGCTGCTGCTGCTGCTGCTGCTGCTGCTGCTGCTGCTGCTGCTGCTGCTGCTGCTGCTGCTGCTGCTGCTGCTGCTGCTGCTGCTGCTGCTGCTGCTGCTGCTGCTGCTGCTGCTGCTGCTGCTGCTGCTGCTGCTGCTGCTGCTGCTGCTGCTGCTGCTGCTGCTGCTGCTGCTGCTGCTGCTGCTGCTGCTGCTGCTGCTGCTGCTGCTGCTGCTGCTGCTGCTGCTGCTGCTGCTGCTGCTGCTGCTGCTGCTGCTGCTGCTGCTGCTGCTGCTGCTGCTGCTGCTGCTGCTGCTGCTGCTGCTGCTGCTGCTGCTGCTGCTGCTGCTACTGCTGCTGCTGCTGCTGCTGCTGCTGCTGCTGCTGCTGCTGCTGCTGCTGCTGCTGCTGCTGCTGCTGCTGCTACTGCTGCTGCTGCTGCTGCTGCTGCTGCTGCTGCTGCTGCTGCTGCTGCTGCTGCTGCTGCTGCTGCTGCTGCTGCTGCTGCTGCTGCTGCTGCTGCTGCTGCTGCTGCTGCTGCTGCTGCTGCTGCTGCTGCTGCTGCTGCTGCTGCTGCTGCTGCTGCTGCTGCTGCTGCTGCTGCTGCTGCTGCTGCTGCTGCTGCTGCTGCTGCTGCTGCTGCTGCTGCTGCTGCTGCTGCTGCTGCTGCTGCTGCTGCTGCTGCTGCTGCTGCTGCTGCTGCTGCTGCTGCTGCTGCTGCTGCTGCTGCTGCTGCTGCTGCTGCTGCTGCTGCTGCTGCTGCTGCTGCTGCTGCTGCTGCTGCTGCTGCTGCTGCTGCTGCTGCTGCTGCTGCTGCTGCTGCTGCTGCTGCTGCTGCTGCTGCTGCTGCTGCTGCTGCTGCTGCTGCTGCTGCTGCTGCTGCTGCTGCTGCTGCTGCTGCTGCTGCTGCTGCTGCTGCTGCTGCTGCTGCTGCTGCTGCTGCTGCTGCTGCTGCTGCTGCTGCTGCTGCTGCTGCTGCTGCTGCTGCTGCTGCTGCTGCTGCTGCTGCTGCTGCTGCTGCTGCTGCTGCTGCTGCTGCTGCTGCTGCTGCTGCTGCTGCTGCTGCTGCTGCTGCTGCTGCTGCTGCTGCTGCTGCTGCTGCTGCTGCTGCTGCTGCTGCTGCTGCTGCTGCTGCTGCTGCTGCTGCTGCTGCTGCTGCTGCTGCTGCTGCTGCTGCTGCTGCTGCTGCTGCTGCTGCTGCTGCTGCTGCTGCTGCTGCTGCTGCTGCTGCTGCTGCTGCTGCTGCTGCTGCTGCTGCTGCTGCTGCTGCTGCTGCTGCTGCTGCTGCTGCTGCTGCTGCTGCTGCTGCTGCTGCTGCTGCTGCTGCTGCTGCTGCTGCTGCTGCTGCTGCTGCTGCTGCTGCTGCTGCTGCTGCTGCTGCTGCTGCTGCTGCTGCTGCTGCTGCTGCTGCTGCTGCTGCTGCTGCTGCTGCTGCTGCTGCTGCTGCTGCTGCTGCTGCTGCTGCTGCTGCTGCTGCTGCTGCTGCTGCTGCTGCTGCTGCTGCTGCTGCTGCTGCTGCTGCTGCTGCTGCTGCTGCTGCTGCTGCTGCTGCTGCTGCTGCTGCTGCTGCTGCTGCTGCTGCTGCTGCTGCTGCTGCTGCTGCTGCTGCTGCTGCTGCTGCTGCTGCTGCTGCTGCTGCTGCTGCTGCTGCTGCTGCTGCTGCTGCTGCTGCTGCTGCTGCTGCTGCTGCTGCTGCTGCTGCTGCTGCTGCTGCTGCTGCTGCTGCTGCTGCTGCTGCTGCTGCTGCTGCTGCTGCTGCTGCTGCTGCTGCTGCTGCTGCTGCTGCTGCTGCTGCTGCTGCTGCTGCTGCTGCTGCTGCTGCTGCTGCTGCTGCTGCTGCTGCTGCTGCTGCTGCTGCTGCTGCTGCTGCTGCTGCTGCTGCTGCTGCTGCTGCTGCTGCTGCTGCTGCTGCTGCTGCTGCTGCTGCTGCTGCTGCTGCTGCTGCTGCTGCTGCTGCTGCTGCTGCTGCTGCTGCTGCTGCTGCTGCTGCTGCTGCTGCTGCTGCTGCTGCTGCTGCTGCTGCTGCTGCTGCTGCTGCTGCTGCTGCTGCTGCTGCTGCTGCTGCTGCTGCTG
>JAJSOF020000011.1:162678231-162725731 GCA_025594305.2 Periplaneta americana
GGGGTGTCAAAATACCTCACCTCGGAGGGTTAATATTAGGGCTAAGATTTTGATGAAATTGCATCTTTTTTCTAGTAAACCAGAAACATAGCTGCTTTAGTATTTATATGTTATGTGATAAACTGAGTGTTTTAAGACACATTTGTTACGGCATTTTTTTTTGCATTTTTTGCCAATTTCAACTCATAAGAGCATCTTTTGTTTTATTCGGTCATTTTTTAGGCATTTTAATTTAATTTTTCCATAAATCCGCATTATTAATGTAAATTAATGTCTATTTCCTTTGATATTATCTTGGCATATTTTGTCTATTAATACCCATTATTTTGTATAATATTTTAATCGCGTTTCTACACAAATATTGCCATTTTAACGTAGTACACCCCATGTAATGGATCAGTCCAACCACCCCTTCAATATAGACTCCTCTATACCTGCTAATTCCTGATAAGAGTGGCCTTGTGGTGGACTACATGGATACTAAAAGTCAAGTAAATCCATGGCGCTACAGCCCATGAAGGGCAAAGACCGACCAACCGACTCCTGACCTCACGTCCACATACCGAAGCAGAGGTGAACGATCATACATGGAAACTACATCAGGTAAAATAATTAATTAAAGTGTACTACTTAGAAAAAATTATGTAAAATTTAATTTAATTACTAGTCTAAATATTAAGTAGTACAAAACCTCTTTTCCTACTAAGCCAATTATGTAAGATCAATTCTTTGGACATTTTTGAGGGCATTTTTGAAAGATTTTTAGGCCATAAATGCATTGTTTTTCGGTCACTTTTCCATTATTTATAGGTAATTAAAATCCTGGCCCTAGTTAATACGCTTTCATTTCCTACATTTTCATCCGTAGGCCTAACTATGCAAATCCCTAGGGTTAGCGCTGGCGCTCGGGTTTTTAGATAATGTGATTGAACAGTTATAGGACTTGTACGCATGTATTCTGTTTGCTCATATCTTGTTTTTGTTCGATGGTCTGTATAGGCGATCCTCCTGTTACAAAGAGTGGTTCCCTTGGCGACGGAAATCGTGGGATTTTAATAACGCATTTCTTATTTGAATATAGCTTTGTGCCTTACAACGCATAAGGTGGAATATATCTCGTGAAGAGCGAGATATTAAATTAGCCGGTATGAAATTCAGATGTTACGAGATGTGAGTGTTCTTGAAATTTCTTATTGCGATTTACAGGCAAGCAATATGAGATTAAAGGCAACAAGTAGAAGTTGGATTATGGTGAATGTCCCTGTCTCCTAAAACTTAAATTCACCTTTCACGTTTTCTTGTTTGAAATACATTTATAAGTGCATAATTTACATATTATCGGATGTGTGTACATAATAGTTGAAGCATGGATATATTTACAATGTAGTTATGTAGGTATAGAACAGGCATGTCAATTGATGGCCACAGGAGCAAGCGCGCGCTTTAGAGCCCAGGAGGGCCTGAGCGCTTTACAGTGGAAAGGAAAGAGACAGACGAAAGAGGTGGTATATGCCGCTTGGTCGAGCTATATTCAGGGATGGCCAGCACTGATTCAATAGATAAAGGGAAGAGAACTTATCAAAACTCTATCCATGTTAATTTTTAGATTTGTCTGAGAAGTATAAGTGCATTATAAGAATGTAAGTTTTAATTTTAATACTCATTTTCACAAGTTTGATTTTTTTATTCAAAAGAAATACTTTCTCAACTTTTCGTATAGAAAAGTGAAATTTTCAGGTATAGGCCTATTTATTTAGTAGCCTTACAGAATGTTTTTGTAAGTCTAATATACCGTATATACGTATTACTGAAGATAGTGTATTGACCATTTTGAAAATATTCGCATGGAAATTGTTTGTAAGGAAATGAATTAACAAAGCAACTACTGTTACATCATAAGCAAAAGATACGTGCCCATGTGTTGTAAAAATGTCAGCTCTATAGCTTCAGCAGATTTCGAGAAAATAATTTAATATTCTGATGATAGGAAATTGCTCACCAATATCACCTTAAAAGCATAATGCGATAAGAGTTTTGTTATGTAATATTAGTTACACTTAAAACAGATACAGTACCTAGGTAACTTTGCTTTGTACTGTAATATTGTTTTGATTAGTTTATTGATTACTTTTGTAAGGCTAAAGATACCATCAATATAAATTCCAACTTATCATGTCATACTCAATCTCTTTCTTTGGAATATAACTTTCTTTATGAATGATGTGCTTCACCCAGTTAATACAGTATAATATTATACTACTATGGAATTTAAGCGAATATTCCTTCTTAACTCTCTATTATGTTATTAAGATTTAAAACACAAGTGCAATATTAAGGAATCAATGTTAGTACTTTTGTTTTACAGACAATATAGATAATATTAAACAGAAAGAAGCCATATAAAAATAACGACATAAAATTTCACGTTCCGTTTGAAGTTTGTGCACCACTGTTTTCTTAATCCAACAGGTTGCTTATTCATATACACAACCCTTCGTCTTTCCATACTTAGCGCTTGCTGCCCGCGCACGACGTCAAGGTCAGAAAAATGCGCTTGCTTTGACATCACTGGTATAGAACCTACTGTATTATGTGGTGTGCGCTACTCTAGAACCCGAAACTTACAATATATGCTTAAATAAAGTCTAAATTATTTGGAAATGAAAAAATAAACAACAGATAAGTATGAAATTAAATTGGTATGTACAACATTTAACACGAAAAAGTCCACCACCTGTCTGACCGTGATACAAACGGGCCCTGGTTCAAATCATGGTTGAGGCAAGTTACCTGGTTGACGTTTTCCCTAACCCATTAAAGAGCAAATTCTGGGTAATTTTCGGCGCTGGACCCTGAATTCATTTCGCTGGCATTATAACCTTCATCTCATTCAAACGCTAGATAACCATAGCAGTTGATAAACCGTCGTAGCATAACCAACTCAAAAAACACGGAAAAATTCATTACATCGATGGTGTTAAATAGAAACTTCGTACGTAAAAAAATGAACAAAATGAGATTTCTCTTCATCCCTACCAAAAAAAAAAAAAAAAAAAAAAAATATCGTTTCGAAACTTCTGCAAACACATCTCATATCCAGGTATTAATATAAACTTTACAAGGAGATACTTAATTACCTTCTTTTGTGAGATATTTGTTCGTTACCAAGATATCGAAATGTTTCTTGTCTCTCTTGTAAACTTGAATATTTTCACAGACAATGTTGCTGTTCTATACCATCGAAATTATATAATTTTTCCTCAGAATACATAGCTTGTACATATTTGCAAATTAACGTATATAAAACCCTATCGTTCTTCAATATCTATACTAATAATAAATCTGTAGCCGAAATTTTTCTGGTAATTTTCGATTTTCCAAAAATAATTGGTCCTAACATATATAATTAACCACCCTGAAACCGAAAATCGCTTTTTTGAAATTTTTGTCTATCTATCTGTCTGTCTGTCTGTCTATGTTTGTTACCTTTCCACGCGATAATGGCTGAACCGATTTCGATGAAAATTGGAATATAAATTAAGTTCGTTGTAACTTAGATTTTAGGCTATATGGCATTCAAAATACATTATTTAAAAGGGGTTATAAGGTGGCCTGAATTAAATAAATCGAAATATCTCGCTTATTATTGATTTTTGTGAAAAATGTTACATTACAAACGTTTCTTTAAAAATAATTTGCGATAAGGTTTATTCCTTGAAACATTTTGATAGGACCGATATTTAACGAGATAAATGAGTTTTAAAATTAAAATAACTGCCATCTCTAAGGTGGTGTAATGAATTAAAAACAAATGACTTCGTCTATAAGGGGCCTTGGACAGCAACAATCGAAAGCTAAGAAAGATAGCCTACAGAGAATGTTTCTGTGTTTGTATGAAGTAATATCGGAAGCTAAATTAACCGATTTGTATAATTAATTATTATTTCACCATTGGAAAGTGTAGTTTCTCTAGATGGACATAATGCTATAATGTTATTACAGTAACTTCTGATATAATATAATATAATATAATATAATATAATATGATATACGATATGATATATGATATAATATGATATAATATGATATAATATAATATAATATAATATAATATAATATAATATAATATAATGTAATATGTAATATTAATTTAAGTTATTTGAAGGGTTAAAATTAAGTTATTACCATAATTCAATGGAAACCTATAACAAGTAAAATAAAATATATACATTAAATCTAAATGATGTCAATCTTCATTAAATTATGGTTGCATGTAATAAAAATTAAGAAACATGTTAAAGGAATTGTCATTGCACCAAATGAGTGTCTCTGGACCAAAATGACCGCATTTTAATTATTTAAATACAATTTGAATTAAGTAACATATTAAAGGATTTATCCTTCTATCAAACACGAATGTTCCCTGGGTCAAATGTCCTATTTTAAATATGTAATTACTTTATATTTATTTCTAACGGGTGCAGCGGAGCGCACGGGTACGGCTAGTATTGAAATATTTTTAAATTTTCTAACATGACTTTAAATTCAAAATTAAATTATTGAAAATGTATTGATTTGCCAGAATCCAAAATTTTAAACCTAACAGATTTTTAATATTCCCATGTTATCTTATTTTTTCCAAAGCCAAAGTTTAGATCTACAGATTTGATTGCAGGTTATTTTAATTTTAAAGCCAAAATGTAAATCTACAGGTTTTATTGTATATTATTTCAAATTTAAAGACAAAATGTAAATGTACAGGTTTGACTTATGTCATTATAATTTTATTTATTTATTTATTCATTTATTTATTGATTGATTGATTTATTTATTTATTTTATTTATTTATTTATTTATTTATTTATTTATTTATTTATTTATTTATTCGCATATTCATTCATTCATTCATGTAAATATTTGAAGAACTTTCACAAAATTCCGTTCAGTAGTTTGAGTTATCATTGATAAGGTTTTCCAAAATGTAGTAGTTAGCGCGCAAAGAAAATTCAAGATATAATATTTAATATAGTACGGTACGCAATGGACAGCGTCTTGCATTAAAATTCATAACTTTAAAACTAATACAGATATTAAAATAATTGTTTCACTAGAATGAACTGCGATAATTGGTGCATAGTTTAAACATTATTATTAAGAATCGATATTTTAACGTGTTCAATTGTACCTGAGACTTAAAAAAACAGAAGTAAATGAGAAACGATGGGATTGCCAAAAAAATTAGGAAACAAACTAAAATAAACTATGAAAAAAATAAAAACCATGACACAAAGGAGGATAGGGTGAAACGAAATGCAAAATATCAAGTTGGCAATAGAAGGTAAGTTGATAAGAGAACCTACCTTCGTTTATATTCAACTATTATTAAATATTTTAAAAGCAGTTTAGAAAGGACAGGAAACAAATAAATATTTAAAACAAAGATCGAATGTTGAGACTCAAAGAGTCTGGACTAGAAGAAAGAAAGAAATTACAGAAGGACGGCTTCAAAGTGTTCGAACGTCGAGTTCAGCATCTTTCATTAATGACGCATGAGAAGAAAGCATCAAATAAAAAGAAGGTATCCTCTGGAAGACCTTGAGTGAACTGTGTCTGAATTGTTAACGAGCACAAGGCTTTCCTTCCCTTGTTGGAAGAGGAATTGTAAAAGTTTGTAATAGGAATCTTCCCTCTATCTGCTCCGTGGTTTTTAAATCAAACCAATAACCTTGCATTTCTCTGAAGAAATCCTTAAGAATATTTGCAGTACTAAAAAATAAGAGTCTGTTTTTCTATTGAAATTTTATAGATGTCATTTGTTCTTAGATTCTAGTTCTGTTGCTAAGCAACTCAGTACTATTATATAACTCGTGCTGTATTTGTAGTGTTTTGTTTTTCTCTAAGGAAAACATATGAATAACATTATTCATCCAAAAAGATTTTCTTTTTGACGTGAATAGGCCTACGTATGTTATTAAGGTCCGAGGTATGAATGGAAGTATAAAATCGACACTCGACACTTTTCAACATGCCGTGGTCAACGTTTAGGTCTATATCTTAGAAAGTATACAACCTAAAACAAAGTGACATATTATACCATCGTGTTGAGGATATAGCTGATCACATCATCAGCGCAGCGGGGTAAAAAAAAAAGAATGTCGTCGATTGCAGCACCGTTTTGTTTTAGGCCTAGTATCGGCTGTAACGTCAGATCGAGTGGACGTATTTCGATGATCGAGGTACTATTTGAAATGGAATGAAGAGTTATATAAGAATGTGTTTTCAATAAGACGGCACATTATGCTGTAATAGTTCGCCAGAAACTAAATGAGATGTTCGTTGTGTACTGGGTTGGACGAGGTGGACCTCAGTCATGACCACCACGGTCACCAGACTTCACACTCCTTGATTTCTTTGTATGGGGATTTGTGAAACAGCGTGTTTTTCAGACAGAGCCTAGATATATAGATGACTTGAAACAAAGAATCACCCATGTTATCCAGCTCAACCCACCTGCAACAAATTTAAGCGTGACAGAAGAAAGTCAGGATCGAGTGAGGCATTTAGTAGTAAGAATAAAGCTTAAGTACTTTCTCAAGGTTTATACTTATGAGTATGAGCGCTTCCTGTGATTATATACTCGTAAGTCCACATCTGTGGAGTAACGGTCAGCGCGTCTAGCCGCGAAACCAGGTGGCCCGGGTTCGATTCCCGGTTGGGGCAAGTTACCTGGTTGAGGTTTTTTCCGGGGTTTTCCCTCAACCCAGTATGAGCAAATGCTGGGTAACTTTCGGTGCTGGACCTCGGATTCATTTCACCGGCATTATCACCTCTCATTCAGACGCTAAATAACCAAAGATGTTGATAAAGCGTCGTAAAATAACCTACTAAAAAAACTATACTCGTAACCACTAGAACATACCCATTTTCGTAAGAATAAAAATATTCTACCTACCGCGAATATATACTCATCTCAACAACCTTCTTGATCGTTTAAAAGTTAGTATATACTGGTGTTATCTATCCTCTTTGACCACATTGCACCGTGATGCTCAGTTTTTTTATAGATTTTCACATGCTATCGGCATGCTATAGTGGTTTTTTTTTTTTTTTGTAAATTTTGATAATTTAATTTAATTTAATTTAATTTAATTTAATTTAATAATTAAATAAATAAAATACATAAATGAAATAATTAAATTAATTAAATAAATAAAAAATAAAATAAACATAATCTATTAAATAAATAATAAAATAAATAAAATAAAATAAATAAAATAAGTAATAAAATAAATAATAAAAGAAATAAAATAAATAAATTGAATAAATGAATAAAATAAATAAAATAAATAAATTGAATAAATAAATTAAATAAATAAATAAATTAAATAAATATATCAAATAAATAAGTAAATTAATTAAATAAATAAATTAATTAATAAATTAAATCAATAATTATATAAATATATCAAAATTAAATAAATAAATAAACTAAATAAATTGAATAAATATATGTATTATAAATATATGTAGTGAGGGACTACATCGTTCATAAATTCTGCCATTTTTTTTAATTTAACTTTAAACTGAACACAAATCAACAAATATTCAGAATTGAGCTTGCTACAAGCCATATTCAGAATAACATGGGAACGAACTTATAAATATGAGAATATACTAGCTTTTATTCTTATCAAGTATGAGTATATATTCTGTACAAGATGGACACTTGAGTATATTCTATTATGCTTCCATTTATGAATATGTAATCAAAAATGAGTAGGTACTCAAATGATTTTATTCTTACTAACAAGAGTATTTACTAAAAAAAAAGTTCAGTATATACTAGATGCTCATATTTATTCTTACCACCCATTGTCTTCAAGTAAATGGAGCACATTTGGAACATTTGCGGTAGTGAACATACTGTATACAATTGTATTTCCAATTAGAGTAATGTTTCCCATTTGTCAACTGAATTCTGTGTCACACGGTATTTGGAGTCACCCAACCTCCTACATAATCTATTTTTAAAATTAGCAAAAAGTTAAGGTGAAATGCGGGATGGGTTTTAGTCAGAAAAGTTTAGCGAAAGTGGTGAACTCCATAAAAGTCTTTATTCTCCGAACTTACCAACACAATTATCATTCCATTTGGTGTGAGGAATCGAACCCAGTTCCACGGAATTAGTCCTCTCTCCAGCGTTGAATAAAAGGATGGTAGTTTGGATAGCTTACATTTTTCTTCTTCTAAGCCAACATTCAGTTTTATATGGGACAAGTAACATGAGTGTAGGCCTACAGTTTCCATGACAACTACACATTTTTAAACCGATGGTTGACAGTTGTTTATACCTCTCAGCTTAGTGCTGACAATTGAATTAATCCAGTGCACACAACAGATGGCT
This sequence comes from Periplaneta americana, assembly GCA_025594305.2. Lineage (NCBI taxonomy): Eukaryota > Metazoa > Arthropoda > Insecta > Blattodea > Blattidae > Periplaneta > Periplaneta americana. The sequence goes on from JAJSOF020000011.1 coordinate 162,686,636, forward strand.
GCAATTGTAGTAGTTTCCTCTTATTTCTCAGCTCGCATAGGACTCTCACCCCATTTCACCCTTCCGGCCATCTGTTACGACCCTCTCTGTCTATCTCGTAGTCACGTGCAAGAAGTGTGGAGGCGGAAACTGGCTTCACACCACTCGAGTATTATCTCAGTTCCATTGTCAAAGAAACTCGTGAGAAAGTTTCTTACCTCGTGAAACTTCGGTCCACTTTATGGGCCTATTCAAAAGACGTTCCCAATTGATTCATTCTCTTCCCTAAATCCAAGGAGAATTCATTTCCGTAGCCATGGATACGCTTGAAAGGAAACATATGACTGTTGAAATCAACATAATAGTCATTGCAACTGAAGTGTGTTTGTTCCTGTATATCAGATATGGGCATAAAGGAGGGGAGGTAAAGATGATCGAATTTACTCCTTTCACAATATTTCAGACTTAGCTGTTGTGTTTACATCAACGGGTATTTACGAGGATTGAACCCTATGCTGTAGCCCTGACATTTCATTTCTTTTTTTTTTCATTTCATTTATTATATTCCACAGATATTACATTAGCAATGAAGCTTTAAGACAGGCATGTCAATTGATGCCATAGGAGCAAGCGCGCGCTTTAGAGCTCAGGAGAGCCTGAGCGCTTTACAGCGGAAGGGAAGGAGACAGACGAAAGAGGTAGTATATGCCGCTTGGTCGAGCTATATTTAGGGATGGCCAAAACTGATTCAATAGATAAAGGGAAGAGAACTTATTAAAACTGTATCCATGTTAATTTTTAGATTTGCCTGAGAAGTATAAGTGCATTATAAGAATATAAGCTTTAATTTTAATGCTCGATTTTCACAAGTTTGATTTTTTATTCAAAAGAAATATTTTCTCAACTGTTCGTATAGAAAAGTGAAATTTTCAGATATAGGCCTATTTATTTAGTAGCCTTACAGAATGTTTTCGTAAATCTAATATACCGTATATACGTACTGCTGAAGATAGTGTATTGAAAATTTTGAAAATATTCGCATGGAAATTGTTTGTAAGGAAATGAATTAACAAAGCAACTACTGTTACATCATAAGCAAAAGATACGTGCCCATGTGTTGTAAAAATGTCAGCTCTATAGCTTCAGCAGATTTCGAGAAAGTAATTTAATATTCTGATGATAGGAAGTTGCTCACAAATATCACCTTAAAAGCATAATGCGATAAGAGTTTTGTTACGTAATGTTAGTTACACTTAAAACAGATACAGTACCTAGGTAACTTTGCTTTGTACTGTAATATTGTTTTGATTAGTTTATTGATCACTTTTATAAGGCTAAAGATACCATCAATATAAATTCCAACTTATCATGTCGTACTCAATCTCTTTCTTTATGAATGATGTGTTTCATCCACTTAATACAGTATAATATTATACTACTATGGAATTTAAGTGAATATTCCTTCTTAACTCTTTATTATGTTATTAAGATTTAAAACACAAGTGCAATATTAAGAAATCAGTGTTAGTACTTTTGTTTTACAGACAATATAGATAATATTAAACAGAAAGAAGCCATATAAAAATAACGACATAAAATTTCACGTTCCGTTTGAAGTTTGTGCACCACTGTTTTCTTAATCCAACAGGTTGCTTATTCATATACACAACCCTTCCTCTTTCCATACTTAGCGCTTGCTGCCCGCGCACGACGTCAGTGTCAGAAAAATGCGCTGGGTTTGACATCACTGCTTTAAGATGTGGAACAAGTCAAAATTTTACAAGATTAAAATTACAATTTTTACCATTTTTTTACAATTTCAATTTTTTACAATTTTTGGCGAGATGTAGTGAGCCCAAGGATTCGCCAACATATTACCTGGCATTTGCCTTATGGTTGGAGAAAACCTCGGAAAAAACCGAACCGGGAAAAAAGAATCTTATCTTATTTTCTCAGAGAGTTCCATAGTAGACTGATGCACTGCTCCTTGCGATGATCCAAAATTTCCACAGCTTCCTGGATAAAGGGTTGTTGAACCTCTGCAAAACACTGATTTACGAACTGCACGACATCATTATTATATTAAAATGTCTTCACACGCAGGTGTTCTATGAGTTTTGGTAATATCACAGTCTAGTACAGCGGTGGCGAAAATGCAATCTTGGGCCGACCCACTGTGTAACCTGCAACGTGCATAGCACCTATGGAGGGAGGCGGACACCCGAAGGGGAAGTGAAGCAACTGTCTGACTTATTAACGGATTTTCATTTTCCTTACGTCAAGCACTTAAATATAATTTTATACAGTACAAGGGTACAAACTAATTTTTAGTACGTGTAACGAAGAAAGAAATGAACAATATCACAATCTAAAATTAACTGTCTTCAGAATGTCTCTGCGACAGAGTTTCAAAATCAGGACTTATGTCACTTACTGCCAGTCGTAGTTGATCACGAAGGTATTTGTCTGTCAGTCGTGATCTAAATTTGGTTTTTACTATTTTCATTGTTGAAAATAATTTTTCACAAACGTAAGTTGTAGCGAACATGGCTTCAGCAGAGCAAGCGAAAGAACGAAGCTTCGGATATTAATTTTTTGGCAAAGATTTGAAAGTTCAACATTTGTCAAGTCCTTACATCTAGCTTTCATTTGACATCACATAGTAAATCAGTGAGTTCAAATTGAAGAACTAACCGCATTATTCGTACATCTGCTGAAAAAGGATCGACGTACAGAGATGATGATGATGATGATGATGATGATGATGATGATGATAACAATAACACTTAACCTTTCAATGTTTCATCAGTAACATGTAGTATAATGTCGTTTTATGTTATACAACCGTTTTCCTCGTAATACTTATGAACAAATCATACATTTAATATTCTCATCATATTGGCAGCGAAAAAACGCGTCCTCCCATCCTACTTGGAAATTTCGTACATGGTTTCGAGAGAGACATATGCCACTCGCAGGTCAGAGACAAATACAAATGGAACGGAGTTTGACTCCAGTGAGTGAGAGGGTGTGGGGGTTGGCGGAGGTTAAGGAAGCGAAATGCACAGCTATCACTGCGAGCCACAATGTCTCGCGAGTCACGTTCTCGCCACGGCTGGTCTAGCATATACAGTCACGAAGCTTGAGTTGTGAGGGTGCTAGGAATAATAGACTGTGCCGATACTATTTCGCATTGTCTGTAATGAAGCGATATTAGCGATTCTAGTGGTTAGCAACTATCTATGGAAGCATATTTACTACGTATTGAGCTTCGTGACTGTATACTAGACTGTGGTTTGACAGTAATACAATATCTCGTTTGTTTTTTTGTCCAGTTGCTATGGTGATTTTCCTGACATTACGGATACAGAATTGCTAGCCGATGTACGGCTACAAACACAATGCCCTGTTCTTCCGAATCAATGATTCCACCGCTGGAGCGTATCATTGCTTTTTGTCGGGGTCTTCACTTCTACGAAAAAGTTGAAGACGATGTCAGACGGGAGTTTAAGATCGACTCAAGTCGATGTCAACGTCGGACGGAGTGGAAATTAATGGAAATTGGTACGAAATTGGAATTTCTGCAATTTGCTACACCACATCACAACTCGATGTGGGATTGAAATGGAAAGGAAAAATCAGAGTTCAAGGAGAGGTAGTGTGGTTGTTGGAGAAAGTACGTGTACAGTACAGGATATAAACTTGGCAGCTGTTGGTTCAATCCAAGTTAACAGGGCTTGAACACGGGGTAGATATACAGAATGAAAGCGGACTACAAATAAGAGGCCCTTCTGAGAGATGAATCAGGACAATGAGTCATACATAGAAGTTCAACATGATTGTGCTATTCTGTGAACGAGTTTTGGGAAAAGTATCATTTTAGGCTAATTTTCGAATGCATATATCAGGAAAACCAGCGGGGTTGGAGGGGCGACTCTGGGAGATTTTGTATTAATTAATTAACTCACTCACTCACTCACTCACTCACTCACTCACTCACTCCCTCACTCACTCACTCACTCACTCACTCACTCACTCACTCACTCACTCACTCACTCCCTCACGTATGTGTGTATTTATTTACTTATGTGTTTACTTATTTATTTAATTATTTATTTACTTATTCATTCATTCGCGTATGCATTCATATATGTTTGTACTCATTTACTTATGTATTCACTTATTTATTTATTTATTTATGATTTATTAAATTATATAACTATTCATTCATTCATTCATTCATTCATTCATTCATTCATTCATTCCCGTATGCATTCATGTACTGTATGTGTGTATTTATTTACTTATGTGTTTACCTATTTATTTATTTATTTATTTACTTATTCATTCATTCGCGTATGCATTCATATATGTTTGTATTCATTTACTTATGTATTTATTTATTTATTTATTTATTTATTTATGATTTATTAAATTATATAATCATTCATTCATTCATTCATTCATTCATTCATTCATTCATTCATTCATTCCCGTATGCATTCATGTATTGTATGTGTGTATTTATTTACTTATGTGTTTACTTATTGATTTATTGATTTATTTATTTATTTATTTATGAATTTATTTAATTATTTATTCACTTACATATAAATAAATAAATAAATAAATTCATAAATAAACAAATAAATTCATTCATTCGTGTATGTGTGTGTTTATTTATTTATTTATTTATTTGCATATTCATTCACTTATGTGTGTGTATTCTTATGTAAGTATGTACGTGTGTAGATATGTATGTATGTATTTATTTATTTACTTGCATATTCATTCATATATACGTCTATATATTTATGTATGTGTAGGTGTATAGATATGTATGTATTTATTTATTTATTTACTTACATATTCATTCATTTATACCTGTATACTGTATATTTATGTAGTGTAGGTGTGTAGTTACTTATTTATTTATTTATTTTATTTATTCATTCATTCATTATTTTATTCGTTCACCCACTCATATTTCTTTATTCGTTTTTATATTCATTTATATTTACTTATTTATTTATTTATTTATTCATTCATTTATTCATTCACTTACTCTTTCTTTCATGAATGAATTAATTAATTAATTAATTCATTCATTCATTCATTCATTCATTCTCGTGTATATTCATGTATGTGTAATTGTGTAGGTATGTATTTATTTATTTATTTATTCATTCATTCACATTCATTTATTCGTGTATATATTCATGTATGTGTGTAGGTATATACTGTGTATTTATTTATTTACTTATTAATTAATTAATTAATTAATTAATTAATGCATTCATTCATTTATTCGTGTATATATTCCTGTATGTGTATTTGTTTTCAAGTAAAATAAGTCAACAAAAATTTGGTGATCTCTTATGGCAAAATGAAGAATAATAATGTTAGAGAAGTAAGTGACAGAACTGACGATTTACGTTGTTACAATCTCTCCCTTTTAGTCCAATCTATATCCCAGTAGAGCAATTCCTGTTTGACTTCTCTTTCATACCCAATTAACAATTATTAGAGGCGTACTATGCGAACTTAATGAAGTTGGAGGCAAGAGTGAATGTAATCACCTAGGAAACCAGCTCTATACACACACTTCTAACAAGATACGCAGGAATTCCTTTTGGTGTTCAGAGGTGAGCTTTGACCGGCCCTTCGTTTCCGCGTTGATCTGGGTGACCACAGCAACATTCAGTTCACGGCGTAAACGTAATAACTGGCTTCTGTCCCCAATAACGGTTAATTAATAGTTAAACAACTGAATGACAATATTACGGAGAGCAAATGTTACAATTCCAAACCTGCCGCATTCATATGGAAATGAGGGCCTTGCTGAATATTTGTCTGTGATAATGACTTTGTAATGAAATGAGTGCTGTGTTACTATGACAACCAAAACAATTATATACAAATCGACTTTTAGAGCCCGTAATATAAGCTAAATTGTATGCAGCTATTACTAATTGTTACAATGCATGCTATTGAAAGGTGTGTGAGTTCAAACTGGACCGATAAAGAAACATTTTCGAAAGAGGCAGACATTTTTAATAGCCTGAACTACGAGTATACGAGTATTTGATAGCTACCACATCTTGTCACAGAATATTATTATGTTTTTAAATATTATTATGTATTTTTTGACATTAATTTACATTTTCTTTTTTGTTCATTTGAATTGATTAGGATGCCGAAATTTAAAATCAAAGATTTGGACGGCTATCATTTCGATATATATATATATATATATATATATACATATACATTAATTCATTCATAGTTTCTTGCCCAAGGACAGGTCTTTTACTGCAAACCCAGCATTCGCCAATCTTTTCTATTTTCCGTCTTCATTTTCGTTTTCGCATACGATTAATATATCTTAATGTTGTCTCATATCTTTTTCTGTCTCGAACTTACTTTTCTGTCGTTCACCATTCCTTCCAGTGCATCCTACAGTAGGCAGTTCCTTTTTAGCCAGTGTTCCAAATAATTTCTTTTCTCTTTCTGATTAGTTTCAGCATTATTATTTCTTTTTTTTTATAAAACTGTTATACTACCGGTTGTGAAACTTGGACTCTCACTTTGAGAGAGGAACAGAGATTAAGGGTGATTGAGAATAAGTTCTTAGGAAAATATTTGGGGCTAAGAAGGATGAAATTACAGGAGAATGGAGAAAGTTACACAACACAGAACTGCACGCATTGTATTCTTCACCTGACATAATTAGGAACATTAAATCCAGACGTTTGAGATGGGCAGGGCATGTAGCACGTATGAGCGAATCCAGAAATACATATAGAGTGTTAGTTGGGAGGCCGGAGGGGAAAGATCTTTGGGGAGGCCGAGACATACATGGGAGGATAGTATTAAAATGAATTTGAGGGAGGTGCGATATGATGATAGAGACTGGATTAATCTAGCATAGAATCTCCTGTAACTTCATCTCTCTTAGCCCCAAATATTTTCCTAAGAAACTTATTCTCAAACACCCTTAACCTATGTTCCTCTCTCAGAGTGAGAGTCCAAGTTTCACAACCATAAAGAACAACAGGTAATGTAACTGTTTTATAAATTCTAACTTTCAAATACTTTGACAGCAGACTAGATGACAAAAGCTTCTCAACCGAATAATAACACGCATTTCCCATATTTTTTCTGCGTTTAATTTCCTCCCGAGTGTCATTTATATTTGTTATTGTTGCTCCAAGATATCTGAATTGTTCCAACTTTTCGAAGGATAAATCTCCAATTTTTATGTTTCCATTTCCTACAATATTCTGGTCACGAGACATAATCGTATACTTTATCTTTTCGGGATTTACTTCCAAACCAATATTCAGTTGAATTTATTTTGTAACGCACTTGGATTTTGTTCAATTGCACTGGTTTTGTTATCAGTTGATTACACTAGACATTGGTTTCCCTGACTTCGGTTAGTTTGGAATCGATTACATTTCAATTGAGTTAGATTAGATTCGATACAATGTATTCGACTGAGTCTTTCTCTATTTTCAGCTTTCCTCAAGACTTAATACAAAAGTCAGATTTTCCCATAGCGAAAATTATGATCTCGCCAAATTACTATCTATTATCACCAATTCCATCGACAAAGGTACCTTCGTTGTGAATACATCGTCATGAAATGTCTAATTTAAAGAAACGCACTGAGCTGGATTTATTTGGACCACACGCTATCCGATTGGATTATAAGAGATTCGACTAGAACCATTGAGAGTTCAAATTATAATTTTAGATCTGTTACAGGGACCATCAACGTAATGTTTTACCTGCTTTAGTCGAAATAGGTATACAAATGCATGAAAAGAGCAATAGCTCTTGAGAGAAAGTAAAAATAATGCAACACTGAAATGGGAAAGTTTTCCCTGAGACGAAATCCGTCTTAATAATCCTGGAGTCGCACGAGGTCCCTGGCTCCCAAAGAGATGCTGTGGACGAAAGCATTAAAATAAATAACTCTCCGGTGTAGAATCCATCACTCACATCGCCGTCTTTTCTTTTCCTGTCCCTTAGCAACACTTGTTGCCTAGCAACATGCTAGGCTTCCTTGCATATACAGTTGTATAATAATTCTACCGTCATATTTTTATTTGTGCAAAAGCATTTGTGTATTGAAATACGTTTGCGTTTATGTAGCTACTAAAGTTAAAATATATATATATATATATATATATATATATATATATATATATATATAATAGGAATAGGCAATTACGAGTAGGAACTGATATTTTCGCGTGAAACGCCTGTACTCGGACTACAAGCAAAAATAAATTGTAACGTTCTTTTCTCACATTTGGTACCATGGAAACAAAAGTGTAAGATGAATTTAATTCTTCGTGATTTTCCAAGCGATCCTTCTCGCTCCATTTTTTATTTAATGTAACTCGAAATTTCCTACACGATCCCTCCATTATGTAATTGTTGGATAGAGTGTACTTATTCTGCTTGTGATAATATTTACTTAATACATAAATCCACCCATACTTACTTACTGGCTTTTAAGGAACCCGGAGGTTCATTGCCGCCCTCAAATAAGCCCGCCATTGGTCCCTATCCTGACCAAGATTAATCCAGTCTCTAGCATCATATCCCACGTCCCTCAAATCCATTTTAATATTATCCTCCAATCAACGTCTCGGCCTCCCCAAAGGTATTTTTCCCTCCGGCCTCCCAACTAACGCTCTATATGCATTTCTAGATTCGCCCATACGTGCTACATGCCCTGCTCATCTCAAACGTCTGGATTTAATGTTCCTAATTATATCAGGTGAAGAATACAATGCGTGAAGTTCTGTTCTGTGTTGTGTAACTTTCTCCATTCTCCTGTAACTTCATCCCTCTTAGCCCCAAATATTTTCTAAGCACCTTATTCTCAAACACCCTTAATCCGTGTTCCTCTCTCAAAGTGAGAGTCCAAGTTTCACAACCATAAAGAACAACCGGTAATGTAACTGTTTTATAAATTCTAACTTTCTGATTTTTTGACAGCAGACTGGATGATAAAAGCTTCTCAACCGAATAATAACAGGCATTTCCCATATTTATTCTGTGTTAATTTCCTCCCGAGTAAAATCCACCCTTATCTAACCTAAAAATTATATATCAGAATAAAGACGTAGCATCCAATTTCAGGGAGTTCATAAATTACTCCCTGTAATTTTTCACTCAATTTTTGAAATTTTTACACTGGAATATTGGTATTAATTACATTTAACAAGCGGATTTTACACTGTATAACACATCTACTTCTTAAGAAAGTCTCTCATAAACTACAGGTAGATGTAGCAACAAATTTAGAGTACATCGTTGTACATCGACAAGGAGGAAATTCTGTCATTATGCAACGAAATATAGATGACAAAGAAGAATGGCCTGAAGATTTAACTGAGACAGTGTTGATTTCAATACTGAAGAAAAATAATGCAAAGAAATGTAACGAGTTCAGGACTATCTACCTCAGGCATGTCAAAACCCTGCACATTGTGCAGTCGCGCACATTGTGCACTTGTCTCTGTGCAGTAGTAGAACAGCTTTTGTTTCAGTAACACAGATCAGTACGGGTGTGCTCATTGAGCTGTGATTGTGAATGCGTTATGAAAAATAAAGTGAGGAGTCCACAGATATAAAGAAAAAGAGAAATCACGAACCATATAACGTAACTGTTATGATGTTTTCCTCAGCCAACAGTAATTATTTTAAAATGAAAGGCTTTCATCATATCATGTGGACCTAATAGTGGTGTGAGAATTTAAATCATATTAGTAAAGTTCTCAAAATATGATATTCGCCAGCTCTTATTTCTTAATCAGTACTCTCACGGCAAAACAAACATAATAATGATGTTGTTTTAGAGTCTGTACTAACATAGCCATCAATGGTTAGACGATTTACAACTTTCATTTGATAAGCTGATAAGTGATGAGGGTCTTGAGGTTGTAAGGGAAGGAAGAAAGCAACTATTTGTAAGGCGGAAAAATTTTCTGGAAAAATAATACATAGTGGCGAATTTTCCATCTCACGTTACTATATTATCTTAATATACTTACGCTAATAAATCTTTAAAGCTGACAATGAAAATGTCCTCGCTTCACAGCTTGAGAAGTACTCTTTTAACTAAATTCAGTAACGCTCCCAACTTGCTGATATTTGCTCTCAACGTTTTCCAAATAAACTATATATAAATTTAAATTCAAGCTTAATTTATCCAATTTATTAATAATAATGTGAATTTATATTAATATACATCAAGGAAATGGTTCCAGTGTAAAAGCCTCACAATGTCCTATTGCATGTAATTGGGAGTAAAATATTTCTTTAACATTTGTGCACCAATGGTCCCAATAATGTTGGAACAATGAAAGAGTATTACTTTGAAATAAGCAGTACCTACTACGTAAAATGAAATATTGTGTTCGTTTTTTGTTGTTTCGAAATTACTGCAATATTTATATTTTCTTCAAATACTGTATACAAATCACGTAAATAAATGATTCTTTACAAACGACTGCATTGTGAATTGTAACTGAGTAAGTCTATTGTTTCTTGTGTTACAATTATTGTCAAATATAGACACTGACAATAATTGTGTTTTTTCCTTCTGCTAAGTATGTTTATAATGTCCAAATGTCAATTTAATTGAACACTAGAAGCGCAGAATAGATTCTTGTACATCCCTCCCGCTAAGAACTGGTAAGAGCAACACGTGAATGACGCAATCTGCACAGACCGGCGTTCCACGCACATACACTGCACTTTCAGTGTCTGATTTCTGACATGCCTAATCTACCTGATATCGCTCTGGGCGAAGATTCTCTTGCGAATACTGAATCGACGTTAATCTAAGATGGAAGAATAGTTAGAAGAGCAGTTTGGCTTCAGGAAGGGAAAAGGTAAGAGAAAAGTAATTGGACTGCTACGAAGAATATACGAACGACACCTAGAGAAGAATAAAGAAGTGTCTGTAGTATTTATGGACCTAGAAAAGGCTTTTGACACAGTGGATTGGAATAAACTGATGGGAATCCTAAAGAAAATTGGTGTGGATTGGAAAGAGAGGAGACTGTTCAGTAACCTTTATATGAAACAACGAGTCAAAGTCAGGATAAGAGAAGAAATGTCAGAAGGAAGTGAAATACAGAGAGGAGTACGTCAAGACTGTCCTCTATCACCTAACCTGTTCAACATCTACTTGGAGGATTTAGTGAAGAACTGTTTTCAGGACATGGAAGGAGTAATAGTAGAAGGAAGAATAAAGTGCATAAGATTTGCTGATGATATGGCGTTGTTAGCAGAAGAGGAGATGATACTAAGGGACATGTTACTGGAGTAAAACGACAGCTCTTAACAGATGGGATGAAGATAAATGCAAACAAGACGAAGACCATGGTCTTAGGAAGAGAAATAAAGAAGGTAAACTTACGAATTCTAAATGAGGCAGTAGAGCAAGTGGACAGCTTCAAATACTTGGGGTGTACTATAAGCAGTAACATGAGCTGCTGCCAGGAAGTCAAAAGGAGGATAGCAATGGCAAAGGAAGTTTTTAATAGGAATAGGAGCATCTTCTGCGGACCTCTGGAGAAAAAACTGAGGAAGAGACTAGTGAAATCCTTTGTATGGAGTGTGGTATTGTATGGGGCAGAAACATGGACATTACGACGAAGTGAAGAGAAGCGAATAAAAGCATTTGAAATGTGGATATGGAGAAAAATGGAGCGTGTGAAATGGACAGACAGATTAAGGAATAAAGCTGAGTTGGAAAGAGTGGGTGAAGAAAGAATTATGCTGAAAGTGATCAGGAAGAGGAAAAGGAATTGGCTGGCTCACTGGCTGAGAAGAAACTGTCTACTGAAGGATGTACTGGAAGGAATGGTGAACGGGAGAAGAGTTCGGGGCAGAAGAAGATATCAGATGATAGACGACATTGATATATATGGGTCATGTGAGGAGACAAAGAGAAAGGCAGAAAATAGGAAAGATTGGAAAAAGCTGGGTTTGCAGTGAAAGACCTGCTCTCGGGTAGAACACTGAATGAATGAACGAACGAACGAATCGTCGTTATATTTTTTCATTATTATTATTATTATTATTATTATTATTATTATTATTATTATTATCCTACCTTAATCTTGTTATGCCTGTTGTTGAAACCCAAGGTCAAATTGACTCGATTTATATCGACTTTAGCAAAGCGTTTGATGTTGTACCTCACAATATTCTGATAAATAAATTAAAAAACTTTGGTCTCTCTTCTAACTACGTGAGCTGGTTTGAAAACTATTTAACTAATAGACAATGTTGTGTTCGTCTTGATGATTCTCGCTCTGACCCATTTAATTGTTTATGTGGAGTTCCCCAAGGATCTACATTGGGCCCTCTATTATTTTTATTATTTATTGATGACATATGTAAAAGAATAAGTTCAAACTACCTGTTATTTGCTGATGATCTCAAAATCTTTCGCTCAATAAATAGTTCTGCCGATTGCCAAACTCTTCAAAATGATATTAACTCCATTGAACTTTGGTCTGACATTAATGGAATGAAAATTAATGAAACAAAAACTTTTGTCATTTCGTACTCTCGAAAAACTACTTCCATAAAATTTAATTATTCTCTTAATAACGCCTGTATTATTACGAAAAATTCTATAAAAGATCTTGGTGTACTACTCGATTCTAAATTATACTTTCACGATCATGTTCAATATATTTATAATCATTCAATAAGAATGCTTGGTTTAATAAGGTCTATAACTTATTCTTTTTCTACTCCAGAGTCACTATTAATTCTATACTTTACTTTGGTTCGCTCTAAACTTGAATATGCATCTGTAGCCTGGAATTCCATTACTTCAACAGATTCGGTTAAATTGGAAAATATTCAAAGAAAATTTATTTCCTTATGTGCTTTTCGATTTATACCCAATTCCTCTGACTTTAACTATGATATTACCTGTAAATATTTTAACTGTTGTAGCCTTTATTCTAGACGTCAAAATCTTGATTATCAATTTCTTTGCAAAGTTATCAAGGGTGATATTGATTGTGAGTCTATCATAAACAATATCAGCCTTCGTATTCCTACAAAAGGTTTAAGATTTCAAAAAATTTTTATAACCGAAATTCAAAATCACTTTCTCCAGTCTGTAGATGCATAAAATATGCCAATTTGCATGGGCACAATTTAGATCCTTTTAAGGTATAGTTTCGTTTTGATTATTAGTTTTTACTGTTTGTACTCAATTTTATTTATGTATGTTTTTGTTATTTATGATATTATTTATTTTGTTTTTGCACCTTTGTATCTTCTGTTTGTGTATTGTGCTGAACTATAATTGGCCTATGGCTGTTGTTCAGCACACAAATATTAATAATAAATAAATTAATAATAAATGAATAAAAATTATTATTATTATTATTATTATTATTATTATTATTATTATTATTATTATTATTATTATTATTACTGTTAGGCCTATATTTGTCGAAAATTAACAAGCAGTATTTGCTGCTAGAGGACACTAGTTTAAGGCGATGGACTTCTGAAATTTGTATTTTATAAAACTACTAATGAAATTAGTTTCATTTTTTAACCACTAAATAGGACTATATCAATAAGTATATGGTCAAAGTTTCAAATATATTGAATGAAAGATGTAGCTACAGAAATAAATTTAATTAAAAATTGATACTCCACTGCTATCCATTGCATCCAATCAGTTTGTAAGATATTTTAAAGTCCTTATGGTCAAAGTGTGGCCAATAATTAGATCCATGCACTCTTGTGTTTTTGTGCCCCTCTTAGGTCAAAAGAATAGTAATATACGTAACAAGAGCGGTATGTTTGTTTTCATGTTCTCGGAAATTAAAAAAACTCAACTACGTTTCGCTTTTTCAATCTTTTCCTCGAACATGAAAACAAACATACCGCTCGTGTATCGTACATTATTTTGTGCGAAGATCGTTTATTCAATACCTGAAAGACGAATTTCTAATTAGTTGCAATGAAATCTCCATGTTGGTTTCTGTTTAATGACGCCAACTTCGGAACACCAAAATATCTTTCTTCAACATTGTTGCTGTAAAATGTTTTCTGTGTTTACTATACTCTAGCAGGCCGTGATATACGTTTATCTTCCCCCCCCCCCCCAGTCTATAAATGCGAACTTAAAACAAACGGTAAGGTTATGTAATGATTTATTTTTCATTTTAATATTTTAACAATATTATTTATATAACATATTGCAGTAATAACATCGGCATCTGGAATCTTGTTGATTTTTTCACGGCTTCCTTAATGTTACTTGTATCAGGAATGCAATAAGTTTCGTGGAGTAGTAGACTTTACTTAATTTTTCAAATATTTAAAACAATAATTAACATTGCAATTTAGGTGAAATTGCAGTGGTAAGTTTCCAATTTATAATTATTACTATGTTAAACGTCTCTAAAAATAATATGTTAAAAGCCTAAAGCAGTAAAATGAATGTCGCGCTCAAGCGGTAAGAAGATGGAAATTGTTATGTGTGTTACGTTGGGAATACTGAATGTGGTATTTCACACTTACCGCGTATTGGTTCTGTGCGGAAAACAAGCAAATACGCACGATCTCGCACAAAATATATTTATTAATATTTTCCCCTCTTTCCATAATATAATATCTCTCATGTTCTACGTTACTGAGATAGTGAGTTGTACCGTGGTATATGCTCCACACCCTTCTGAACATAACTACCTTATTTCATGGCTTTATCTTAAAACACTCAGGAAAAAAACAAGTTGAAATAAAGAAAAATGTGAAAACTATATAGTGGTTGACATAGCGACTGGGGAGCTTTTAAAAATGGCAACATAAACACATGTTCTAGTGTTGTAGGGGCACCACAATTCTCAGATATGCTATTTAAACTGCTGAGGATTTTTTAACACAAAAATAAAAAATGTGATTTTTTTACCCCCAAAACAACCTTTTTTCAGTGGTCCATTGCCTTATTGAAATACGAAACATAATATGGCGAAACAAAGCTATCTAGATCATAAGTAAGCAGACTAGAATCACAGTCTAGTATACGCAGACACGAAGCTCAATATATAGGAAATATGCATCCATAGGTAGTTGCTAAGCACTAGGGTCGCTACTATCGCCGCATTACAGAAAATGCGAAATAATACCGGCACAGTCTATTGTTCCTAGTAATCTCAAAACTCAAGCTTCGTGATTCTATATACTAGACTGTGCTAGAATACTAAATTTTTTTCGAATCGCATAAATCTTATAATTTCCATAGCAACTACTTTGTGTTATTTCCTTATTTCTTTATTCCTTTCTTTTAATGCAGGACATCAAATTCACAATGGAAAACTTCTCGTGCAATAGGTGGGTTTCAAACCCAGAACTCTAGCTCCCCCAAAATGTAAGGAGTATTTTAACTGTTCATGTAGTACTCAATAACTTATAAATTCATTCTGAAAGAAAATTTCAGACAGCTTCCATTATCTACTTCCAGACTGTCAGTTGTTTTGTTTTGTTTCTTTTTACTGAAAATTGCTTTCCACTCCACAGCTTGTAACAAAGCTTTTTGCATTTCCTCCTGATGTGGCAGAAAAGCAATATTTATCCGTTTCACCAATTTCCTGAAGGAGATTTCTATCTGTACTCCTTCGGTATATTTTGGTCTCAGATGGTAGCAAGATAGCTTTAATGTCTCTATTTGTAGCCTTGACAACTAGCTCTGTTCGTAGTTCTTTTGTTTTATTTATAGCTCCATCTATTTCTTAATCCTCTTTTTACGCGTTCAATTGTTTTACGTCTTTCGTTTTAATACCCAATTAGTAGAAATTTTCCTCGTTTTATACATGGCTTTAATCCGACTACATTGTTGGGTTCGATTCCTAGCAGAAACTTAGAGATAAATGAAATGGAAATATCTCATCGCGAAGTAACATAAAAACTACATCCGATATCTTCATGATTGAGGATTGATTTAACATTTTACTAACTGTGATTCGATTCTTGGAGTTGACTGGATTGATAAGATCAGAAACTGCTTTTTTTCCGAGATTCTTGCTTGTTTAAAATTATTAATTATTAACTTAATGAAAACTTATGAATATGATTATGTTCATTCATTCATTCATTCATTCATTCATTCATTCATTCATTCATTCATTCATTCATTCATTCATTCATTCATTCATTCATTCGTATATCACAGCAGACCCAGCTTTCTCCAATATTTCCTGATTTCTGCCATCCTCTTTGTCGCCTCATATGATCCATACGTCTTAATGTCGTCTAACATCTGATGTCTTATTCTGCCCCGAACTCTTCCACCGTTCATCATTCCTTCCAGTGCATCTTTCGGTAGGCAATTTCTTCTCAGCCAGTGACTCAACCAATTTCTTTTCTTCTTCCTGATCAGTTTCAGCATCATTCTTTCTTCATTCACTCTTTCCAACACAGCTTCGTTTCCTATTCTGTCTATCTACTTCACACGTTTCATTCTTCTCCATAGCTACATTTCAGATGCTTCTATTCGTTTCTATTCACTTCTTCGTAATGTCTATGTTTTTGCTCCCACACAATTCCACACTCCACACAAAGCACTTTACTAGTCTCTTCCTTAGTTCTTTTTCCAGAGGTCCGCACAAAATACTCCTTTTTCTACTAAAAGCTTCCTTGGCCATTGCTATCCTCCTTTTGACTTCCTGACATTATTACTATTATTATTATTATTATTATTATTATTATTATTATTATTATTATTATTATTATTATTATTATTATTTACATACTTATGGCTTTTAGAGAACCCGGGGGTTTATTGCTGCCCTCACACAAGCCCGCCATCTGTCCTTATCCTGAGCAAGATTAATCCAATCTGTACCATCATGCCGGCGGCCGGGTAGCTCAGTTGGTAGAGCAGCTGGCTACGGACTGGAAGGTCCGGGGTTCGATTCCAGGTGGTGACAGGATTTTTCTCGTTACCAAACTTTCAGAACGGCTCCGAGGTTCACTCAGCCTCCTGTAAAATTGAATACCGGGTCTTTCCCGAGGGTAAAAGGCGGTCAGAGCGTGGTGCCGACCACACCACCTCATTCTAGTGCCGAGGTCATGGAAAGCATGGGGCTCTACCTCCATGTCCCCCAAGTGCCTTCATGGCATGCTACGGGGATACCTTTACCTTTACCTTTTTCTACCATCATATCGCACCTCCTTCAAATCCATTTTAATATTATTCTCCCATCTACGTCTCGGTCTCCCCAAAGGCCTTTTCTTTACGGTCACCCAACTAACACTCTATATGCATTTCTGCATTTGCCCATACGTGCTACATGCCCTGCCCATCTCGACCGTCTTGATTTAATGTTCCAATTATGTTAGGTGAAGAATACAATGCGTGCAGTTCTGCGTTGTGTAACTTTCTCCATTCCCCTGTAACTTCATCCCTCTTAGCCCCAAATATTTTTCTAAGCACCTTATTCTCGAACAGTCTTAACCTCTGTTTCTCTCTCAAAGTGGGAGTCCAAGTTTCCCAACCACACAGAATAACCACACAGAAGAACCGGTAATATGACTGTTTTATAATAATAATAATAATAATAATAATAATAATAATTATTATTATTATTATTATTATTATTATTATTATTATTATTATTTCTAAATTAAAGTGTAAAAGTATGTATATACTTTTCCATGAATATTTTGATTGACTAGAAATCTAACACTCATTCAATGTACAGGGTGATTCACGAGGATTTACCGTCCTTTACGGAGCTTATTTCCGAAGACATTCTCAGCAAAAAAGTCATATAAACATTTGTCCTATTCTAAATATTTACAGAGTTACGTTTCGTTGTTGGAACGCATTGCTGTGAACGCGTGATCTTGGTCAGCGTGCAGTCAGCAGCCAGCGCGAGCGCCACGGAAATCAAAGATAGCCGTATGCAGTTACGTAGAGCGACGAGCGCCGTTCACAAGCGTGCGGCCAAGTGTACTCAAGCGGACGGCGACATTTTTAAAAATGTGTTGTAAACTCTCCAAGACTGTAAATTATGATGCAAAATTGAACTACAAATAATTAAGTCGGTGGAAGTGGTGTGATTTGTAGTAATTGTTGTGATAAGTGCGTAAGAATAATGTAATTTTCTAGTTAAAAAATAGAAAAAGATGTCTGTACGAAGCAACTAAGGAGTTCACAGCACATTTTTAGCTTAGTAATATTTGCCAATTAAAGGAATGATACTTCTGAATAGTTCATTCTCTATTTGTATTATTATTTTTCTTCTAGCTAAAGAAAAAACGTATTTTACAAACTTCAAATTGGTGTAACTCTAAAAATATTGGGAATAGGAACTATGTTTATATGAATTTTTTTCGTAATATGTATGGTAAGACTTTCCTGTGTTAAATTTCAACTTACCTCGTTAACATGTTTCGACTTATTTATGGGCCATCTTCAGAACTGGTCGCTGTAGATCTTGGCGCCACTTGTTCTGTTTCCTGTGAGGGTGTGTTCCTATGGTAAAGTGTAGAGTCAAAAAGTCTCAACACACAAACAACACAAACAAACAAATACAACCACACAGACGTATACAAACTCAAATGTAACACCTGCAACAACTTCTACATAGGACAGACAGGCAGATCGTTTCAAACACGTTACAAAGAACACATCACAGCCATAACAAAATTACAAAACACTTCCATATATGCAGAACACATCACAAATGCTAACCACACTCACAGAGACATCAACACAGACATGGAAATACTACACATCCAACCAAAAAGCCAGAAACAAAACACACTAGAACAATATGAAATATACAGACACACGAAAACACACCCCAACGAAATTCTCAACACACAACTCAACTTCAAAACACACACAATCTTTGACTCTACACTATACCACAGGAACACACCCTCACAGGAAACAGAACAAGTGGCGCCAAGACCAACAGCGACCAGTTCTGAAGATGACCCGTAAATAGGTCGAAAAATGTTAACGAGGTACGTTGAAATTTAACACAGGAAAGTTTTACCATACATATTCCGAAGTGATACAGTGTTAAAAGTTGTGTAATCAATATGTATGACATTTTTTGCTGAAAATGTCTTCAGAAATAAGCTCCGTAAAGGACGGTAAATCCTCGTGAATCACCCTGGATGTCTGTAAAATTTCTGAACACTCTGTAGCTATCGTCTAATTACATATTTCAATTAAGGTAATTAATTATTAATGGTTTAATTTCCGCGCATTATCATTGGTTCTCTGTCTTTGCACAGTACAATATTAAAATATAATTTCGCCAATTTTACAGTGATAAAGAATGCTAATTAAGAGTTTCATCCAAGTAAAGCAATTAAAATGGATTAATTTAACAAATGAGGAGACTCTTGCAGAATAACAGGTACAAAATGGATGAAGTTTTGAGACAGGCTGAGAGATACGAGGTGGAATCGAAATATACGTGGAGAAAGTGTTCTCCAAAGTTCTTCAGTTCACTTACAGACGACTTTGCAAAGAGACCGGCACTATATCATCCTTGACACCCTTATCACTGGAGTGACGGACTTTCAAGAAGTCGTAAATCCCTATGAGAAATGAAACATGGCGGTTTATCTGAATTGGATTCTTTTCGGGTGAAATTTGTTGGAAAATTTCTCCGCTGTAGCAGCAGAATTCCTGCTTGCTTGTAGAGAGGAACAAGGTTCGATTCCCAGTAAGAAGCAAGTCCCAGTTTCAATACCGTAAGTTACGCAGTAATTCTGCTTCAATTGATTGAGGGAAAACCTCGAAAAAAACCAAACAATGTAATTTTTCGCAACACCAGAATTTGAACCCGGGAAGTCCACACTTGTGGAGTAACGGCTAGCGCGTCTGGCCGCGAAACCAGGTGGCCCGGGTTCGATTCCCGGTCGGGGCAAGTAACCTTGTTGAGGTTTTTCTGCGGTTTTCCTTCAACCCAATATGAGCAAATGCTAGGTAACTTTCGGTGTTGGACCCCGGACTCATTTCACCAGCATTATCACCTTCATCTCACTCAGACGCTAAATAACCTAGATGTTGATAAAGAGTCGTAAAATAACCTACTAAAAAAAACGAACCCGAGACCGCTTGTTACATGATCAGACATGCTAACTGTTACTAGTATAACAGCAGTGAACTGAACTATTGAACTATACTGCGTTTCATGATGTCTGACAGGCAAAGTAAACATTGCAACGGAGGGAGAAAGATAATATTGCTTCTCTATCAATGGCAGAGGTTATATCCCACGCTTATCTTCAATTCAATTGATTGA
The DNA here is from genome assembly GCA_025594305.2 of Periplaneta americana. Taxonomy (NCBI): domain Eukaryota; kingdom Metazoa; phylum Arthropoda; class Insecta; order Blattodea; family Blattidae; genus Periplaneta; species Periplaneta americana. The sequence continues at coordinate 162,706,954 of JAJSOF020000011.1, forward strand.
GTAGCAGCAATATTATGTTTCACCCTTCCTGTGCCGGCAATGTTTACCTTGCCTGTCAGGCATTGTGCAACGCGGTATAGAGAAGCATGATATTAATTTGAAAATCTAGAACTTGACACAATCTTATTCACATGATCTTTCTTAAAATATAATTTTTCTATTAGGCCTGTATGATTTTTATTTTATTATATAAATTTTCACTTTTATTTTAATAATTCCTTCGATTCACATTTTTTAAATTGTTTGACGTTAGAATTACATGTAACTAAAATTCTTCATTTTTAATTGATATTATTATTATTATTATTATTATTATTATTATTATTATTATTATTATTATTATTATTATTATGGTCTATTACTAATTATTTGCGTATTGTTAATGTATTTCTATTTGCTATGTGTTTTATAATGGTTGAATGGAAATGAAGTCCTTATGGCCTTAACTCTGCCAGTAGAAATAAACAATTAAATAAATATATGACTAAATAAATAATATAAGCAAATAGATAAGTAAAGTAAATGTATACAGAAGTGAATAAATAATTAAGTAAATAAATCAGTAAAATAAATGAATAAATAAGTTATATAAATAAATAATAAATATATAAATATATAATTAAAGTAATAAGTTATTTGGTAAATAAATAATTACATAACTAAATAAACATAAGTATTAAATAAATAATAAGTACATAAATAAATAAATTCATAAATAAATGTAGTTAATAAATACATAAAATAATAAGTAAATAAAAACATCAATGAATAAAGTAAATAAATACATAAAAATAATAAGGAAATAAATAGATTCATAAATACATGAATAAATACAAAAATAAATAAATAAGTAAATAAATAAACAAATAAATAAATGATAGATTAAATAAATATATAAGTAAAAAATAAAAAGCAAGTAAATTAGTAAATAATTACATAAATAAATAAATAAATAACTACATAAATAACGAATAAAGTAAATAAATAAACATAATAAGTATTAAATAAATAATAAATAAATAAATTCATAAATAAAGTTAATAAATACATAAAATATTAAGTAAATAAATACATCACTAAATAAAGTAAATAAATAAATACATAAATAAATAAATATTTAAATAAATATATAAATAAAAATAATAAGTAAATTAGTAAATACATAATTACATAAATAAATAAATAAATAACTACATAAATAATAAATGAAGTAAATAAATAAACATAATTAGTATTAAATAAATAATAAATAAGTGAATGAATAAATAAATAAATATAATAAGTAGATAAACATATACATAAATAAATGAATAAATACAAAAATAAATAATAAATAAATAAAAATTATTAGTAAATAAATACATCAATAAATAAAATAAATAAATGAAATAATAAATACATACATAAATAAATGTTTAAATACAATAATAAATAAATAAGTAAATAATAAATAATATCTAAAACTATTAGTACTTGGTCTCCTGTCTTATAAAAGATTCTTTTGTTACCATATCCGTGACTGCAACTTTATCCAGGTAACATGCGAGACATAAAGTGCAGAATTACTATGTCTGATCTTTTGAACCATAACAACACATGACTTTGCAAACTTCCTCTGTGTAGAGGGAGGGCTTACCTTAAAGGCACTCTGCGACCTCACAGAAAGTACAAGTAATTGGATTTCATGCTCAAACAGCCCTTTTATTCCACATCATAAAGAGGAATTCGGACATGTAAACAAGAGTTTGCGTCCCCATGTGAACTGAGCTGAAGGTAAATAGCGCACGTTTCAACTTGAAAGTAATTGCAGCCTTCCTGGAGTCCTATTATTGCGTCCAGGGACCTAATACAGTGTTATTAAAGTTTGTTCTACGTGCTTTGCTGTACAGTTCGCTCTGCTACACTTACTCCCTTCAAAACAAGCAAATTAAAACTACTCAACTTGCATTTTAATTCATGTATGTTTCCACTGCTACCACTCCGTCTCTCAGCCTGTATCATTCTACCACAGTCTAGTATATACAGTCACGAAGCTTGAGTTTTGAGGGTACTAGGAACAATAGACTGTGCCGGTATTATTTCGCATTGTCTGTAATGGGGCGATAGCAGCGATCCTAGTGGTTAGCAACTATTTATGGATGCATATTCCCTACATATTGAGCTTCGTGAAAGTATATACTAGACTGTGATTCAACTTTACTTCAATGACAACATGATGAGCATTACCTCTACTATACAAGAATTCGCAAAGTATACTTACTTGCTTACTGGCTTTTAAGGAATCCGGAGGTTCATTGCCGCCCTCACATAAGCTCGCCATTGATCCCTATCCTCAGCAAGATTAATCCAGTCTCTATCATCATATCCCACCTCCCTCAAATCCATTTTAATATTATCTTCCCATCTACGTCTTTGCCTCCCCAAAGGTCTTCTTCCCTCCGGCCTCCCAACTAACACTCTATATGCATTTCTGGATTCGCCCATACGTGCTACATGCCCATCCCATCTCAAACGTCTGGATTTAATGTTCCTAATTATGTCAGGTGAAGAATACAATGCGTGCAGTTCTGTGTTGTGTAACTTTCTCCATTCTCCTGTAACTTCATCCCTCTTAGCCCCAAATATTTTCCTGAGCACCTTATTCTCAAACACCCTTAACCTATGCTCCTCTCTCAAAGTGAGAGTCCAAGTTTCACAACCATACAGAACAACCGGTAATATAACTGTTTTAAAATTCTAACTTTAAGATTTTTTGACAGCAGACTGTATGATAAAATCTTCTCAAACTAATAATAACAGGCATTTCCCATATTTATTCTGTGTTTAATTTCCTCCCGAGTGTCATTTATATTTGTAACTGTTGCTCCCAGATATTAGAATTTTTCCACCTCTTCAAAGGATAAATTTCCAATTTTTATATTTCCATTTCGTACAATATTCTGGTCACGAGACATAATCATATACTTTTTCTTTTTGGGGATTTACTTCCAAACCTGTTTCCATACTTGCTTCAAGTAAAATTCCCGTATTTTCTCTAATCGTTTGTGGATTTTCTCCTAACATATTCACGTCATCCGCATAGACAAGCAGCTGATGTAACCCATTCAATTCCAAACATACTGGATGTTCAGTTCAAAGTGTGTCATGGCTCGCTGTATGCTGTCATGTGGCTGGTCGATGAGCCTAGAGAATTCAATATTCCTACACTTCCGCAGAGGTGTATAACCTATGAGGCAGAGAAGTTGCCTAGCAAGTACGGCGTTCATTCTGAAGAGTACGTACCGATACGTACGGTAACGCCGGTAGTGGCAGGAATGTGAACTGTTTCGAAACATGTATTGAGGTGAGTTTTTTCTTACTGTCGGGATATGGGGAGAGGGTTAATACGATTACTTACGTATTTGTTAACATTAACTTCGACGGTCAACATGGACACAGAGCATTTGATTTGTGTTGTGGAATGTTACCGTACGCAACCGATGATAACAAATACCCTGCGTACGACTTGCCGGCGCAAAACACAGTTCGAAAGAGGTTATGGTAGCACACAGACCGTACAGACCGCCATCTGTTGCTACGATGTTCAAGTTATACCGTACACGTTTCTCAAGTTCAGATTGAAGAACGCCTTGAATAACAGGAAACTTCTCTGACATATAAGCTGAAACTCGCTTCAAATCGGTGACAACAGTGACGTCATGACACACTTTGAAGTGAACACCCAGTATATGCCTAACTTAGAGTCATGCATAAAGGGAAACATTGAAGGAGGAGAGTTCGATCCGGTACTGTGGATTGAATTCGGCGTAGCTCAGTGGTCAGAGCGCTTGGTACGTAGAACCAAGAACCCGGGTTCGATCCCAAGCGCCCTAGCGAATTTTTCTCCTCAAATATTAATCGTACCTCTGTTTTTGACATATTCTAAGCATTACCTTTAGTTGTGGTTCAGTAGCATTAATTATACTTGTGATGTATTACTAAACATTTTTATATCAGACATACAGGGTGATACATTATTACGTGTAAATATTTTGTGTGTGTATTGTAGAGGTGAAACTAAGACTGAAACGATCTATACAACTTTTTTTCAAAACCTTTAATTCCAGAGTTCCAGTGGATGAAACTTACGTCGCAGTAACTGCATAGGCATTACTGTTCTCCCACATATTTGGTGTGGTATTGTGGGGAATCAGTTACTCGGACCTCGAGTTCTACCTCCGCGGTTGAATGGGGAAATCTATCGCGCATTCTTGGAACGCGAATTGCATAGTCTGCAACGCGAGTGAACTTATGGTTTATGCACGATGGTGCTCCTGCGCATTACTGCCGCAACGAAAGGGCGTATCTCAATGCTGCGTATCCAGGTCAATGGATAGGTCGGGCAGGGCCAACTCCTTGGCCAGCCAGATCACCGGACATGATCCTCTGGACTTCTACCTTTGGGGCCTCCTGAAGTCGTTAGTGTATGCCTCTGCTGCACCTAACGTGGGAGTACTACAACAGCGAATTGAACATGCGTGTGGAATTGTTCGTGATGAGATGAACGGGCTGTGTGACGTTCAGAGATCACTAAGGCGGCGAGCACAGGTATGTCTTCAAGTTGAGGGACAGCACTTTGAACATGCTTTTCACTAATAATTTTGCAAATGTGTAAAGTCTAGGAGAAGTTGCTTTACATTCTTTACTGTGTTTGGTTTTAGTTCACAAAACTGCATAAGTAGACTGCTGAGGATATGGGTTTAGTGACTTTGGTTGTTTTTGTACTGAAGTCCAAATGCACTGTACGAAAGTGATAATTAGTTTACATTTGGTGTGTTATCCTTTCTTTGTTTGGGAGCGCAAGTTCTACGCAAACTGGCGTTAACTCTGGAATTAAAGGTTTTGAGAAAAAGTTGTATAGACCGTTTTAGTCTTGGTTTCACCTTTACATTACACACACTAAGTATTTACACGTAATAATGCATCATCCTGTATAGTCTATGTAATATTTCTTTTGTGCGAGATCGTGCGTATTTGCTTGTTTTCCGCACAGAACCAATACGCGGTAAGTATGAAATACCACATTCAGTATTCCCAACGTAACACACATAACAATTTCCCTATTCTTACCGCTTAAGCGCGACATTCATTTTACTGCTTTAGGCTTTTAACATATGATTTTTAGAGACGTTTAACATAGTAATAATTATACATTGAAACTTACCACTGCAATTTCACCTAAATTGCAATGTTAATTATTGTTTTTAAATATTTAAAAAAATTAAGTAAAGTCTACTACTCCACGAAACTTATTGCATTCCTGATACAAGTAACATTAAGGAAGCCGTGAAAAAATCAACGAGATTCCAGATGCCGATGTTATTACTGCAATATGTTATATAAATAATATTGTTGAAATATTAAAATGAAAAATAAATCATTACATAACCTTACCGTTTGTTTTAAGTTCGCATTTATAGACTGGGGGAAAAAAGACATACGTATATCACGGCCTGCTGGAGTATAGTAAGCACAGAAAACATTTTACAGCAACATTGTTGAAGAAAGATATTTTGGTGTTCCGAAGTTGGCGTCATTAAACAGAAACGAACATGGAGATTTCATTGCAACTAATTAGAAATTCGTCTTTCAGGTATGTAATAAACGATCTTCGCACAAAATAATGTACGATACACGAGCGGTATGTTTGTTTTCATGTTCTCGGAAATTAAAAAAACTCAACTACGTTTCGCTTTTTCAATCTTTTCCTCGAACATGAAAACGTCAACATACCGCTCTTGTAACGTATATTACTATTATGTTACATATCAGAGCTTCGTCTGTTCGTGATTATTTTCTGATCAATAACACTTCTAACAGCTTCTCCTTTTCCCCTCCTTCGTCTAGAGCACACTGTGGAGAGATGTTTGTTGCTAGGCCACCCTTCACACTGATTTGCACCGATCCCATTTAATTCTGTTGTCCGCTGATCGTATATAAGGGCGGGGCAACACCCAGCCCCCAGGTGCACAAACACATCCGTCCAGCTTCTAGTTCGTTTCTTTAATGGACTCTCAATTCCTTAAAGGAAAGACTGGATTACTCTACGTATTTCTTTTGTTTACTGCGATCGTCTACTGATTCGCGCAGTTCATTTAACACTGGACATGGTCGAACATACTGTGGTGGTTGTTTTGCTTGTCCTAGGCATCTGCTTATTGGCCCTGCTTACAACACAGTAGCAATGAAAGTGATACAACCGTGCGTTTTATTTTCTCAGTACGCGATGTATAAAATGATAGTATTTTATTTTACAAAATAATAGAATTTTACATCTCTAACGAATGGTATATTGCAATAAAAGATTGGGAAGTGTTTTTTTTTAATACAAATTCGAGGAAAAGTTCAAAAAAAGAGCAGAGCAAATTTTTGAATTTCCGAGATTTTGCAATGCACTTCACAAACATGTATTGTATTTTTGCACGATCATATTTTTAAAATTGTAAATACAATATATTTTACATTAATTGAGTCTGCCGAGGTAGCTCTGTTGTAGCGCGTTTGCCTCCAGACTAGCCGGCCCGGGTTCGATTCCCGGTCGGGGCAAGTTACCTGGCTGAGGTTATTTCCGGGGTTTTCCCCTCAACCAAATATGAGCAAATGCTGGGTAACTTTCGGTGCTGGACCCCTGACTCATTTCACCGGCATTATCACCATCTCTTTCAGACGCTAAATAACCTAAGCTGTTGATAAAGCGTCGTAAAATTACCAACTATAAATAAATAAATAAGTGAATAAATAAATAAGTGAATAAATAAATAAATAAATAAATGAGTGAATGAATAGATGAATAGATGAATAAGTAAATAAAGAAATAAATAAATAAACAAATAAGTACATAATTAACTGAGTGAATGAATAGATAAATAAGTAAATAATTACATGAATAACTAAATAAATAAATGACTGAGTGAATGAATAGATGAATACGTGAATAAATAAATAAGTGAATAAATGAATAAATGAATGAATTAATGAATAAGTTAATAAAGAAACAAATAAATAAATAAGAGAATGAATGAATAGATGAATAAGTAAATAATTAAATAAATAAGTAAATAAATGAATAAATAAATAAATAAACTAGTGAATGAATAGATGAATAATTAAATAAATAAGTAAATAAATAAATGAATGAATAGATGAATAAGTAAATAAATAAATAAATGAATAAATAAATGAGTGAAGGAATAGATGAATAAGTAAATAAATAAGTAAATAAATAAGGAAATAAATAAATGAATGAATAGATGAATAAGTAAATAAATAAATAAATAAATAAACGAGTGAATGAATAGATGAATAATTAAATAAATAAGTAAATAAATAAATGAATGAATAGATGAATAAGTAAATAAATAAATAAATGAATGAATAAATAAATGAGTGAAGGAATAGATGAATAAGTAAATAATTAAATAAATTAATACGTAAATAAATAAATAAATAAGTGAAAGAATAAATGAATAATTAAATAAATAAGTAAATAAATGAATGAATGAATAGATGAATAAGTAAATAAATAAATAAATAAATAAGTAAATAAAATAATGAGTGAATGAATAGATGAATAAGTAAATAAATAAATAAATAAGTAAATAAAATAGTGAATGAGTGTATGAATAGGTAAATAAGTAAATAAATAAATAAATGAGTGAATGAATAGATGAATAATTAAATAAATAAATAAGTGAATAAATGAATGAATGAATAAATAAATAAATAAATAAGTGAATGGATGAATAGATGAAGAAATAAATAATTAAATAAAAAAATAACTAAATGAATAAATAAAATAAATTTCTGTATATAGATATAATAGACTTCAAATTGTAAGTAATAATATTTGGGGAAGGGGGGGGGGAATGATGTAGGTAACCCTAAAATTATAGAAGACGTATTTTAAGATAAAAACTTAAGAACACTGAAAAAAACCTACTATTTGGCCACCCTGAAGACACAGCATGCCAAGGGTAACATTCAGTACACATTTATCAAAGAGCCAGAAAGATATCTGTTTTTCTATCGGAGTTCGAAGTCAGTTCCACTGTATTTATACCCGGAAATGCTTGTACTTGAGCTATAGTTGCGGATAATTTAAACTTGTATTCTTTATGACGTAGGCCTGTGGGATAACCTGTATCATATTTACGCGACAAATGTCTAGCGAAGTACACGTACATACACGCGGACAAGCTTCACCCCTGCAGGGTTTATTCTCCCCCTGGGAGCGTGGGGATGCTCATGTTTTCAGAGATCGGTGTTGTAACGGGGTCACAAACCCCAGACGCTCCGACATAACCCGCCTGGGCGTAGATAGGGGTACTCAGCAGTAAACTTTCTAATCTAAAGTCAGGTAATCAGATCCAGCGATTCTTTTGTTTTTCTTTTCTATTCAGCACAAACAACTTTCGTATCTTCGAGTGTTTGTTCCATAGCATTCGGTGCAATTCAATAAATGGTTGTGTAAGCTTGAACTGCAGATCAGCTTTCGCCTTTTCAAATATTCTCAGAATGTCGAAGCGATTGAATTATTATTATTATTATTATTATTATTATTATTATTATTATTATTATTATTATTATTACTTAATGGCTTTTAAAGAACCCGGAGGTTCATTGCCGCCATCACATAAGCCCGCTATCGGTCCCTATTCTGAGCAAGATTAATCCAGTTTCTATCATCATATCCCATCTCCCTCAAATCCATTTTAATATTATTCTCCCATCTAAGTCTCGGCCTCCCTAAAGGTCTTTTTCCCTCCGGCCTCCCAACTAACACTCTATATGCATTTCTGGATTCAACTATTCGTGCTACATGCCCTGCCCATCTCAAACGTCTGGATTTAATGTTCGTAACTATGTCAGGTGAAGAATACAATGTGTCCAGTTCTGCGTCGTGTAACTTTCTCCATTCTCCTGTAACTTCATCCGTCTTAGACCCAAATATTTTCCTAAAAACCTTATTCTCAAACACCCTTAATCTCTGTTCCTCTCTCAAAGTGAGAGTCCAAGTTTCACAGCCAAACAGAACTGGTAATATAACTGTTTTATAAATTCTAACTTTCAGATTTTTGACAGCAGACTAGATGACAAGAGCTTCTCAACCGAATAATAACAGGCATTTCCCATATTTATTCTACGTTTAATTTCCTCTCGAGTGTCATTTATATTTGTTACTGTTGCTCCAAGATATTTGAAATTTTCCACCTCTTCAAACGATAAATTTTCAATTTTTATATTTCCATTTCGTACAATATTCTGGTCACGAGACATAATCATATACTTTGTCTTTTCGGGATTTACTTCCAAACCTATCTCTTTACTTAGTTCAAGTAAAAATTCCCGTGTTTTCCCTAATCGTTTGTGGATTTTCTCCTAACACATTCACGTCATCCGCATAGACAAGCAGCTGATGTAACCCGTTCAATTCCAAGCCCTCTCTGTTATCTTGAACTTTCGTAATGGCATATTCTAGAGCAAAGTTAAAAAGTAAAGGTGATAGTGCATCTCCCTGCTTTATCCCACAGTGAATTGGAAACGCATCTGACAGAAACTGACCTATACGGACTCTGCTGTACGTTTCACTGAGACAAGGATAAATTGGATATCTTATTACCAGGGAACGGATTTATATGGACTAAAAATATATGAAATATGTAAATATATATGTAGTTATTTTTACCAAAATATGGAATTAAATATGGATTTTTACCAAAATATGGAATTAAATATGGACTTAAAATTATAAAAAAATGACTATGTACGTTAAATATTGGTACATTTTAATCAAACTAAACAAAAAATATAATGGACGTACCTTATCTTCCAATGTAGTTTCAACAAAACACAATTTTTATTGTCTGTTACCATAACAATAGGTTACAAACATTTCTTTCAAGTGCTGAAAAGTGAATCTTCTTCTATTGTCTCTGAGGATAGATTTATACTGACTAAAAGAGCGTTCGACGTCACAAGAAGTAACTGGTACATAATTCAATTTCACAATGTCTGCTGGGGATAAGTCCAAGTTAATCTTCACTGTTGATTCACCACTCATCACAGCAACAACCTTTTGTAGTTCTTCATATCCAGGGTTTTTGAAAGTACAGTGTCCACCTTAGCTCTTACTGCATCTGCAACTTTACCTCTACCACGATTCAGTTGTTCCACAGTACTATTTATAATTTCAAAACTTTCAGATAGTGAAAGGTGCCTATTTTGGAGACTTTTGAGCGTTTTTATGATGCATGAAAATGTATGCTGAATGTGAGCTAAGTCATTCTTCACACTTATGTCACAGGTAACTGTTTTCGCAGTATCAATTGAGACTGCATCTTCAGAGTCCAATGCAAGGAGAACATTGTTAATAGAGTCTATATGTTCGGCATAATATTCAACTGCTTCTAGCCATGTACCCCATCTAGTTAAAATTGGCTTTGGTGGCAATGGAATTTCAGGGTACATTTCTTTCAACACGTTAACTCTACTGGGAGCTTTGAGAAATACTTTTTCACTGATGAAATCAACAAATCTACTTTAGGAAATTGTCTCTGACCACTTCTGCCACACGATGAAATGCATGCGCCACACAAGTAAAATGAGTCAATTTAGGATATACAACAGATAATGCTTGTCCAGCTTTGACCATATAAGGGCAGCATCGCTAATAAAGAATAACACATTATCGTACATAATACCCTTTGGCCACAGGATACCCATAGCTTCGTTGAACAGTTTAACTATAGTTTTGTTATTGCACTTTTCTAGAACATCACAATGTAAAAGAATTCGTTCAGAATATTGTTCACTTAACAAACCGATAACTACATTACCAACAAGTCTACCTTCTTTGTCGGGAGTCTCATCAATGGAAACCCAAATTGAACTATCTTTAATTTCATCTCTTATCTTCTGTATTGTCTCATCGTAGATGGATGGAGCATACGTCTTCCTAAGTGTTGACTCATCCGGGATTGTATGTTGAGTATATTTTATTCAAGGAATTCCCTGAAGACCTTATTCTTTAGTTTGTAGAGAGGAATATCAGCAGAGATGAGAGAACGGCACAGGTCGATGTTAAACTCAGATCTTACATTCGATGTTGTTGGTTGTGTTAAAAACAATTGTCTCTGCTTGGAATTTAGTTGTTTGTTGGCCTGATGTTTACTAGTTGTAATGTGTTGTTGCACCAGGAACTTTTGTGTAGATGATACTGCACACTGACACAAATTACAAAATAATATTTTATTGTCAGTTGATAAACCATCTTCTTTAAATTCTGAAATGTAACTTGTTAGTTTTGATTTTAAATTGACTGAATGACGTACTTTTGGCATATTTACCGTCTTTATAGTATGATTTACAAAACTGAACCTATGTGTACTCTGACTGGCATTTAACTGTTGAGCTGCACAACTGAAGTCTGTTAAAAATTTTAAATTAAATTAATACAGTTTTGTAACTTACTTTCCCATTGTTGATAGGAGTGCTAATTTTCAAATAACTCTGATGTTAAAGGGATTACTGAACATGTGTTTAAATCTCTATTGTTGAAATGTATTTTTAAAAGTTAATGGAATTTTGTTTTGTTTTATTGTTAAACCTAATATAATATGGACTGTTTTATATGAAATATGGAAAATATATGGAAATTAACGAAAATATGTACTAAACTCTAAAATATGGAAAAATATGGAAAATAAAAGTAGGATTTTTCAACCCTACACATTGTGAAACATAAAGATAATGCAAAATATAAATTATATTAGCTTTATAAGTAAATATGTATTTACATATAAATCCTTTCCCTGCTTATTACTATGCTTAGATATCAGCAAAACTTTCAATGTGTTTTCACATATCTTGCTTCATAAGTTGAACAAAATTGGTCTCTCTGTATATTACGTAAACTAATTAAAAATTTATCTCTGTGTTGGATGATCATATGTACGAGATTTTTACAAACTGAACATAAATAGTTATTAACTCACCATATATAAGGAAAGTTAGGTTCAACAGAGAAATTATCCCCGAATTGAAGTGTAAGGGTGTCAGGCGACAATAATGGGCTAGATTTTCTTCACTCTACCAGTGCCTTGATTCACAATCTTTACACTCATTAATCTTGTATGAAAATCTGGCTAATATTTTAGAGGAAGTAAAAACGGACTTAAAACATTGCCGCTTCTAAAATTTTCCGCTGTAGGGCTATAGCCTATATTTATTCCCCTCATAAATCCGCCCTTGGGAAGCGTTAGTTGTTGTAAAGGTATACACATATAAATCAGGTTTTACCTTCATAAATCAAGATTGAAATGGCGACACAGTAAATCTGTCAATATAAAATAGCGGGCACTGGAATTGTTTTTTTTTTTTTGACATGGGGAGTATATGAATCCGTGATAGTTTCTAAAGAATGGTAGTGGGGAAATTCCACCTTCTCTTCTCTCTTGAGTTGGACATATCCGGCGTACAATATACTGAATTCCTTTAGTCAGATATGATAGGAAATACTGTACCTTACAAGTGATCAATGGGAGCGTAATACACTTCTTAGTATGGATTAAGCTCATTGGACCCTACGGAAAGCCAAGACAATGTAGCTGAATTGTAGCTTCTCACGCCCTTCTGTTCCTTGGCTTGATTTTACGAGGGCTGGGCCCGGAATAGCCCATTGTGCCCTATACAAGGCTGAAGCGATATAATTGTGCAGATTGAAGGGGAAAACAGAAAAAAAAAATACAAAACTTATTATGCCTTTTGCAATTAATTGCATGTTTAATGATTATAAAATTACTAGTAGCTTGTGCAGCAAATGCTGCAAACTAAGTTCATTAGATGTTCAAATAAAAATTGTTCAGATTTTATTTCAATGAAAAATACCAGATATTTTGAAAGTTATTTGCTTCCATAATAATGTTAAATGTTAAATGTTATGTTTTATTTAACGACGCTCGCAACTGCAGAGGTTATATCCGCGTCGCCGGATGTGCCGGGATTTTGTCCCGCAGGAGTTCTTTTACATGCCAGTAAATCTACTGACATGAGCCTGTGACATTTAAGCACACTTAAATGCCATCGATCTGGCCCGGGATCGAACCCGCAACCTTGGGCATAGAAGGCCAGCGCCATACCAACTTGCTAACCAGGTCGACTCCATAATAATGAAACATATTCCTTCTGAATGGTTTTTTTAATGCCAAATACTTTTTCTTGAAACTATATACCTTCAGTTTCAACTCGAAAACGCAAGTAACAATGTCAGGACGATCAGTGGGTTTTTCATGTGGGAGTAAAGCAATAGCTATTTCAGGTCATTGTGGATTCTAGGTGAAAGTTAAAAAAAAAATGTCATGTTTGCTGTGCTTTCGAACAATAGACATAGCATCTTGGTATAGCTGCTGCATGTAGAGTTGAAATTTAGAGGGTAAAATCATTTCATAATGCTAAGAGATCTTGCTGAAATGTTCGGGAGACTACAAAATTTTGTAGACCTCTTATTTTATCAGTAAGTAATACCTTTTGGTCTTTCCTTAGGAACTGTATTTTGCGTCGAGGCAATACTGACGAGAATGACTTATACAAATATGTACATCACACCGCTATTAAGTATATGAAAAAACCCAACCCCACTTGATTAATAACTATAAAAATATTTGATTTTTAATAACAGCATTATCTTACCTAAGTTTTGCAGTTATATACAGTATAATAGCCGTCACTCAGGAAATTATAGAAATGAAGATCTAATTTAAGATATTCTCTACATCTACTTATATAACCCCAAAACGTTTCATTTTCATATCATCAATATAGCATTAATACGTATAATTAATTAAACATAGTTACATCATGGCATTAACTATAATAATATTTCATTTCTAATAGTAATAATGTCATCAAACCACATCAAGTTTTGTAGATTTTAATATCCAATACACAGCTGTACTCAGAAAATTACATACCGCAGAATCAGATTTGTAATTATTTTTAATAAGCTTTGAAGTTTTTAATAACCAATTGACTTTGAGCTCTAAATATGTCAGCAATCCTGCAGGTCATGGCCTTCGTGTAATAGCCTATTGTTTATTGTAGTGTATGTTTTATTCTGAAATGCAATTAGTTCTCAAAACTGACGAAAGATTGATTTTGGAAAATAGGAAAATTATATAGGATAACTAACGCTTCACTGAAAGTTACTATTTTTCTGAAAATCCTTGGATACCAAGCTTCAAAATGACGGGTCATTCATTAAAATCCGTTCAGCCGTTTTCCCGTAATTTCCATTACCAGTTCAAATTATGCATATATAGATGTTTAAAGTCTCATAGTTTGGCAACAGCGCGATGTCGGCTTACCTACGAATACTCTGACAATCACTGCAGTAGGACTGCCAGACTTCCTAATGGCAAGAAATAACGATAAATGTTATTTTTTATGCTCGACCATGCCGAAATGTAGTAATTATACACCTGGTAGCAGTCCTTTAATTCATGTCATTAAAGTACACTTACTCATTAAAGTACAGGTGTTCAGCCAATGACAACTCAGCTTACAGATGTTCAGCCAATGACAAGTCAGCTTTGTACCGTTATAAAACCCCAAGTATCGATTATTCTCGGATATGCAATCGAAAGAGAATTAGCGAAAAGTCACGGAGGCTGGAAATCCAATACTGTCGCAGAAGGTTTTGTTCTGTTACTATAATAATTAGCGTTAATTGTAAATAATATTCAAATAAATTCAATTTGTCATCTCGTTTTTCAATGTCAAATTCAATAATCAAGGTTATATCAAGTTTAACGGGATTACATCAATGTCAATGACATTATTGTTCGTCGGAAAAAAATCAATACTTTCGCGTCTGCGCATATCTCACAATTCACGATCTAGAACAAGGTCACTTCCGATCTTGTCAGATACAAATAAAATGTATATATCTGAATAATTTCAAGTTAGAAATATGGTCGAGCATAAAAAGTCGTATGAAACTCGCCTATATTGGTAATTAAGAAGCTCGTATGAAAATTATGAAACTCGCTTGCGCTCGTTTCATAAACATCCATACTCGCTTCTTAATTACTATCATTATAGGCTCGTTGCATAATGCACTGTTATTTAATTTGCAATAAAACCTTCAGTTTATTTTAAAACTGTAAAGGAATAAATTATTCCTCGTCAGTTTTTCTAATGATAAGAGGAAAAATCAATCATACTGATATTACTTACTGAGTAAAACAGTGTTATCATGTAAGGGAATTTTTTTTTCTGAGAAAGTTATTCATTTTGGACTAATATGGCTTTAAAATTTTTGTTGTGCTCTCCAGGGAATAAGCTGTTGAAATCTGCATATTTATATTAATTAAACTCTATATATTAAGCGATGATGGTCATTGTTCTTCCTCTGACACATTCGTCAAGTGAGACGTACTGCCTGATAATAGATGTACATATCAGCCAGAACCTCAATCAGAGAATAGTTATTATGATTATTAATAAAATTGTCATTACACCAATATTCATTAGTGATTTCGAATCCGACCACTCCAAGCACAAATGTCGACCGTATGCAATTTATATTGAACTGGGGAAGTGCAGTCAGGCATTTATGTTGGCACTCCTGCTCATCGCTCGTTAAGTCAACAACTGCTTTACCCGACAGCACTCGCGAACTACAATAGGTAGCCGTTGTGACCACTGGACCGCCATATCTGGTCGAAGTTCCCAGGAACAGTAGAGGACAATATTATACACCACGAGATATTAGCTGTATCCCTCTCCGAGAATTCAGTTATGTGCTTTAGGTGAATTTATATGCGTCTATAGTTTACGATGGAAGTCTTATGTGAATTAGAGGTTTTAGCTAATATATCTACAGGGACATCATTTTATTTTTACTTGCATTTTTATTGTACCTGCATTTCTGAATGTACTTCACTCTCAACCCTTCACTAATGTCCTTGCTCCCGTCAGACACACAAACTTACGGCCGCTGTTGCATTCGAAGTCTCCAAGCAGTGAAGTAAACACTGCAGTGTATAGTGTGTTTCATAAATATGGTTGCGTTTTCTATAGAAGAAAGAACCTATATTAATAATATCGTACTAAAAATTATATTCAAAAAACGATAAATTCAATTTCATAGAATATGCTTCAAAATGTTTTTAATAATATGCGTACTGAATTGAAGCCTGCATTGTAATGAACGGGAACCATTTTCAGCAACCTGTTTAAAAATTCAGATTAGCTTATTTTGAATTGAGGTGGCTAGAAGCAAAGGAATGCTAGTGACATTTGTAACAACATGAGTTAAGTGCATCCAGTGTAAGCAAAAGTATCTAAAATTTTAGTGGCAAAGGGATATTTTAATCGCATCACACATTAAAATTTAAATAAAAATTTCACCGATTTTACGAAAGCTTAAATATTTAGACCCCATTTTCTCAAAAGTAACTTAAGTGCACTTACAGCCCTTTAATTATGAGCCCCTCAATTTAAATGCACTCTCTATATTGTATGTTAACACCAATATTTAATATGCTAAATAAAGTAGACATTACATAACGAACACAGCCGTCTGAAAAGTTGAGTTTTAGAAAAAAAAAAAAACGTTACTACTCTACTGTATTTTGATAAATTCCGTAAAAGTGATGATGAAACTGAAAATCGTAATATCGTATTTCCCTACAACATAAATGGATACACTACTTTTCTCCCCTCCTATAGCTAGTAAAATGATTTGTTTACATATTGCACTAGTAACATCAAACTGCTGTAATGGAAGGGGGCAACAGTGTTTCCGAGTATAGCCAGGTAAAAATAAAGTGATGTCCCTGTATATTTTATAACTTTACGAATTACAGAGAGCAGTGCTGTCATGTTTAGTAAAGGAATTTTTCCGCCAAACACCTAAAAATTTCCTGATTTCGAGAAACTTTCCCTCTTACTACACAATCATAAAAACGTTTTTCATAACCAGTGAATGTATGTATAAAAGAGGGAAAAAGAAGAGATCATCAATTAAAAGGTACACGTCAGGCGCAAGTGCTCTTGGGACTCATATTCACATTAATATGAGCTCGTAGCCTAAAGGCAGTTTGTCTCAATTCTTTCACACTATCCTACTTAAGGACATAAGTAAATTTTGCTGGGGGGAAAGTCGATAGGCCCGCGAACTAGTAGAACGTTAAGTGGCTGGGCATTTAAGTCAGCCAGGCACAAGTACCAGCGACAGCATAGACAGCTACTACCGCTGCATCCCATAGCATCCCCGTCCAGCCGTCGAACTGAGGAAGAAAAGCAGCACCGCCAAAGCCAAGAACCCCGACCCTGCCGGTGTTTAAGAAGCGCAGCTAATGCCAAGGATCTGTTGCCAGTCGAAGATAAGTGAATAACGGAATTTTGGAGGCATATAATGGAGCGAGGCGGACCACGTCGAAAACTAAAAAACACGAAATTCATTTTAACGCTTTTGTTTCCATGGCACCACGAGTGACGCCATAAGTAGGAAATTCAGCGAGACGGACCGCATCGAAAACTATGAAGGACGAAATTCATTTTAACGGTTTTGTCTCCATGGTACCACGAGTTACGTCAGAGTAAATCTTTAATGTCAAAACGTTGGTGTTTTCCTCTTTTGTACCACGAATATAGATACTTTACACCAAAATATCTGCAACATTTGTCAATTTTTCTTCATAATTTGACCAATTTGACCGTGAATGCTAAAAAAAAAAAGTAGTTAAAAGGGTTTGTTTCAGCCTCTTCGTTGCTCCGATATGCTTCTTAACCTTTCGAGTTTATAAATGTTGGAAGCCAACGCTGTAAGCTAACAGATTTCCGGTGTGAAAACGTGGGTGGCAAGGTTAGTATTTATTAATAAATGAACGTCAAACTAAAAGTGTAGTCACACAAAGGCACGTGAGTGGGCGCGCCCCACCTGCACACATGCTATTTACGTCATTGTGACTGTTTTAAGCACTCCAAGTCACTTTGTGTTGCACTGAACCATTAATAAATATTGTTTCTGCCCCATCTGCCTTTTATTGCGAGGATGTGGTACACAGACGTGGTCTGTACTGTATGAGCGGAATCGTCCCAATACCTTATGAGGCACTAACCCTTTAAGGGACAGGAATAGTCTCTTGTTGAAAACCATTGCGCTTGGTATCGATTTTTGTTGCTTGGACACTGTTTCCAGAGAAGAGGTGAGATTTCTCAAAGGAAGAGATTACGCACTTCAATATCCAATTTAAAGAATTGCAAGATTACAGAGAATTACTGCAGGTCATTAACTGTAGGGGTTACAAAAAGAAAGACAGGTATAAAACATTTACTAGTGGCTTGTACTAAGTCCATTAGACGTTCAAATAAAAAATTGTCAGATTTATTTTCAATGAAAAATACCAGATATTTTGCAAGTTATTTGCTTTCATAATAATGAAACATACTCCCTCTGAAAGGTTTTTATGCCAAATGCTTTTTCTTGAACCTATCCACCTTAGTTTTTTTTGGTTTCAACGCGAAAACGCAAATAACAATGTCAGAACGTTCAGTGGGTTTTTTCATGTGGGAGTAAAGCAATAGCTATTTCAAATCATTGTGGATTGTATGTGAAATATAAAAACAAGTCAGATCTGCTATGCTTTCGAACAATAGAGATAGCATCTTGGTATAGCTGCTGCATGTAGAGCTTGAAATGTAGAGGGTAAAATCATTTTATCCTGCTAAGAGATCT
>JAJSOF020000011.1:162730731-162734104 GCA_025594305.2 Periplaneta americana
GGACCCCGGACTCATTTCACTGGCATTATCACCTTCATTTCATTCAGATGCTAAATAACCTAGATGTTGATACAGCGTCGTAAAATAACCCAATAAAATAAAAAATATAAAGAATTTGATGTATTGGATATCAAACAAATTTATACATACACTTCCTAAATTATTTCCATAACATCATAATCATTTTATATCTGACGATCATTGCTCATTTGTAAATTTCTCAGAAAATATTAATTTTTGGACCTATATTTTAGGACATTTATTTCTTGTTTTGATGCATAATATCGCCTCTCTAAATATTGCAACCTTTTATAAAGAACACCCTGTATAATCTATTCAAATCGTCGTGAATCTCAATCAAACGTTCTTCCCACTACTGCCAACCTTCACCTCAACCTACACCTCTTGTAAATAATTTACCGTTGCTTTTCCCCTCATTTAGAACGTCACATTGCCCGGAATCGAACCTCTGTACTTGTTACAAATTAGCCGTGAACTATGTGAAAACACACCACACAAACCTACTCGTTTCCTTGAGGTAACAGAAGTATTTTCGTATTTCCGAACGTACCTCCACAAGGAAATATTTCTCGTTTCTGTGGAAGTTGTTTCTTCAAGTGGATAAACAGAGAGGGAAGTACCGGCCTGAAAAAATAAACTTTTGAAAACAGTTCGCTATGAATTTCAAAAGAAGCAGCTGGCAGAAGTCCGGGGGGCAAATATTTCCATAAGGAAGATGCGGCAGTGTTTTGTCTGGCAACTCCTGCCTGGCGCTACCGTCGCTCTGTTTGCCTTTGAAGTTCAATACTTCAGAGTATAGATGCAAATAAACTTTTTCGACTGCTACACGGAAAATATCCAGGTATAAATTTGGAAGCATCACATTATTATTTATTAACTGTTTTCTTCGAGTTCTTCGTCTGCCATTCATATATGATGGGCCATCTGGTACATCTTATTCCAATCTGTTTTCTATGTTCAACACAGAGTGAAAAATTCTAAAATTATCTTGTATATTATGTAATTTTTATACTTCAAGGATAATAGTAATATGCGTTACAAGAGCGGCATGTTGAAGTTTTCATGTTCGAGGAAAAGTTTGAAAAAGCGAAACTTAGTTGAGCTTTTTTAATTTCCGAGAATTGAAAGAAAACATGCCGCTCGTGTATCGTACATTATTTTGTGCGAAGGTCGTTTATTACATACCTGAAAGAGGAATTTCTAATTAGTTGCAATGAAATCTCCATCTTGGTTTCTGTTCAATGACGGCAAATTTGCAAAACACAAATATCTATCTTCAACATTGTTGCTTTAAAAATGTTTCCTATGTTTACTATGCTCCAGCAGGCCGTGATATACGTCTGTCTTTTCCCCCCCCAGTCTATGGAATCTTGTTGATTTTTTCACGGCTTCCTTAATGTTACTTGCATCACGAATGTAGTAACTTTAGTGGAGTTGTAGAGTTTGCTTAATTTTTTCAAATATTTAAAAACAATAATTAACAGTGCAATTTTGGTGAAATTGCAGTGGTAAGTTTCCAATTTATAATTATTACTATATTGAACGTCTCTAAAAATAATATATTAAGAGCCTAATGCAGTAAAGTCAATATGTCACTTAAGCGGTAAGAAGAGGGAAATTGTTGTGTGTGTTAGGTTGGGAATATTGAATGTGGAATTTTAGACTTTCCGCGGATTGGTTTTGTGCGGAAACCAAGCAAATACTCACGATCTCGCACAAATAATATTAAAAGTCTGTCCGAGGTAAATAGAATAAACCGTACGAAATGTCATTAATTTCTGGGATTGGAAGCTTTTAATAGAAAAAGGAGCATTTTATGCGGGCCTCTGGAAAAAAGAAATAAGGAAGAGACTAGTGAAGTGCTTTGTATGGAGTGTCGCATTGTATGAACCAGAAACACGGACATTACGACGAAGTGAAGAGAAGCGACTAGAAGCATTTGAAATGTGGTTATGGAGAAGACTGGAACGTGTGAAGTGGACAGGCAGAATAAGAAATGAAGCTGTGTTTAAAAGAGTGGGTGAAGAAAGAATGATGCTGAAACTGATCAGGAAGAGGAAAAGGAATTGGCTGGGTCACTGGCTGAGAAGAAACTGCTTACTGAAGGATGCACTGGAACAGGCCTGCACAAACAGCGCTCAACGAGCGCGCGCGCTCCTTCGGAGCGGGAGAGCGATGTTTACCGCTCGCCGAAACGGAGAGGAAGATATGTCATAATGACCAAAGCTCGGAACTTGGGGACTTGTGTCTTTGCACGTGGTTAAGCGACCGGACTCCAAAATCAACAAGCTCCCGCTTCCAGCACGGAGGTACTGTCAGGTCTGAGGGAACAACATATTGATAGTATTACTGTAGGTTGAAACACGTAATTTTTAGAGTATAATATATAATAAAAATAAACATGAGAATTATATTAACTTTACTGTTCTCCTCTGTACATTTTATTACAGTGTATGACTACGTGCATTCGAAGATTTTCGAACCCGTAAATTCTTCGCCTGTTAGTTAAACCTAATTTCAAACGAGAAAAATTTAATTCCACTGAGAGCAAACTTAACATACTGAATATTTTCACTGTCACTGTTTTCCGTTCGATTTTGAGCAGTTGCTAGCTGATCTCGTGTCTGAGAAAAATAAGTGTATCCTCAATTTTTCTCGAAAATAATTTTCAATTTGTGTGTCACTACTACTTGATCCAATGGCTATGGACAAATTTTCCACAAACTCAAGGGACTGCACAATTTAAGGGACTGCACTATCTTTCAATGAATGCCTCTAGTTTGTGTGTGGCACAACTTACAAAATATAAACTTTCTGTTCGAAGAAAATAACGTATCTCCTCCGAATTCCTCCACGAAATTCTGTACCTAAAACTTAAAAAAATTATTTTCAAACTTCTATAATACCCATTCGAATAATATGTATTTTTCTAATTCCTCAAACAGACCGTTTACCTGTAATTCTCTCAATGTCATTGGATTCGACATGACACAGTTTCCTCGTCCATCTTCTTGTCATTCGATGTGACTACTTTCTTAGTACACACGACTGTCCCTGAGCACTTGCAGCGTGAGCTTTGTGTACATTGTACCTTAACCTTACTCATGCACACGACACGCAAGTCCCCCAAGTTCCGAGCCTTGATAATGACATAGACTTGCTATAGGTAGAGGAGAGGGAAACGACCACTCAGTTATCTAGTGGAGTGCAGTGTGTAGGCCTGTTCTCAGTAACTGTTTCACGTTGCTTACCTACTGCTACAGTACAGTATGGAGGAATATAAAAGACGGAACATAACATTTAACGATTTACAGCTCGAACTTATTGATCTTCGATGTGATCTAAGGGCTAA
>JAJSOF020000011.1:162734204-162959204 GCA_025594305.2 Periplaneta americana
TGTTAAAGTAAGCTACTGAAAGTAACTTATGTTATTTTTAAGTGATTATATAGATAAATGTGGGTTCGAGTTCCGGTAAGGTGGATTACCTGTTTGGGCTTTTTATTTTTATTTTAGTAGGTTTTTTACGACGCTTTATCAACATCTTAGGTTATTTAGCGTCTGAATGAGATGAAGATGATAATGCCGGTGAAATGAGTCCGGGATCCAACACCGAAAGTTACCCAGTATTTGCTCATATTGGGTTGAGGGAAAACCCCGGAAAAAACCTCAACCAGGTAATTTGCCCCGCACCGTGAATCGAACCCGGACCACCTGGTTTCGCGGCTAGACGCGCTAACCGTTACTCCAAGGTGTGCACTTGGGTTTTTCTGAGGTTGTCCCTAACTGTAAGGAAAATGTGAAATAATATCATGGAAATTTTTCGGTCTCATCTATCACCAATTTCATCAACACTGTAATGTAGTATTTGATACAGGGTTGTTAAAGTACGCTACTAAAAGTAACTTAGGTTAGTTTTAAGTAATTATATTGACACATCAGAAAATGGAGCACAGAAAGATAGGGAAGAAGAAAATCTGAAATAATCTGTGGATTTACGAAAATATTCTCTCTAATAATTCAATTTCTCTTTCACTCCATTATAGTATGCTGTTTAAATCTTATCAATAAGGAGCGGAATCATATGTAATTAAATATTATTTTTGCGTGTGATAAAACACAATTAACAAAGTTAAAAATTCCGAACATGAAGTTTCAAGTTAAAAACCCGAATTTTATTTCGCATAAAAACACATATTTTCACAAAAATTATGTAAATACATATTTTCAGGAAATCTATGATAAACACACAAATTTTTTAGTTTTTTTACTTAAATAATATTTTACAAGAGCTTTTAAATATTTTAAAACTAAATCAAATATACCACTCAGAAATACGTTATATTTTTTAAGTATTCTTGGTTGCTTCGTGTCTCTAAGCGCTCCGTGGTGTATCCGTGATCCATTTTCGTAATAGTATCGCCTGAAGTTCTGAGAACTGCTAGGCAGCATATCAGTGTTATTATTAGAGAATAAATTAACATGGACAAGGAGGAGAGATCCTGCAACACATAATTAGGAATGTTTATTGTTGCTGAAGATGATTTCATTCCACGCTTTGTTTTTGAAACACAACAGATAAGAGCTCGGGTATGAACATTATTTAATTTAAACAAATCTCTCGCCTCTCGCTCATGTCCATCAAGTAAGGCAATATATATTGTTGTGACTCCCTGTTATCGGGCTTCGTCAATCCATATCCTTCAAGATATACTGAAAGATGGTTGTTTAAAAACGATTTGGCTTTCCTATTAGCAAATCAGCTTTTTGTGAGACACCATAAAAACTCGAAACATCCAAAAACCTGTTGTCTGAAACAGGGAGGTGCGTGCCGTGGAAATTAAACTAGACTCGCTACCAGGTTCAGAAGTACAAGTACTAAGGGACAAATTCCAGAATGTGTTTGGGAAAAACAGTGGATATAAAAAATGTGTAAAGTTGCTCAAGTATTGGAGGGTGTGCCTGTAGGTGAAATTGACGGTGTTTGTGTTTGTGACATTCCTCTATTTAAATATGCACCTCTGACGTCCTGTGATGTGGAAAGGTCGTTTTCACAGTTTGTTCAGAGATAATCGGCATACATTTGTGATGGAGAATTTGGAGATGACCTTTGTTGTTCACTGCAATTCTCGGCCAACTACTAGCACTCAAGTGTGGTTGGTGAGTACCTAGTAACATTTTTTTTCAAGCTAAGTAAGGTATTTTGTCATATTTAAAAAAATATTTATTTTTATTTTTAGCAAATATTTTCGTACATTTTAGCACATAAAAATAAATACATTTAAATTTTTTTGCACATAAAAATCCGCTGCCTACTTATCAATAATTGCATCACGCTTTGGTGAACCTTGTCAGGTTCAGCCCTCTCTCCCCTACTAATGATTAATACATACATTTATTAAAGGAATTCAATACAGAGCGAAGGGCTTTCACAAGATTGTGAACACTTTGAATTCTGTGCTCGAAAACTCAGGGCTTTGTGCTGGCATTTTTTATTTACATTCGAAAGCTCCTGTACAAGCACTTTCCTCTAAACCTCCGTTTCGTTTCCTGGACAACGCCAGCGCCATCTACTTCTGCCGGTCGATTGTCGTTGAAGTGTTTGGGCTTTCTGGACATCTCTCGAATGCTTCTATTTGTATTTGGCTATGCTACTTTCAAAAGCGTGTGGGAAGAGGCTATTATCTTCTTTCTTAGTAGGATTGTCTATTGAGGACACACATTGCAGTGAAATCCCAATAGAACCGCAAAGACTTGCATTTTATTGTATGTGTGTTGAGATTCAGTGAGCCTACTGATGTGGGAGTGCAATACATTAATGCCCGGGTCATAGAACATCTGCTCGGTTCCTATTGATTTCATGAAGAAGTCGGTTTTGTAAATCTGCCATGTTTCTTGAACTTCGCAGCCTTATCTAATCGATCTGTTAATTATTGATTTGTTGATCAAGTTTCAGAAAGCCGCCACGGTTGTCTAGTGGCTAGAGCGCTGGACTTGTAATCCTCTGGACCCGGGTTCAATCTCCGGCGTAC
The DNA here is from genome assembly GCA_025594305.2 of Periplaneta americana. Classification (NCBI taxonomy): domain Eukaryota; kingdom Metazoa; phylum Arthropoda; class Insecta; order Blattodea; family Blattidae; genus Periplaneta; species Periplaneta americana. Next base: position 162,736,838 of record JAJSOF020000011.1, read on the forward strand.
CCCCCGATTTAGAACTTGTGTTCTGTAAACCCGTAGTTCAAGTAACACAGGGATTTTCTCCGGAAACTCCTGTTCCCCTATGAAATTCCAACAAATCTTCGTCATCTCGTTTCATCTCCCATCTCATCTCGTCTCTCATCTCATCTCGTCTCTCATCTCGTCTCTCATCTCTTATCTCATTTCATCTCTGATCTTATTTCGTCTTATCTCGTCTCTCATCTTATCTCATGTCTCGTCTTATCTCGTCTCTCATCTTATTGCTCGTCTTATCTCGTCTCTCATCTTATCTCATGTCTCGTCTTATCTCGTCTCTCATCTTATCTTATTTCTCGTCTTATCTCGTCTCTCATCTTATTTCTCGTCTTATCTCGTCTCTCATCTTATCTCATGTCTCGTCTTATCTCGTCTCTCATCTTCTCATGTCTCGTCTTATCTCGTCTCTCATCTTATTTCTCGTCTTATCTCGTCTCTCATCTTATTTCTCGTCTTATCTCGTCTCTCACCTTATCTCATGTCTCGTCTTATCTCATCTCTCATCTCATCTCATCTCTCATCTTATCTCGTCTCATTTTATCTCTCGTCTTATTTCGTCTCTCATCTCATATTTCACCTTATCTGAACCTTCATGTGATCTTTCATCTCAATCCTCATCTCATCTTATTTTGTCTCATCTCTCATCTCGTATCTCATCTCCTCGTCTCATTTCATCTCGCCTCGTCTTTTCATCTCATTTCGTCTCCAATCTCATCTCATCTCTCATCTTATCTCTCGTCGTATCTCGTCTTCACCTTATCTAATCTCTCATTTCAATCCTTATCTCATCTTATTTCGTCTGATCTCTCATCTCGTATCTCTTATCTCATCTCGTCTCGTCTCTCATCTTATCTCTCGTCTAATCTCGTCTCTCATCTTATATCATCTGTCATCTTATCTCCCCTCTTATCTAGTCTCTCATCTTCTCTCATTTCTCATCTCTCATCTTATCTCGTCTCATCTTATCTCTCGTCTTATCTCGTCTTTCACCTTATCTCATCTCTCATCTGAACCTTCATTTGATCTCTCATCTCAATCCTCATCTCATCTTATTTCGTCTCATCTCTAATCTGGTATCTCTAATCTCATCTCATCTCATCTCATCTCATCTCATCTCATCTCATCTCATCTCATCTCATCTCATCTCATCTCATCTCATCTCATCTCATTCAGTAAATATTATTGGCATATAATACACATAACTGGCTTCTTATGGGTGAATGACGAACAGTCAATATTTAACAAAAATGATACTAAATGAATAACTTTGCTGAATAAATTTATGATAATTATCTTTACTGTGTTAACTTTCGCAATTTACCTGACTGACCAGTTTCGAAGTGGTATCCTTCATTGTCCAAAACCTGGTGAAGGTTCCGTCCTGTCTCCTGAATTCCTGTTATGGTTTGTTGTATTCAGGATTGATTGGAAGACATAATTTCCATAGTTACCAAGTATATTTGCAGTTATGTTTATGTGAATGATGATATGGCTTTCTGATTTTACAGCAACGTTTACATTTTTAAGTTAAAGCTTACGTTATGTATAATTTTCATTGTGAATGAGCCTGTACCGTTAAGACCCATTCACTATGAAAATTAGACGTAACGTAAGCGTTATCTTAAGAATGTAAACGTTACCGTAAAATAAAAAAAAATACCGTCGTTCACAATGGGAACATAAACATAACTACAAAGATACTTGGTAACCATGGAAACATAACGACACCATTTCCTCATATCCTGTCGTATACTTCAGCGCTCCACGATTGTGTTCTGTTTGCAAATCACGTAAGCATAAGCATGAAAATTTGAAGTTTGCAAACTTCCATGTTAACGTCTAACGGCAATGTTAATGCCAGTGTTTATGAGAATAATTGTGAATGATCCCATTTGGTAACCTGGCCGCAAACTTCTGTGTTTATGTTACGGTTATGTTTAATTTTCATTGTGAATGGACCGTTAGACTTAAAATTAAAAAAAAAAAAATACCGTGGTTTACAATGGGAACATAAACATAACCACAAAGATACTTGGTAACTATGGAAACATAACAATGACGTCATTTCGTCATATTTTGTTGTGTACTTCAGCGCTGTACGTTTTTGTACTGTTTACAAATCACGTAAGCATAAACGTGAAAGCTTTGAGTTTGGAAACTTTCATGTTATCGTCTAACGGCAATGTTAATGTCAGTGTTTATGTGAATCATTGTGAATGATCCCATTTGGTAACCTGACCGCAAACTTTTGTGTTTATGTTACGTGTATGTTTAATTTCCATTGTGAATGGGCCTTTACTGAAATTAAGAGAAGGACGAGAATGTGACCTGAAAATAAGTGACCTGCGAGTCACATGGAGGGGGTCATAGGGCTAACTGAAATTGAAGTTGCTGGTTTTCCACTTTATATGCAGAGAGATCTAACAGAATTTTAATTCAAGTTATTCTAGATTCTGCCGAGCCTTCCATTAATGTTAGAGACACAGATAATGAGGTGGCCACAGCGTGCCTGTCCTGAGGGCACAGGGATAGGGCTATAACAAACAGAAACTTACGCCCCACTGGGATTTTCGCTAATACAAACATATTCATGAATACAGCCTATGTACACCGGCTTGTGTCACGGATATTTCACGCATTTCTGGTTTTAATTGTGTCCGTGTGCCACTCTTCCTTTCAATAACGGACAGAAATGTTAAACAGTCATACTCCAGTGTTTAGAGAGCACCGCAATCAGTCTGAAAACTTTTGATGTGGGCAGATATTAAAATGTTGATTTATTTATTTCTCTTTTTGTTTTATGGTACGCATTAACTGATAGCTACAAAGAAGGAAAAGATAAAGAAGGAAGAAATAAAGGTAAACGAGAGGAATAAAGGAGCAAAAGTGATGACGAAAGAGAGGAGTGTAGAAAAAATAGGCCTAAGGAGTTGGAAAAGTGACGAGGAAAACAGAGGAAAAGAGGAATGCTGTAAAAGGAAATTAATTTAATTTAAATTCGTTCAAAAGCAGTTTATTTTACAACAAATCTTTATGGAGGGAAGATACGAGGGAACAAGGGGTAATGGAAGTAAAGGAACAGAAGAAAAATGGAGGAACGAAGGACAAATAAAGGAGGAAGGAGGAAGATTAGAAACGAAAGGAAAAGAGAAGAGATGTAAAGGAATTTACAATAAATAAGTGAAAAATGGAGATGTGAAGGAAAAAGTAGAAATGAAAATATGGAGGAAGTAGAAATGAAGGAAAGGAGGATATGAAGGAAGAAAGAAAGGAGAACTGGAGGTATGAAGGAATTGAGATCTGAAGAAAGAAAAGGAAAAAGAGATATGAAGGCAGAAGAAATGAAGGAATGGAATAAATTTGAAGAAAGAAAGAGAAAAGAGATATGAGGGAATGGAAGATATTTGAAAAAGAAAGGAAAAATGAGATGAGAAAGAAGGGGAAATGAAGGAGATTTAGAAAAGAAATGGAAAATGAACGAATAAATTAAATAATGAAGTTTGTGGACAGATTAAAAGGAAAAATGAAAATATTGAGGAAGTAGAAATGAAGGAAAGGAGGAGATATGAAGAAAGAAAGGAAAAATGGAGATCTGAAGGACAAATAATTAACAAATGGAGGGAATGTGAAGGAAGAAAAGAGAAATGGAGATGTGAAGGAAGGATAAATGAAGGAATGTATGAGGTATGAAGAAAGAAAGGAGAAATGAAGATATGAGGGAAGGAGCAATGATGGATTTGACGAGAAATTAAGAAAGAAATGGAGATATGGAGGAAGAAAGAAATGGATGAGATATGAATAAAGAAAGGAGAAATGAAGATATGAAGGAAGAAGAAATGAAGGAATGGAGGAGATACGAAGGTAGAAAGGAGAAATGGAGATATGATGGAAGAAGGAATGGATGAGATATGAATAAAGAAAGGAGAAATGAAGATATGAAGGAAGAAGAAATGAAGGAATGGAGGAGATATTAAGAAAGAAAGGGAAAAAGAGATATGAATGGAGAAGAAATTAAGGAATGAAAGAGATTTGAAGAAAGGAAGAAAAAAAGATACGAGGGAATGAAAGATATTTGAAAAAAAAGAAAGGAAAAAATGAGATGTGAAGAAAGGGTAAATGAAGGAGCAGGAACATTAGCGAAAGGGGTGGGAGTCAAGTACATTCAGAAACGCAGGTACAATAAAAATGCAAGTAAAAATAAAGTGATGTCCCTGTACATAATATAGTTAAATAACTCAATGGATTAGTTTGCTCATGTTAGTTTAGTCCCTTCAGGCTAGTTTCCGTATTCATATTTTATTCTTATTCTTTAGTTTTATTTGCTTAGCTTGAAGTAAGGTGTTTACATTATTTTATTCATCTTCTGCAACTAAACTCAGTTCAAGTTTGTTTCGTTATATGCTTCAACCAAAACCCCGACATTTCATCATTATTCCGTTTGATTTTCATAGAAGTTCTGTAAGAGTCAAGTGCGGACTGCAGAACCAGTCTTCTCATGGTATCACACACCATAGGATATATCTGGCATCAGTTCTTAAAGTATCTCGCGATGTGCCAGTGTTCCTCTTCCCCCACTACCAGCTGGCACCCACATTCCCATCCCTCCGCTACTGCTGGATCTAATAATTGTTTGCTCGACCTGACACTTGATTGGGTTACGGCGGGGGACATTGATAATATAATAACAGTTAGCAATCGGAGCGGAAGTGCCCTATCGCTGAAATCTAGCCTGCACTAACAAGATTCGGGGTTCGACGCCATGTAATATTACAGACGTATATTTTAGCAGGTTTCGTGGTGGAATTTGCAGTGATTTGTAATATTCGGAGCAGTTCGAACTATACGCTCAAGTAATTCCTCATTCAATGCATTTCTTTATCATATTTTATCTTTTTTTTTGCTTTCCTTTGTTTTTTCTTTCTGTTTGTCGTATTATTCTTAATTTTTTCTTCTCTCCTCTTTTTGCTGTATTTTCTTATTTTCTACTATTTTTCCTTTTTTATCCTTTCCTCCATTTTCTCTTTCTTCCTTTTATCCGTTTCTATCCTTCTTCTTCATCTTATCCTTCACTTATTCTTTGTTTTTTTTTCTTAGCTTTTCCTTTTCTTATTTCATTTTATTTTCCTTTCCCTTTTAAATTTTTTTTTTGCATTCAGTTTTGTTCTCTACTGTCATAATTTATCCTACTCTATTTACATTTCATTTCTCGCGTGGTCTACTATTGTAGCCCACTCTTTTATTGTGTGCTGTGACGTCTTCGCCGAATCAAGCGCCGAATTTTGCTTTTGCATAACTTTCCTGCGCACTTGTAACAATGCATTAGTGGTGTTATGGCTTGTAACTTGACCAGAAGTTTAGAATGAAAGTGATTATTATTTCTTGGACTACAGTTGTAGTCCACTCGAATAAACCTGTAACTTTATTTTCGAAGCAAATTCTCATAATTACAAATAGATAAAAAAATTAAAGATGTATAAAATTAAGAAATAAGGTAGGTGTCCGTGATATGGCCATGCTAAGGTTTGAGAATTTTTCTAGCCGCCATTTTGAAAAAAAAATGTAAATCACTTTTTTCTTACTCGTTGTCAGTCTAATGGACTTAGTTAAAACAATTTCCTTTCCCCATAAAATAGCTTTAATTGTCCAAAAAGTCCCAAAAGTCTACCTAGTGGCCATATTAGGAACATGTGCACATGATATGGCCATCCTTGTTCCATGTTCTACAAATCGTGATTGTTTTCAGTTTGATAGCGCAGTTGTGCTGAAATTAAATAATGTTGGTGTAAAATGAATAAACATGACACTTAATAATAATTTGTATAGTTCAAAAGTGTAGTCAAAACAGGTTTTCCATTAAAAAGTACGTTGTTTTTCTTAAAATACAACATTTTTGCGTAGTCCCAGCTATAAGGCATGTAAATTTGTCAGGTGAAAAAATAAAAGTGAAATGAACTTGATATGGCCATGGTACATTTGATATGGCCATAACAGGAGCAGGTAAGCTTTCACGAAAATCGTTTGATTATGAACAACTCGTAAAAGATACGCCATCAACGACAACACCAATCAACAGAACATTAAAAACTGAATGGAGTACGATGGTTTTCATGAAACAAGTCTTTGAAAACATCCATAAAACAAAGGAGACTTTTCAGAGAAAAATAAGAAGAGGTCACATGAAAACCGCAAAACAGGCAACTGACGGCATATTGCTCAACCTGACTGGATGGAAAACGATCAAGTGACATACCAGGATGCCCTTTCACTGGATGCTGCTGCAATTTAGCTGCTATTTTGGTTAACTAACTCACAATAGGGGGTGGGCATATCAGGAACATGGCCATAACAGGAGCACCCACCTTATAACAAAAATAAAATAAGGAAATCAACAATTTTACAAAGTAGTTACAAATTATAACAGATTGAAATAAAGGCCGAAATTTTAATGGGCTACAATAGTAGCCCACGCGAGGAATTATGGGATTGTTATATGCACGAGCATTGAAATGTTAATTTTGTCTGTATTTCTACTTTTCTTGAATTATATGTCTCTCCTTTACCTCTTTTCTTTCATATTTCGTTTCTTTTATCTTTTATTTCTTTATTTTCTACCGTTCAGTCATCTCTACTTTCTTATTTGTCTCTTGCTTTCTTTTTATTAGTAGTTTCACTTATTTTCTTTATGCTTCTTTCTTACATTTTTCTCCCTCTGTTTCCCCATCATCCGTCTCTTTTTTTTTTAACTTTTCGTTCCTATCTCACTACTTTCAACACTTTTACATTCTGATGACCAGATCATGTCACAAACAGAAGATGAATTACAAAGAAGCATTTTACACATTTTATAATAATCATAATATTATAGTTTACAATATGCAAATCTGGATTAAAATTTAATTTTGAAAAATCTCATTATATGTTTATTAGGGAAAAGAAACAAAATTTGATACTTGAAAATAAAGGTGTTATTAAATATAGTAATAAATACAAATATTTAGGTGTTGTAAAAATGAAAGAACGTTTGAAGAAAGGGAAATATGCAATATCCATTCTTAATCAAGTATTATGGGATAATAAAATCAGAATTGAAGCTAAACATAAAATGTATAAATCAATTGTGAGAAGTACAACTTTATATACGCTGAATAACGATAACAGAATATAAATGATAACTTGAATATTATTTATATTGCTAAAGAACGATAACAGAATATAAATGATAACTTGAATAGTGTTCTTTTTAACGCTGAAGAACGATAACAGAATATAAATGATAACTTGAATATTATTTATATTGCTAAAGAACGATAACAGAATATAAATGATAACTTGAATATTATTTATATTGCTGAAAATGATAACAGAATATAAATGATAATTTGAATATTATTTATATTGCTAAAGAACAATATGAATGATAACTTGAATAGTGTTATTTATAACAGAATATAAATGATAACTTGAATATTATTATTTATATTGCTGAAGAACGATAACAGAATATAGAATATAAATGATATAAATGATAACTTGAATAGTGTTATTTATAACGAATAACAGAATATAAATGATAACTTGAATATTATTTATATTGCTAAAGAACGATAACAGAATTATTTATAATTTATAACGCTGAAGAACGATAACAGAATATAAATGATAACTTGAATATTATTTATATTGCTGAAGAACGATAACAGAATATAAATGATAACTTGAATATTATTTATATTGCTAAAGAACGATAACAGAATATAAATGATAACTTGAATATTATTTATATTGCTGAAAACGATAACAGAATATAAATGATAACTTGAATATTATTTATATTGCTAAAGAACGAATAACAGAATATAAATGATAACTTGAATAGTGTTCTTTTTAACGCTGAAGAACGATAACAGAATATAAATGATAACTTGAATATTATTTATATTGCTAAAGAACGATAACAGAATATAAATGATAACTTGAATAGTGTTATTTATAACGCTGAAGAACGATAACAGAATATAAATGATAACTTGAATATTATTTATATTGCTAAAGAACGATAACAGAATATAAATGATAACTTGAATATTATTTATATTGCTAAAGAACGATAACAGAATATAAATGATAACTTGAATATTATTTATATTGCTGAAAATGATAACAGAATATAAATGATAATTTGAATATTATTTATATTGCTAAAGAACGATAACAGAATATAAATGATAACTTGAATAGTGTTATTTATAACGCTGAAGAACGATAACAGAATATAAATGATAACTTGAATATTATTTATATTGCTAAAGAACGATAACAGAATATAAATGATAACTTGAATAGTGTTATTTATAACGCTGAAGAACGATAACAGAATATAAATGATAACTTGAATATTATTTATATTGCTAAAAATGATAACATAATATAAATGATAATTTGAATATTATTTACATTGCTAAAGAACGACAACAGAATATAAATGATAACTTGAATAGTGTTATTTATAACGATGAAGAACGATAACAGAATATAAATGATAACTTGAATATTATTTATATTGCTAAAGAACGATAACAGAATATAAATGATAACTTGAATAGTGTTATTTATAACGCTGAAGCGCTGAAACGATAACAGAATATAAATGATAACTTGAATATTATTTATATTGCTAAAGAACGATAACAGAATATAAATGATAACTTGAATATTATTCATATTGCTAAAGAACGATAAGAGAATATAAATGATAACTTGAATATTATTTATATTGCTGAAAATGATAACAGAATATAAATGATAATTTGAATATTATTTATATTGCTAAAGAACGATAACAGAATATAAATGATAACTTGAATAGTGTTATTTATAACGCTGAAGAACGATAACAGAATATAAATGATAACTTGAATATTGTTTTATATTGCTAAAGAACGATAACAGAATATAAATGATAACTTGAATAGTGTTATTTATAACGCTGAAGAACGATAACAGAATATAAATGATAACTTGAATATTATTTATATTGCTAAAGAACGATAACAGAATATAACTGATAACTTGAATAGTGTTATTTATAACACTGAAGAACGATAACAGAATATAAATGATAACTTGAATATTATTTATATTGCTAAAAATGATAACATAATATAAATGATAATTTGAATATTATTTATATTGCTAAAGAACGACAACAGAATATAAATGATAACTTGAATAGTATTATTTATAACGATGAAGAACGATAACAGAATATAAATGATAACTTGAATATTATTTATATTGCTAAAGAACGATAACAGAATATAAATGATAACTTGAATAGTGTTATTTATAACGCTGAAGAACGGTAACAGAATATAAATGATAACTTGAATATTATTTATATTGCTAAGGAACGATAACAGAATATAAATGATAACTTGAATAGTGTTATTTATAACGCTGAAGAACGATAACAGAATATAAATGATAACTTGAATATTATTTATATTGCTAAAAATGATAACATAATATAAATGATAATTTGAATATTATTTATATTGCTAAAGAACGATAACAGAATATAAATGATAACTTGAATATTATTTATATTGCTAAGGAACGATTAGACCTCGTCCAATAAATGCAAACGAAGAATATTGTATGTATTTATTCACACTGCAAAATTGGTAAATACCCGGTGGCAGTGATAAGCGATAATAGAATATAAATGATAACTTAAATAGTATTCTTTATAAAACTAAAGAACTATAACAGAATATAAATAACTTGAATACTATTTATATCGCTAAAGAACGCTAACAATATAAATGATAACTTGAATATTATTTATATCGCTAAAGAACGCTAACAATATAAATGATAACTTGAATATTATTTATAACGGTAAAGAATGATAAGAAAATAAAATGATAACTTGAACAAGTCTCGAACTCGCAACCGTCGAATCATTAAGCGAACACACTACCGCTACTTTACGAGACGCAGATATCGAATGACTCCATAGTTCCGAAACTGCTTCTACAAGCGCGAGGATCGTGTAACATCACCGTGATCCGAAGTGGACTTGGAAAATATTCGCTGTTCACAAGTGCGGCCACTTTTTTTTTTTTAATAGATGTACAAATTAGTTTCCTTTGATACAGGCAACACTCACTTCGTAACAATCTGCTGATTAAATTTAACCATAATATTACTGACAACATTTGAAACTGTGACAGTCGATTCTGTTCAAAGTTACCATGGCAACGGCTAATCCCTCAGACTGGTGCTGTGTGAAGTTACATACGGCGATTCGCTTATTATGTCTGGAGGCATTGAGTTCGAGAATGACTAATCCATTTGGTGTTAGCATTGAAACATACTAGAACACGAGGTTTAGTTGCCATTTCTGTCCATTGTTCAGAGGTTTTGTCACATTACGAGCGCTGTTTACTGGAACAGACACAGTGTGTGTTCCTCGCTTGGTCAAAGTTCTGCTTCTGACATATGAAACGGCAAGTACTGCTTGATAAACTGCTAATTGAGTTCTGAGAAAGTGCTTTCGTAACAATGATTTACTCAAACCATGGATTAATCTGTGCAGTGCTGTAGAGTCACAAATTTAGAGCCAGTTCTGGTTATTTTTTATTCATTCATTCATTCATTCATTCATTCATTCATTCATTCATTCATTCATTCATTTATTCATTCATTCATTCATTCATTCATTCATTCATTCATTCATTTATTCATTCATTCATTCATTTTATTCCATAGATCTTACATGAGCAATGAAGCTTTAAGATGTGGAACAAGTCAAAATTTTGCAATATTACAATTACAATTTTTACAAATTTTTATAGTTTTAAAATTTAATAATTTTCTACAATTTTTACAGTTTTGTGCAATTTTTACAATATTTTGGCGAGATGTAGTGAGATGAGGTGAGGTCCGAGGATTCGCCAAAATATTACCCGGCATTTGCCTTTTGGTTGGAGGAAACCTCGGAAAACCCAACCAGGTAATCAAATCAAAGGGGTTGATGCCGAGGACTCGCCATAGACCATCCGGCTTCAGTCCCACGGCTGTGGAAAACCTCTGAAGAAACCAAAGACCAAAGGGGGATCCAACCCAAGCCCGAACGCAGCTCCGGATCAGCAGCCCAGCGAGTCTGCCGACTGAGCTACATCGATGGCTCTACTAAAAGTATAGAATACATAGCCAATCAGATTATTAAATTTACAAACGCAAACGATCATTCATCAGTTGAGCTATAAGTATAATACAAAACAAGTAAGTTAATTAAATTTAAGGCATAAACAATTCAACAAGTTGTGATATACAGAAATTGATAATACATATCATGCAAACTACTTCAAATTACAAACACAAACAATTTATCAATAGAGCTATACAGATTACTATTCAATTTAAAGCATATACAATTCATCGACCAAAACTATACAAATATATACAATACAAAATAGCATACTTTCATTAAGCTATACAAATTTGTGCAATTAATATCAAGTAGATTAATTCAATTTATAATCATAAACAATTCATCTGTTGAGCTATATAGACTACCATTCAATTTACAACATATACAATTCATCAATTGAGCTATACAGACTACCATTCAATTTACAGTAGGCCTATATACAATTCATCAGTAGAGCTACACAGACTAGTAATCATTTTAAAAGCATATACAATTCATCAGCCAAACTATACAAACATATACAATAAAATTAGTTCAATTTAAAAATTTATTATTTATTCATTAGTTGATCTATACAGTATACTATTCAATTTACAGCACATACAATTCATCAGTTATGCTAAACAAAAATATACAATGCATACTAACAGTATCCATAAAAGTTCTCTTCTTCTTGAAATATTGAACTATAAGCTTTATTGAAGCTCTTCCATAAGTTTCTAGGTAGAGCTTTGAGTAGTGAAAATTTTTTCATATCAGATATAATTTCTCTAGTGTACTGACATACCCAGATATGGAGGATAGCTGTGAATATATTGAATAAGCAGTCGCGGACAGCCGATGAGAGGTGGTCCTCCAGATTGGGGGTTGGGCGAAGGGCTAACAATCACCGCAAACACAGCTTGTTACGAATCCTTCAAATAAGCCTCGGGATGGGACTGATTCTCTGGCACGACCACAGCAAAGGAATAAGGTTTTGAGAAAATTTCTACTTGGCTTTAGGGAGGCCGAGACGTAGATGGGAAGATAATATTAAAATGGATTTGAGGGAGGTGGGATATGATAGAGATTGGATTAATCTTGCTCAGGATAGGGACCGATGGTGGGCTTATGTGAGGGCGGCAATGAACCTCCGGGTTCCTTAAAAGCCAGTAAGTAAGTATGAAAGTAAGTAAATAAGTAGGCCTAAGTAAGTACTGACATACATTGATCGATTTCTGTATCGGCAGAGAATTTGCTCATTCGCAGAGAGGAAAAGTTTCTTTATTTCGTATGTATGTATGTATTTATGTATTTTTAGTAGGTTATTTTATAACGCTTTATCAACATCTAAGGTTATTAAGCGTCTGAATGAGATGAAGGTGATAATACCGGCGAAATGAGTCCGGGGTCCAGCACCTAAAGTTACCCAGCATTTGCTCATATTGGGTTGAGGGAAAACCCCGGAAAAAACCTCAACCAGATAACTTGCCCCGACCGAGAATCGAACCCGGGCCACCTCGTTTCGCGGCCAGATGCGCTGACCGTTACTCCACAGGTGTGGACTGTATGTATGTATGTATGTATGTATGTATGTGTGTGTACTGCATGTATGTATGTATGTATGTGTACTGTATGTATGTATGTATGTATGTATGTATGTATGTATTTATTTACTAGGCGTACCCGTGCGCTCCGCTGTACCCGTTAGAAATAAATATAAAGTAATTACGTAATTAAAATAGGATATTTGATCCAGGGAACATTCGTGTTTGATAGAATGATAAATCGTTTATTATGTTACTTAATTTAAATTGTATTTAAATAATTAAAATGCGATCATTTTGGTCCAGAGACACTCATTTGGTGCAATGACAATTCCTTCAACATGTTTCTTAATTTTTATTACATGCATCTATACTTTAATGAAGACTGACATATCATTTAGATTTAATGTGTATATTTTATTTTACTTGCTATACGTTTCCATTGAATTATGGTAATAACTTAATTTTAACCCTTGTTTTCTACGTATTCAGTAAATGGCGCTTGGGCCACTATGGTTCTGAACCCTTCAAATAACTTAAATAACTTATATTATATTATATTATATTATATTATATTATATTATATTATATTATATTATATTATATTATATTATATTATATTATATTATATACAAATGTGTTGATAACGGATGTACACCGATAAGTAAGTTTTTAATTTGTTATGGGGGCTCTTGAATCTCAGGAGGAACAAATTTTATTTTACAACAGCGCAACATAATCTGCTTGGCTCATTACCCAATTTTTGCATTGCATTTAAAGCATATGTATTTTGTGTATTTTAACACGATTCAATTGAGCATAGTTAAAATTCTGGATTATAAAATCATGGAATGCTAAGCTAACATATTACTGCATACTAAATCAATACACTCTTGTGGTTCGTTAATTCTCTGAGATAAACATTATTTTAAGAAATACAGGAAAGGAATACACAGAATAGCCTATCAAGTTGTTTGTGCATAGGAAGCTATTTTAATCTTACCTGTCCTCAATTCACTCACAAGTTACTGTAATAGCATTATAGCATTATGTCCATCCAGAGAAACTACACTTTCCAATGGTGAAATAATAATTAATTACACAAATCGGTTAATTTAGCTTCCGATATTACTTCATACAAACACAGAAACATTCTCTGTAGGCTATGATTCATAGCTTTCGATTGTTGTTGATCAAGGCCCCTTATAGACGAATTCATTTATTTCATTACACCGCCTTAGATGGCAGTTATTTTAATTTTAAAACTCATTTATTTCATTAAATATCAGTCCTATCAAAATTTTTCAAAGACTAAAACTTATCGGAAATGATTTTTAAAGAAACTTTTGTTATGTAACATTTTTCACAAAAATTAATAATAAGCGAGATATTTCGATTTATTTAATTCAGACCCCCTTATAACCCCCTTTTAATTAATGTATTTCGAATACCATATAGCCTAAAATCTAAGTTACAACGAACTTAATTTATATTCCAATTTTCATCGAAATCGGTTCAGCCATTATCGCGTGAAAAGGTAACAAACATACATACAGACAGACAGACAAACAAAAATTTGAAAAAAGCGATTTTCGGTTTCAGGGTGGTTAATTGTATATGTTAGGACCAATTATTTTTGGAAATTCGAAAATTACCAGAAAAATTTCGGCTACAGATTTATTATTGGTATAGATTTATTTATTTATTTATTTATTTATTTATTTATTTATTTATTTATTTATTTATTTATTTATTTATTTATTTATTTATTTATTTATTAAGACTACAAATTGGGTATACACCCGGTGGTAGTGATATAATATACAATAATTTTACAATAATTACAGTAATAAAATTATAATAATTAAAGTAATAAAAATTTTAATAAACGTTAATTTATTTCTAACTATAAATAAATGCAGTAAACCTAGGACTATAAATAACAACTATGCTTTAGTAAAAACCTAACTTCTAAGTATTTCTGTTAAACCCGAGCTATTATCAACTTAAGTAATTACAAGTCACCTTAATTACATATCAACTTCCGGCTTCACGGCGAGAAGGATCCCTTCCGGATCCTAGTTGCCATCTTCTTCTGTCCTCCCAATCACCGTCTAGTAACTCTCTCTGTGACATAGCATTATTAACTCCTTTAATCCATGTAGCTCGCGGTGGTCGCCCTCTTCTTCTTCTCCCATTTGGAACCCATTTCAAGATAGTTTTCGGCAGTCTTTCGTTTTCCATTCGCTGAACATGTCCGCCTTCTTTGCATTTCTTCAATGACTGTTTTCTCTTTATGCACAAGTCTTCTAATGTCTGCTACTGTTATCAACTTAACCCTTAAATTAGCAAAACTTCATTTCTCACACTAGTTTATTAAACCGTGTCGGACCGTAAAGAAAACAACTATCGCAATGTCCATATTTTATGTTGTACAATATTATAGTATTGTGAAATTTTAATTTTCCTACCAATTTTTTTTCTATTGTTCTATTAAAATTGTAGCATATAGCCTATTAACCTGTTGTATCCTATAGGATACTTTGCGAATTTAAGGGTTAATTATGACAGGCATTGTGGTCCAACAACATGTAACATTGCCTGTCTCCGAATTATAGCGGAGATACCCGAAGGGAACTTAGTATCTATAAAGCAGGCACTTGTTCTTTTGACAGCTGTACACTTACCCAATCTTTTAGTACTTTGATTTTTTATTGTAATTTTAAATGTAAATTTAATATTAATTGTACTTAAATTTTAATTGTATTCTTAATATTGTAGTTGTAATCCATTGGTAAAGGGGAAGAGAATGTCTGATGGCTTTATTTCTATCAGATTAAATAAATACTATCCATGACGCTACAGCTCACGAAGGGCCAAGTCTGACCAGCCAGCTGCTGGCCTCACGGCCACATACCGAAGCAGAGGTGCACGATAATCCAACCAGAATGGAGGTATCGTGTGGTTAGCACGATGAGCCCCCCCAGCCGTTATAGCTGGTTTGCGTAATCGGATTTCGCTACCTATCGTAGCTCCCCAAGTGCATCACGATGCTGGGTGGGCACCGGTCTCATGCACTGGTCGAAATTTCATGAGAAAATTTCTTCTTCTATGAGGACTCGAACCAGCGCGCATTCCGTAACACGAGTCCTTCGCAAGTCTTTCTGACTCCGACTTAAAGAACGCAGAACTTTACACTTTTTGTCTTTACTCTTTCGAATTCTGCACACCTCAACACCAAATTACCTTTCATCTCGTTTCTCTTATCTATACTCTAACCACGACGTAAATACCAGATCACTTATCTGTGGCACGCTAAGTATACCTCTTAATAGAACATCTTGTTGTTCATCATCTTTTACAGTATACACCTCGCGTCAATGGAATTCCTTGTCACAAAGTATTAGGGGCTGCAAGACAACAAACACCTTTAAGAACAGCTTAAAAGATAACCTTATTAGCATTTCACTCCAATCATACTGATTTAAAATATCACTGACTACACTGTTACTTCTTTCTTTTAGACATCATCCTGATTGTGCTGTATTTTCAAAATTGTCTCGTAATAATCTCTTCCTATTATCTAATATTATTTGAAATATATTAACATTCTATGTATTTTAGCTTAATTCTGCTACACAGTATATTTCATTGTTTAATTAATAGTTCATAGTATTTTGTTGTTTAATTCGTAAATAACTCTTGTATACATGTAACTCTCATCTAAATCAAATTGTTGAATTCTTTGTAAGTTCATGCATATGTATATACTCTTTTTTGCTGGTTGAGTGGAAGAGAAGGCCTTATGGCCTTAACTCTGCCAGCTAAAATAAATTATTATTATTATTATTATTATTATTATTATTATTATTATTATTATTATTATTATTATTATTATTATTACGTAGGATGCCTTAGACCACGACTCCACGGCGCGGGACTAAATAAATACTATATACTTAAAAAAAAGTACTTTTAAGGCTAATGATATTTGGGCATGTTAGCCTATTTACTTCTGCATGCATATAAATAAGTTTGAATTAAATATTCTGTAGATTATATGCGTCGTGAATGAAGCGTTCATAAGCATGTTTTTATACAGTATGTTTTTTTTTCGGAGGAGGACCCGCAGATAAGCCCGCAGCCTTAGGCTTATTGTGCAACCTTCTTATGTTAGAATGATTTTTTATTGGGTTATTTTACGACGCTGTATCAACATCTGAGGTTATTTAGCGTCTGAATGATATGAAGGTGATAATGCCAGTGAAATGAGTCCGGGGTCCAACACCGAAAGTTAGCCAGCATTTGCTCGTATTGGGTTGAGGGAAAACCCCGGAAAAAACCTCAACCAGGTAACTTGCCCCGACCAGGATTCGAACCGGGGCCACCTGGTTTCGCGGCCAGACGCGCTGACCGTTACTCCACGGGTGTGGACTGTTAGAATGATTGTCGAAGTTCATTTAGGATCGCTTTTCAAGCTCATGATTCACTGCATGGTGTTATCTTATCGATTCAGCCACAACATCCAGTGATGTTATTCTGCAGCCTCTTCAGATCGATGGTATCTGTTCGCAATTCATGTTCTTGAAACTGCTGCATCCTTAACCAGAAGAACGTGTCACATGCGATATCACGACTCATCAAGGTGCCATCTATCCGAGGGTGCTACACTACCCCTGTCGCCTGCAGTTCGCATAAAAGTGTCTGTGACTTCGCTGAATATGTGCAGCTCCCGCAGACAGATGCCGCCTATAGACAGATCCTGGAACCACATCCTTACTGTCTTTCTGGTTAACCTGTAGGCCTAATTATTAAGATTATTAATGGAATGATACTAATGAATGCAAAACGAGTCCGTTTCCACCGCTGAAAGTTAACCAGCAGTTCTGCTTCGAGTGGTTGAGGGAAACCCTCAGAAAAAACCAACCAGGTAACTTGTCCCAACCAGGATTTGAACCCGGGCTCGTTCTTATCACGGCCAAGAAGGTTATGAAGTATACAGTATGTTAGTTTTCACATATGTAACTTAGCGGATTGGTATAACTTTTCGAGTTTCAGAGTTCAAATTTAAATAGAAATATCATTATAAAAATTCATTCGGCAGTTAGTCAATAGCATTGATTCGCATGGTTAGTTTTATCAATGTTAGTTGAATTTGAGTTACAACATGAGAGACAGTGGAGAAATTTTCTTCTCAGTTGAGAAGGTTTTTCTGCTCATTGTTAAATGAAGGGACAATATAATCTAGTACACAGATCTGCACTTTCATCCTCCAGATGGACTCAGAAGTTCAAGGTCCTTAGTCTTGCCTTGAACTCTTCAATTTCATTTCATTTCCAGGAACATCATACTCCAGCTTTCAACAGATGGACAGTGGGAATTGCCTATTGTATCACTTCCTTCGCGGTAAAGATCTGGCATTTGGTTCTGACGGATTTCAGCTTGCTATTCTGAAGTGACTGTAAGGTTTATAAATATCATGATATACCGCATATGGGTTCAACAATACAACTTATTAGCATATTATTATTTTTAATGGCACATTTCAAGTGGTATTCTTGGTACCTTATGTAGTTTGTTGCAATCTAACCCGAAATTTTTTTCTTTTGGTTCTGAAAAGTTTTGCAGAACTGTAAAATGAAATGAGAGCAACTAAAACAATGAAAGCCCCCTGCATACTTTTGCCCCTGCCTACCCTAATACATAGAATGATATAAAATATCTGTAAGATGACAATTAACATGCATTTTTTAAATTAGTTCGTATATTTCAAAGTTAGTAATTTTGTGCGAGATCGTGCGTATTTGCTTGTTTTCCGCACAGAACCAATACGCGGTAAGTGTGAAATACCACATTCAGTATTCCCAACGTAACACACATAACAATTTCCCTCTTCTTACCGCTCAAGCGCGACATTCATTTTACTGCTTTAGGCTTTTAACATATTATTTTTAGAGACGTTTAACATAGTAATAATTATAAATTGGAAACTTACCACTGCAATTTCATCTAAATTGCAATGTTAATTATTGTTTTTAAATATTGCAAAAATTAAGTAAAGTCTACTACTCCACGAAACTTATTGCATTCCTGATACAAGTAGCATTAAGGAAGCCGTGAAAAAATCAACAAGATTCCAGATGCCGATGTTATTACTGCAATATGTTATATAAATAATATTGTTAAAATATTAAAATGAAAAATAAACCATTACATAACTTTACCGTTTGTTTTAAGTTCGCATTTATAGACTGGGGGAAAAAAGACAGACGTATATCACGGCCTGCTGGAGTATAGTAAACACAGAAAACATTTTATAGCAACAATGTTGAAGAAAGATATTTTGGTTTTCCGAAGTTGGCGTCATTAAACAGAAACCAAGATGGAGATTTCATTGCAACTAATTAGAAATTCGTCTTTCAGGTATGTAATAAACGATCTTCGCACAAAATAATGTACGATACACAAGCGGTATGTTTGTTTTCATATTCTCGGGAATTAAAAAAGCTCAACTACGTTTCGCTTTTTCAATCTTTTCCTCGACTATGAAAACGTCAACATACCGCTCTTGTAACGTATATTACTATTTCTCCTTCCTGTGAAAAACAACTGAAAGTGAATTGGCTGACATTGGAAAGAAAGCATTGGTATGTAACTGTGCCAATATTGAAATTTGTCAACCAAGTAACGGTACTATTAATATTCATATAAAGTAACATACGCATTGACGAGTATCTCTGCTTTAAACGTAGCTTAATTAATATTTTGTTATGCCGTGTTCCTTATATTCTCTCAGTGGTAACATCTCTCCTTGTATGCATCTCATTACTTTAGAATAACTTTATTCACTGCATGTGTGACTCGAGGTTGCCTAGCAACAGATTGAGCTATATCTAATGTAAGGAACGTGTTCTTCCTCCATATTAAGAAAATGGGATCACATTGGCCCTGAAGCCAATTATGATGTTACAGTCGCTGTTCAGGTTACATCCCTGAAGACGGAAGAACTTTCATTGCAGCGGTATAGTTCGTTTCGAAGAAAATAGAACTGTGAATGTCAGAAAGTTTCTTTACTATATGTTTTAACGTTAATGCAATAGATGATCCGAAAATTTTATTCGTTATCATTATAGGTTTTTTTTATTGTGTTTGCAGGAATTTTATCCAACAAATGTAGCATTTTAAAATTCCTTTTCTGAATGAAAAGTTACATTTGCTCGCATAAAATTTCTACACATTGAAAGGATGAAAATAAAATTATTTCAAACATTTATTATCATAATACACTACTTTCTTAAATTGACTGAGCATATTACTTACTGGCTTTTAAGGAACCCGGAGGTTCATTGCCGCCCTCACATAAGCCCGTCACCAGTCCCTATCCTGTGCAAGATTAATCCAGTCTCTATCATCATATCCCACGTCCCTCAAATCCATTTTAATATTATCCTCCCATCTACGTCTCGGCCTCCCCAAAGGTCTTTTTCCTCCGGTCTCCCAACTAACACTCTATATGCATTTCTGGATTCGCCCACACGTGCTACATGCCCTGCCCACCTCAAACGTCTGGATTTAATGTACCTAATTATGTCACGTGAAGAACACAATGCATGCAGTTCTGCGTTTTGTAAATTTCTCCATTCTCCTGTAACTTCATCCCTCTTAGCCCAAAATATTTTCTTAAGTACCTTAATCTCAAACACCCTTAAGCTCTGTTCTTCACTCAAAGTGAGAGTTCAATTTTCACAACCATACAGAACAACCCGTAATATAACTGTTTTAAAAATTCTAACTTTCAGATTTTTTTACAGCAGACAGCAATAACAGGTATTTAAAATATAATAATAATAATAATAATAATAATAATAATAATAATAATAATAATATAACGTTATGAAAAGCAATAATTCTGCCGTTTTCCGTTGACTTAAATCTTTCATAACGAGTGATTTGACTCAGATAGTAACTTTTGAGTTTCGCATTCGGTGGGTCCCGGGTTCAAACCCCTTGACCGGCCAATGTAACTGGGGTTTTTCATGGCTTTCCTCAGCCATAAAAGGAAAATGTCGGATTTCAAATATACATACCATGATTCATCACCGCCTCAATCACCAATATCATAAACATTAATCAAAATCTATAATCAGTTACATGAACACAAACCGTCTATAACACACAATAGAAACAGAAACTCAAAAATACTAAAAACGGCCTACAGTAATCTGTGGCCGGGAGGAAAAAAGTCTTAAGTCAATTTTTTGTGAAAATGAGATTTTTATGTATTTTGAAAACTGAAACAATTCTCTACAATCTGTTAAAACGGTGAAAGTCAAATAAGACTCCTGACTGGATTTATAGAGCGTTACCAAATGTCCTAAGTACTTTTTGAATCGAGCACACACAGAATAAAGGACTTAAGAATATTTAATACTTCATTCCTTACAAACCATCACATATTTGCTTTCTACGCTTCCCTATCAAAAAGGTCTAAATTGTATTTTAGCCATTTTATCAAATACTGATGATCTTTCCTTTTAAAACTTTAAGCACCAGGGTAAACAGTCCTATAATTGTTTAAGACCCATTTTGCATTCCTAATAATTTACATTTCTCATTTATTTTGACATGAAAAAGATCTCATGTTTAAATAGTCCCTTCTACTCAGTTTGGGTTCTAGTCTTAAAAGGGCTTAAGTGCGGCTATTTTTGGAAATAACCAAGAAAATTGTTAAATGAACAACATTACCTATTTTAGAAGAAATATAAACAAATAATATCCGGGAAAAACCTCTTAATTAAAAAAAAATCTCTAAAATTGACACCAATTTCAATCTTTCTCCTGCTCTCCTGAAAAGTATAAGATTTTTACTTAAGACCTTTTTCCTCCCGCCCACAGAATTATACCCACGGATCTTAAACACGTGATTGACCACAAGGTGTCAAAGCGTGTATAAATAAATTTAACAAAAACAAATTTGTCATGTCGATAACAAAATTAGTGGGAAACTTAATCTTCGAGAGTTTTAATTACTTTCATTTTTGTATTGTATTGTATTGTATTGTATTGTATTGTATTGTATTGTATTGTATTGTATTGTATTGTATTGTATTGTATTTATTAACATACATTGCTTTACAGCTAGAATATGGAACAAGTCTAAAAACTTAATACTATTATAAGATCTTAATTTATAGTCACAATCTAGATGAAATATATACAGACGAGGTTTACAATATAGTAGTAGTAGTATTAGTAGTATTTATTTATTTAACCTGGTAGAGATAAGGCCGTCAGGCCTTCTCTGCCCCTCTACCAGTAGATTCCAACTACAATATCAACAATAAAATTACAATTAAGTTAGTATTAAATTTACAATTACAATTACAAATAATATTACAATTAGTATTAAAT
Source organism: Periplaneta americana (assembly GCA_025594305.2). Lineage (NCBI taxonomy): Eukaryota > Metazoa > Arthropoda > Insecta > Blattodea > Blattidae > Periplaneta > Periplaneta americana. Next base: position 162,759,026 of record JAJSOF020000011.1, read on the forward strand.
TTACAATTACAATAAAATCAAAGTACGAAAAGATTACCTGAATAATTAAAGCTAGATAATTTATCATAGAAAAACAAAGAATATATTATATTTACTGAATTACAAATTAAATCTAGAATAACAAAATTGTATAGTCATGAAATTACTGAATATTGAAATATTTTGTGATAGATTAAAGAAACTATTTACAAGTAATCAATTACTGACCAAGAGCCTAGTAAGTTTTCGTTTGAATTCAATTTTATTTCGACAGTCCCTGATGCTAGCAGGTAGCGAATTCCAGAGTCTTGGCAGGGCTATTGTGAAAGAAGATGAGTATGAGGAGGTGCGATGGGATGGTATTGTTAGTATTGTTTCATGACGAGAGCGTGTGTTCAGATTATGGTGGGAAGAAAGGTAAGTGAAGCGAGACGACAGGTACTAGTACTACACAAAGTTATAGTATCAATTTCATGAAGTGTTATTGAATGTCATGAATTCACCTACAGAATAGAAGGCGTGAGAAATTAGGTACTTCTTTAATTTGGCCCTAAATAATCTTATGTTTTGAGTTTCATTTTTATATCGATAGGGAGGCTATTAAAAATTTTTACTGCCATATAACGCACTCCTTTTTGATAGCACGATAGACTTGCCGATGGAGTATGAAAGTCATTTTTTTGACGTGTATTTATGCTATGAACTGTTGAATTAGTTACAAAGTTTTCACGATTACATACGATGAATATTATTAATGAAAAGATATACTGACAGGCCATGGGCATTATTTGTATTTTTTTTAAATAGTCCTACACGATTCCCTAGATTTGGCACCTACTATTATTGTAATTACTCTTTTTTGTAATAGGATGTTACTATCTGTGGAATTTCCCCAGAATATTATTCCAAACCTCATTACCGAGTGGAAGTATGCAAAGTATATTGTTTTTAAGGTACTGATATTTACTATCTTTTGCATAGATCTAATAGCAAAACAAGCTGAATTTAGTTTGGGGGTAATTTCTTTAATATGATTTTTCCAATTTAACACATTATCGATTTTTAAGCAAAGAAATTTGGTTGTTATTTCTAATAGGGATCTATTATTAATTATTGCGCTAGAAATTTGCGAGGTTGAATTTGGATAGGATTTAAATTGAATCTCATTAGTTTTGTTACAATTTAATACTAATTTATTGACAGAGAACCAGTCACATATTTTGGAGAGAATTTCCTCTGTTGAAGATTCGAATGTGTTGGAGTTACTGGCTTTAAGTACTATACTCGTGTCATTTGCAAATAATATGGGATGACCTACATCTTTTATTAGGGGGGCAAGATCATTTATAAACACTAGAAAAAGTAGGGGACCTAATATTGATCCTTGAGGAATTCCATTATTAATAGTTCCCCATATCGATGCAGATTTCATAGTTGTATTGATTTCAACTTCCTGTTTCCTATCTATGAGATATGAGTGAAACCACCGCATGTTGCTATGCACAATCTCATACCGTTTTCCAGGACTAGTAGAATTCACCGGTTCATACATTTCAATGTATTCATTGCAGAAAACCCAGCTTTGCCTTTAGAAAAAGGAAGGGGAACTTTCATAGCCATTTCGTAAATACGAACTGCATACTCTTTTGGAAGGAAAATCTAGAATGTTCCCATGTCCAACTTTGAGTACTGGAGTTTCGAACACATTCCTCACGTCAATTCACTTCCCTCCTGTACGGTAAACTTTGCTGACTAAAAATCAGTTGGTTCAAAGGGCTTCCTCACCCAGTGGAATGAATTTAAATGACGGGACGTACTTGCCAAGGTTTTTACATTGCAAAGAAAAAGTTTTACAAATGAAGTTAGGAGATGAGGGTTATTTTAATGAAACATTTGGAATAATATGTATGTGCTTCTTTCACAATTGTTAATTGTGTCAATTTATTTCCTGAATTTGTCATAATACAGGGTGATTCAAAAGTTTGGCGACATAGACAAACTCCGTTATTAGTGCACATGGCGAAAAATGGAAACAGGAAATGTTGTTAGAAATATGTAGTTTTCAATAGTACGACGCATCTGCCAATCCCAGTGCTGCCAAATTTGTTGTTTCTCCCTAGTTCTAGAGAGTTTTAGATACGTAATATTGAAAATTCAAGCACGTTAAATTCAAAACTACATATCCGACAACTTTTTAAATCCTTTTCCGTATCCACACCTATGGAGTAACTGTCAGCGCATCTGGCCGCGAAACCAGATGGCTCGGGTTCGAATCCCGGTCGGGGGAAGTTACCTGGTTGAGGTTTTTTTCCGGGGTTTTCCCTAAACCTAATACGAGCAAATGCTGGGTAACTTTCGGTGTTGGACCCCGGACTCATTTCACCGGCATTATCACCATTTCATTCAGACGCTAAATAATCAGAGATGTTGATACAGCGTCGTAAAATAACCCAATTAAAAAATCTTTTTCTGTTTTTAGCTGTCTGCACTATTAATGGAGTTTGTCTATGTCCCCGGACTTTTTAACAACCCTGTATATGGATTTGCTCGATTTTTATTCATATTTCTTGTAACCCTCTTCATATTTTTTCCCGTTTCATAAGAGTTTTAGATGCAAAACGAGAATAGGTTTTCAATAATTAATTATAACTTTTGTTTTTATTTATACTTAGTGATTTATAAGTATTATTTGTTTAGTTATTTGTTTCTTATTATTTTTATGTGTTTATTTACTTATTTCTTTATCTACTTATGTAGCTATTCAATTAATAATTTATTTATTTATTTATATTTATTTAAGTACTTATTTATTATTCTAGTACGGAGGAGGGACTCGAAGGCTTGCACTGCAGCTCAGGCTTATTGTGCTTACCACTCCTATTCTGTAAATGATTGGGTAGTCGAACGGCCGCACTCTTGTACAAATACAGCACGCCGCACCGTGTACTTAACCCGGGCTATGGTATGAATGATATGTGAATTAATGATGGCGAAATGAGTCCGAGTTCCAACGCCGAAAGTTACCCAGCAATTCTTCTTCAATTGGTTGAGGGAAACCCCGGAAAAAAACCCCAACCAGGATTTATTTTGTTTATTTATTCTGGTAGAAGTAAGGCCATAAGGTCATCTCTTACTTCACCAGGTCAAAAGGACTGTAAGATATTCAAGCAACCAAATTAAATGAAAAGTGAAAATAACATGAATAATTACTAACTTATTACAAAATAATAATAGAATTGAGATAATACGAAATGAAAATACCACAATTTAAGAAATTAAAATGCAGGTCTATAGATTGGAATACAACATAACTGAATCAGTATAAATAATTAAGAGGAAAAACATAAGGAGAGGAAAAAATGTAATTTTAAAAAATAATAAAAACCAAAAGACACGTAAAATTTTGAATAGAAAGGGCTGTTATGATAAATAAATCTGGTGATCAAGGGAGTGAAGTGAAAGTGGAAACTGTACAGAGCTTTCATTTCAAAACCACCCAGTCTAAATAACTAATTATTTAAATTTATTTCAATTTAAACAAAAAACACATCAATTTTGAGAGAGAAGTCTGAAACAAGGCTTAATTGCATTTTAGATTTCACCCCCACCCCCAGCCGCCCCACTTTGAAATTTCAAATGGTACCCCTATATTTTTATACTTAAATATGAAAGAGTATTCAATTGTTTATACACCTAATTCATTTGATTTCGTATCTTCTGTTTCTATCGTCGCCTGACAACCTATATTTTTGTTATTATCAGTTGGTTGTGTAATTTCCTAAATTTAATCAATAAGGATGATTTATGTTCTTTTGTAAAATAATTTAATACACAAACACAACTATTACATGAAATGCTCAATAAGTTTTTTGGCTTTATTCTCTTCAGCTCTAATCAAGAATAACAATAATCCAGGTTGCCAGGCAACGATATAAATAAAAAAATGCGAAAGCAAATGAATAAGGTGTATAAACAATTGAATACCTCTTCATATTTAAGTATAAAAATATAAGACTGCCTCCGTGGTCTGTTGGTTAGCATGCTGGCTTGCAGATCCGGAGGTCCCAGGTCCGATTGAAGAAGAAAAGTTACCTGGGTGTCTAGAGTCTGGAAATTTGTATTAATGTGAGTGTGATTGTGAATGTGTCGGGTTAATATTAACCATTCATCAAAATATAAAATACATCAGGACTGTCGGTGGCCAGTAACCTGAACACACGTTTCAGCGTCACATTGTTGACAAGTAACTCCATCTGTTAGCACAACTATAAAGCATCGATTAGATGCTATAGAGTTACCAACAACGAAAAAAGAAAAAAAAAGCTCTAATGAACAGTAACAATAATCCAGGTTGCCAGGCGACGATACAAAACAAAAGATGCAAAAACAAATGAATAAGGTGTATAAACAATTTAATACTCTTCCATATTCAAGTATAAAAATATAAGGGTGCCATTTTATTTTTCAAAGTGGGGTGGCTGGGGGTGGGGGTGCAATCTAAAATACAATTAAACCTGGTTTCAGACTTCCCCCTCAATATCTAAATTGATGTGCTTTTTGTTTAAATTGAAATCAATTTAAATTATTAGTTATTTAGACTGGAAAGTTTTGAAATGAAAGTCCTCCGTATTATTTATACAGGGACATGATTTTATTTTTATTACATTTTAAATATTAACCTGGCTATATCTTTGGATTAAAGGTCTAGAACCGGAAACACCGCCTGCTCCCCCTTCCAAGACTGGAGTTCGATGATACTGGCGTAAAATACATATCACTTTACTAGGTATAGGAGGGAAGAAAAGTAATTCATCCATTTATGTAAACTAGGAAATATCGCAATTTTGAGTTTGATAATTTTCATTAGGTTTTTGTTTAATCAAAATACAGTACAGTATTAACAATGAGTGTTTTTACTCACGAACTGAGCTATCCATGCGAACGTATTCATTATGCAGTGTATATTATACTGTCTACAGTACATTAGTGTACAATATAGAGAATGAAGTTAAATTGAAGAATAATCATAATAGGGATGTTTAAACACATTTTTGAAGATGGTGGCCGTTCATTTCGATACAGGCTTCAGTTCTTTTGTGCATATTATCGCACTATAGACTATTGTAGGCCTACCTAATTCCAATTACCTGTTTCGTCCTTCGTACGAGTAACTCATGTTGAAATAATTCTGTACCTACTCTATAAAAGAGTACCTTACGTACTGTAAATTCAGTCTTCACTTCTGCCCGATCCGAAAAGATAAAATTACTCAGAAATGCTATCTGCTGTCCATCCAAGTGGTTTTGTCGCAGGGTCGTAGAAAGGGGGAAATCACGTGACAGTTAATTACTTAAGGAGGCCCTTTTATTTAAGTTATTTTAAACAGTTATATAATATTACGTATACGTCTAATTCCTAACAGAAATTAATGTTTTCAGAAAAGAGCTAAGACTGCCCAGCTACTAGACTTTACAGAGGGGCGAACAGAAGAAGGTGGGGGAAACCGGGATGCGACGTAGGCAAACGGACGACAGTACCTGTGAGAAAATATGATTCAATATTGAAAGCTCTTTCGTCACTGGAAAACGCGAACATATTTCTAGAACGTACTATACTCACTAACTCAGTACTGCATACACGGCCTCGGTTCTGTGTGGAGAACGGTTTGAAGTTTAGTAGTAGAGGGGGTGGGAGTGAGTACATTAAAAAAACTCAGGTACAATAAAAATTGAAGTAAAAATAAAATGATGTCCCTGACTGAGATAAGGGCATATATTTGAAGGAAATACATAATTTAAGGATAAAATTACTTGTATGTTCTGCATATTTTTTTTTATCAAGTTTCCTTTATTTGTTTCAGGTAAGTGCCGTGCCACGATAAGCTGATACACAGAATGTGCTGTGACCTCATCTTGTAAGTAGTGACGTCAATTACATTACTGCTTATATCTTTTCTGAACGTGTTCCGTGTTGAAGAGCCCTTCCCATTGTTACGACGCCATAAATGACAGTCTGAGACCGGTTTCTGTTTTATTATATCTTTACGATGTTCATATGTTTTGTAATATACCCACGTTTCGTGTTTACCAAACAGATAAAAGTCTACCAGCTGGTTCTGTTTTTATGCGGTTTTATGTGGAGTTCGTTTGTTTTATAACGTTTCATTTTTTTTTTTTAATTTAAGGCCAGAATGGTTTCCATAGCTACGGATATGAAATAACTTTCAGTCTCTATATTTTATTAATGGATTTGACCGTTAAGGAGTGTTATGCGTATGGCTTTAATTTTATTTTAAAATAGAGTTCAGAAATAATGTAATATTCTGGGAGTTTGCTTCAGTTTGAAGGAGAGTTCTCTGGTTTCCGTAATGGCACAAAATATTCATGACGTAGATAGGTCAGGCCTAATTGAAGGGCGCATGCGTGAGGTTTCGCTGTTCTCTTGATTACCAGAGCAACGCGTTGGTCTTTGTGTGGATCTGGTTTCTCTGCTGTTTACAGAGTTCATTTGTTCTGAGGGTTTCTCTCTCTTCTATTGTTTTATGTAATTTCGCTGTGTACACGGTGGCAGTGAATGTGCACCCACGAAGCCAGAAGAAGATCGTTGCCTCTTTAAACATATTTAAGGTTTCAGTTCTGTTGTATGATTGAGTTTCAAACCTTCCCTCTATATCTACTGAGATGAGGTTTAACCTCTAGAAGTCTAGATTAACTAAAATAAATTTGTGTTTTATATTTTCATTTTTTGTGCTTAATTTAATTTTCGTAATTATTCTTATATTCTGCATTTAGCTTCTTGGCTGTATGCATAAAGTTGAAGTAAATGCTATTGCTAAGGTTTTCGTAATATATACTACGGTCCTTATGTATAAAAACCCATAGTAAATTCTTTCCTGCGATATATGTTTAGTTTATGCTAGAATTGATAGTATAAACTACCATTTATATGCATAACAAGAAGTATATACTTCTACTTCTAAATATGAGAAAAACCTGCATCAACACATAAACAAAATACACCCAAAGCTACACTACACATTAGAAATTGAAAACAACAAATACATAAATTTTGTAGACATCACAATAACAAAAGTAGACAACAAACACACATTCAAAGTATACAGAAAACCAACAACAACACACATACACAACACATCCAACCACCCCACACAACACAAACAAGCTGCATTCCGAACAATGGTACACAGACTACTCAACATACCAATGAACCAACAGGATTACAACGAAGAGCTAAACACAATCAAATACATAGCACAAGAAAACGGATAAAACCCCAACATAGGCCTAATAGACAACATAATACGACGTAGTGCAGAGGGCGGCCACTAGAGGGAACCCAAGAATTGGACTTAATCTGAGACGATTCTAACCGGCGTCGGAGTTGTATCCGGTGTGGCTTAGTGGATAAAGCATCAGCACGTAGAGCTGAAAACCCGGGTTCAAATCCCGGCGCCGGAGAGAATTTTTCTCCGTTCCATTACTCTTTCATCGTATGACGACGCAGAATATCTGCATGGAAATATCATATGTACTTCGGTACATTAAAATAATATATATGATATGCGTAAATCACTTCGTGATTTAAGACGGCGCTTATTCCGTCGGATCCCGGCCAACTAGTCACTCATACCGAGTGCACCTCAGCACATGTGTGGACTTCGGTCCTGCGTTCATAGACATCTATGACGTAGTGCAGAGGGCGGCCACTAGAGGGAACCCAAGAATTGGAGCTTAATCTGAGACGATTCTAACCGGCGTCGGAGTTGTATCCGGTGTGGCTTAGTGGATAAAGCATCAGCACGTAGAGCTGAAAACCCGGGTTCAAATCCCGGCGCCGGAGAGAATTTTTCTCCGTTCCATTACTCTTTCATCGTATGATGACGCAGAATATCTGCATGGAAATATCATATGTACTTCGGTACATTAAAATAATATATATAATACGAAAGGCAGAACATAATCACAAAAACATAAGAATACAACACAAACACAACACAAAAAATATATCACACTAACATACGAAAACAAAAACACACACAAGATTGCAACCTCATTGAAGAAATTAAATTACAACATCGCATACAGAACAAATAATACTCTACAAAAACATCTCAACACACAAATAACACAAACAAACAAATACAACCACACAGGCGTATACAAACTCAAATGTAACACCTGCAACAACTTCTACATAGGACAGACAGGCAGATCATTTCAAACACGTTACAAAGAACATATCACAGCCGTAACAAAATTACAAAACACTTCCACAATTGCTGAACATGTCACAAATGATAACCAAACCTACAAAGACATCAACACAGACAAGGAAATTCTACTCATCCAACCAAAAAGCCAGAAACTAAACACACTAGAACAATACGAAATATACAAACACACAAAAATACATCCAAATGAAATTCTCAACACACAACTCAATTTCAGAACACACTCTTTGACTCCACATTATACTACACAAACACGCCCTCACAGGAAACAAAAACAAAAGGCGCCAAGACCAACAGCAACCAGTTCTGAAGAAGGCCCATACAATGCCGAAACATGTTAACCAGGTACGATAGAATTTAACACGAGGAAGACATATAATACATATTCCGAAGTGATACAGTGTTATAAGTTGGGCAATCAAGATGTATGAGAAAAATCGTAGTCTTCCCTTTTCGAGACTTCGTTAGCTTAGCATACGTGTTTATACAGTTTAAAATGACAGAATTTATAAAACTTCGTGCTTGAAAATCCTGCAAGGAAAGAAAAGATTCATCAGAGTGTGATCATAAGAAGTTATAGTCCTATAGGTTATACGAATAAAATATATCATATGGTCAATTCTTGTAATGGATTACTCAAATGCTGATTTTGAGATAACTGGAATTCTATCTGCTAGTTGATTTTTGTGATTGTTATTTAAAATAATTTATTTTTAGCAAAATAATTCTATGACGTAAATTTAATAACTAACAGTTTGGGCCAGTCTGATTTATGTCTGATTTTGACTTTATTTTACTTCCCATGTTATTTATTTTCTTCATAATTTGATTTTCGTTAATTTTTTTTCCTGCTGTAAACTTCAATCTCAACTTTCATAGCCTAGATGGCTTTTTCTTTATCATTCCTTGCGGCAAGAGTTTGCGACTAGTTTTATAATGCTAGGTATTGTTTGAGTAGATGAACAAACAACAGTTGTTCTCATTCTCTCTTTTTTACACTTTCCACTTCGTCGTAATTGCCCATTTTCTTCTTAAATTAACCAAATTTTGAGGACAAAAATCAATTTTTCCAACAAGAAATTAACATAAATGCACGGAAGGCGAAAACTAACGAGTCTTCACGGATAAACACGAAGTACTATCGATAATCGATATAATCGGAAATTCTTGATAGTTTATACTACTGTCACATAGTAAATACATCGTAGTAGTAGTATCAGGTTTATGCATACAAAACTAAGTATATACTTTTAGCTTCAAGTATCTTCTAGAGTAAAAGGAGAAGGTAATACCACAGTCAATGTATATACAGTCACGAAACTCGATACTTAATAAATATGTATCTATAGATAGTTGCTAACCACCAGGATCGCTACTATCGCCTCATCATCCCTAGCAGACGATAAAATATATTGTACTTTCGATATCGTGTTCTTTTGAAAAATTAACACCTTCCTTCCACTATTGAAATGTGAAGTACATAAGGTTTATATACTATTTTCATAAAGTATATATTATATTTTATAAACTCAACTTCCTGGATCTTTCGGAAGAAGGATAACTCTGACTTCTTTTTCTTACAATTTATAGCACTACAAACGTCTTCTTGTCCCATATTATTATTGAAAATTTTGTATTTTAGCCTACAACCGAGAATGAACATTTCACAATTTACACAAGTTTTCACAACAATTCGAAATACGGCACAGTCAATGCCTTTTCGATCTAGACCAGGCCGTAATGTACGTTCGGATTTTCTATTTCAGTGTATGGAGCTCAGTGTATTGTTATATTATAACTTTATTGCTTATCATTGCTAAGCTTTATTTAGTGTAATGTGTCCATAAGTTCCGTTTATTTCTTGTTTGTGTAATATGTTGCAGAAATAATTACAAAACTGTGTTATTTTAATGTGAAGAGAATTTTACATGTTAACATAATCTGTTCGCATCAACATTTTAAGTTTAGATGGGAGCTATTTTGAGGTTTAAAGAAAAAGAATTTTTATTGTGATTTTAATTTAGCACATCTACCTTCCTTAATTGTAGACAGAAAATTTACCATGAAATTAGTGTACGTACGATTGTGTTACTTCGTCTCTTACAAGGGAAGGGTTTCGGCTCGAACAGGAATATTTGGTTAAAAATTTGTACAGACGCTTATCTCACAATGGTGATGAAGACCGTAAAATCATTAATTTGTGTAACTCTCCGTTTGGTTGGTATTGGCCAATACACTTCTTTAAAAATGTACAGGAAGATTCTCTATAAAATGCATGAAACAGCATGGAGCAGGGCAATAAGCACAACACGCAGAAGCAACACCTGAACAATCTTCTGAACCACACTCCAGCGCTGAAAAATCAAATGCCACCTGAATTACATTTTTGAAGTCCGAGACTTGTTCACGATTCAAGTAACCAGCTGACTGCCAGGAATACTGAAGCATAGGGCGGTATACTGGAGCAGACAACTGGTTATGAATAAGAGAGTGCATTTTCATTATAAACACTCGATTTTCCAAGTTAAGTTCTGGATTCTCAGCAAGAGTCCTTATGCAATCTGTTATCCTCCGAGCATATTTTTTGTATTGTCTAAGGAAATAGATATCCAGAGGCTGGATATATTTAGTTTTTTTTTTTAGGTGGAATGATCATACATGCCATGTCCTAGTCTTGGAATGATTCATTTATTAAGGTTGCGTCCTTGTGCGCATTCAATGACTCACACAACAATATATACACTCAGGGACAAAAAAAAATGGACACTTTAATATTTGCTGGTATTTTGCAAAACATTATCTTCTCATGCAATATTATGGTAGCCATCTGTTGTTATGGAGACGTGTATACATTGTTGATTTTTTTGTTTTACAAACAAGCCATTACAACCAAATATTCCAATTTTGCTTTCGGAGTCTCAGCTATAACAATTTTGTCTGAACCATTTTGAGCTTCATTATAGTTATCATTCGTTATTTCTTTATTTTTACATTTTCTGAGTTTAAGTGGGGTTGTAACATTTGTCTTAAAACAAGATGCGACCTGAAGATGTGGCTCGAGCTGTAGCCCTTTACGATGATGGACGCAGTGTACGTTACATTGCAAATGTTATGAATATGGCTAAAAATACACAACCCATGATGCCATAAAACGGTATAGAGAGACCCTAGAATATACTAGAAGACCAGGTTCGGGTCGTCCAAGAGCTACAAATCCAAATGAAGACAGGTATATGGTGTTGAGAGTTCTTAGGGAGCGCAATCTGCAAGCTACTAGTGTAGCCCAGGAATTTGTTAACATGCATGGACGCCCAATTTCGGCCAAAACAGTTAGAATGGAGGTTGAAAGCAAGTGGACTGATATCAAGTAGACCTGCAACTAGTCCCAGACTTCTCAGGATGCATCGAGTTGAACGACTGCGTTTTGCAAATGATCACAGGGATTGGAGAAATGGACAGTGGAGCTGTGTTCTATTCACCGATGAGTCCCGTTTCAATCTGTGCTCACTTGATAGACGTGAAAGAGTTTGGAGAAGGAGGGAGAACGATTTTCACAGTGTTGCATTTCCGAAAATGTGCCGTATGGAGGTGGTGGAGTGATGGTTTGGGCAGGAGTGTGAACGGATGCTCCTACAGAGTTGGTTTTTGTTGAAAATGGAAGACTAACAGCTGATAGGTATATAAATGAATGTTTGGCTGATCATGTTGTCCCATTTGGCCGATTTGTAGGCGATAATTTTGTTTTATGCATGATAATGCACGGCCGCATATTGCCCATGCGGTCGGAGATTATCTCCTAGAAGTGGGAATCCATGTTCTTCCATGACCAGCAAGGAGTCCAGACATGAATCCAATTGAACATGTGTGGGACATGCTGGGACGGTGTGTTAAGAATAGACGACCGAGACCAGAATCGTTACAAGAGTTGAGGCGAGCACTTGGCGAAGAATGGGAACTTATTCCTCAAGAAGACATTGCTAACAAATTGAGAGCATGCCAAGACGTATGGATGCAGTTATTCAAGCCAGAGGGGGTAATACCCGTTACTAAAAACAGTTTTTAATGTTTAAGGCACCATAAAATGAAAAAAACAGTTAGACCAAACGATGCCATAGTTATACGCCCTTTGTAATTTTTTGTAAATTTTCTCATCAGAGACTTTTTTCAAATGTTGTCGTATAAGGTGCTAAATGGAACATTATTTTGTTTAAATGGGTTTTGTTTCATTTTGAAATAATTGGCAACAAAATAAAGCAAATATAGAAGTGTCCGGTTTTTTTTTGTCCCTGAGTGTACTTTTGATTAGCTGCAATATTTTCAGATAGAACGTTGGAGAATTAAATGGGCTTTAGACATTTTACCACTCACTAGCTTCTAGGCTAGGCTAGGCTCACGGGTAAGGTGTCCCATCCTCTTAACTTGTGCAGTGCTCTCCCCACCCCTCAACTTGTACAGTGCTCTAACAGACAAACCACACATTACACAAACGAATGCTTCCGGGAGCTTTACAGAGATGAAAAGATGGGCCTGTATAAAAATTTTGGATACGAAATTCCTGTTCGAGCCGAAACCCTTCCCTTGTTAGGTATTAGATAAATACAATAATTCAGTACTCTATTGTAGTATTAATACAGACAAATTGAATGTCCGGGATATCGTACATGACATTATGCTTAATTATAATGTATGATTGCGAATATGTCAACATTTTTAGCACAAATTCACACTTGCGTGGTGTCTTTGGGTTTCTGTTTTATTACCTCGGTCTTTTCAACTATTTTTCCATTCGAAGCTGAACCTATATAAGAACGCGATCCGTCTGTCGTAATAGCCTTAGCTCTTCACGTTGTTTTCTAATCTCCCCCAATTTGCAGCTTTGCTCCGTGTTTACGTCCAAGGCGTGCTCTTCCCCACAGTCCGCTCCGCTCCGCTCGCTTCATCCGTACACCAGAGCACGCGGCGCGACTGTCGGCTGTTTTCGGCTCCTTGCACGCCGGAACGTGCGACTTCTCCACGAGGGAGGGCCTTCTCCCTCTCTGTCGCACCCAGGAGTGAGTAACGCGTGGTCAGTCAACGTCGCGAACCCGCAGGTGGCGGCAGCATCGGCCGCCATCCCCGTGACGTCACGCAACACGTCGAATTAGTTCACAAGTTACTCAACTTTCGACAACATGTTTAACGCGTTCGTCGACTGCGAGTGATTGTTGACGAGGAGATCTAATATCTGATCACGTAACGTTAAATTTTTCGCGTTGTAAGTGCTGTTGAATTCACTTGTGAGGAGAAAGAAAACATTGTTGGAGTTCTGATCTCCTGATCTTTATCGCGTTTCGTCTGCTGGAAGAGTGACTGTTGAAATGAAAGTGATATCGAATAGTTTTTTCGCGCCGTGTTTCGACCCATCGTTATTTACTATGCTGAAGAAAACTTTGTCGTAGTTTAATTTTATGTGTACTAGCCTATATTGCCTTAAATTTAAAATAATTTTTAACAGTATTTTGCTTATAGAAACTGATAGTTCAACATCAACATCGCATTGCTTAAAGATTTTTTCGTGTATAAATTTTCATATTTAAAAGTTGTTGCGGACCGAAAAGAAAACACCAAATCCTTAAATTACAGACTTACATGTGAAAATACTTCCTCCAGTGTCATGAGTGAATTATTATACATATAATAGACTTCAATTAAAATTGTTTTATAAACACTTTTCTGGTATTTAGCCATAAACTGTGATTAATCTATTACGTTTTCTGATCGTTTTGTAAAGTGTGTGACAAAAAAAATTGACTTTATATAATCATGAACTGTGCATCATGTAGCATGTGACTGGTTGGAGTTTCTTCGTTGGTTGAAAACAATTGCGATTCGTGAGCATACTTTTAAAACAGGTCAAATATTGAGAAGGAACTTACAATGAAAATAAATGGGACAAAAGGAAAATGTTATTTCTTATTTTTCTTGCGTGAGTTAAGTGATGCATTTTTCGGAACATGAACACCAGTAACTTTATATTTTCTCTCATATTATAATAAGGTGTACTATATATATTTTTTTGAGAATGATTTCGATATTTTATGAACATTTTAAATTTCACTCAGATGTTTGGCATAAAATTGAATGACACAATTTCAGTGTTAGAGCGAAATTCATCACAGAAAACACTTGAAACAGAGTAATACGATATGAAACAGCTAATAATCGAACTGTCTGCGAAACAACAGCGAGACGAAAAACTAAATGGAAATATAACCATATCAAAATTCCCGTCACTGGATACTTTTGTGACTGTAACGTTGACAAATTTCAGTGATTTAATAACGGTGTTTCAAAATGACACTAAATGTAATTAAACATGGATTTTCCATCTCTGGTAATTAATTTTTCAGCTTGTATGTAATCAGATATCGGTTCGAAACTATCAGATTAGCCGTCATTGAATTATAAACCTTGTGGCTTCATTCTGCAGCTGATACTTTTAATCCTGGAAACTGACTACAAAATTATTCACGCAGTGCGATGAACTATTGCCAACGTATAGAGTGTTCTATGTGATATTGTGAGAGGAGATCGAATGTTCCTGAATTTTTAATCAGCACATGGGACCAATGTTTGGAAAACTAGGTTGTGACGACACAGAAATTTTTATTCGAAGCTACGATTGTGATTTTTTTAGTCATTTCGAGTGATTGAATAAGTTCTTTTCTTCGAAGATGTGTGAGGTGCAACTATGTTGTCTACCGGGTGGGAGATCTTCAGTTCGATGTAGTTCTATTCAACAAAGAAGAGAGGAAAAAAGAAGCAAAGAGCGGAAGAAGAAAGATATTGAAGTGTTGATGTCGTAACGAAATGGAGGAGCAAAAAGACTGGTAAATTTTTCGGGTATTTTAAATACACACGTTGATGGGTTTTAGCTTTTTTTTTTTGTTCAATTTTATAAAATAATTGACAGTAAAATGTAAGGTGGATTAATACAGGGACATCACCTTATTTTTACCAACATTTTTAACATTAACCTGGCTATACTCGGAAACATTGTTACCCCTTCCATTACAGGAGTTTGGTGTTACTAGTGCAATATATAAACAAATCGTTTTACTAGCTATAGGAGGAAAGAAAAGTAGTGTATCCATTTATGTTACAGGGAAATACAGTATTACGATTTTCAGTTTGATCATTACTTTTACGGTATTTTATCAAAAAACATTAGAATAGTAACAATTTTTTTCACAAACTCAACTCTTCAGACGGTTATATTCATTACGTAATGTCTACTTTATTCAGCATATTACTAACCTAATTTATTCCTGAGAATTTTGAGAGCACTTCCGTAAGAAACCCCAATTTCTACAGCTAACTTCTTGACCGACTTATTAGGACCACGGTACATCCTTTCTCTAGCATCTTCTACAGCATCTTCTGTCACCTTGCCCATCTTACACTTTTTTTCCTTTCTGTACACTCTGTTGCTCTAAATTTATCTAGCAGATTAATGACATTCTAGGAAAATATTCCTTAATGATATAATCAGGAAATTGTGAAAAAAAAAACTGTTGTTCACATTCGGTTATAATGTAATTCCAGTTTCCATCATCGTCCTTCATACCTACAAACAGTAAAACAAATCTCTTGTTTAAATAATGCTGATAAGTACTGCACCATATTGTAGGTTACCGTACTTTCGGTAACTCTAATCTTCACTTGTGCTCAGTCCACACAGATAAATTCAGTTATGCTATACACCATACTTGTGTGAAAATAAACTTCAATAATATAAGCTTTTTCTTCTATAGAAAATGCAACATATTTCTGAAACACTCTGTACTCTGTACTGTTTATTTCACTGCTAGCAACAGCGGCCGTAAGTTTGTGTGACTGACGTTAGCAAGGACATTAGTGAAAGGGGTGGGAGTCAAGTACATTTAGAAACGCAGGTACAATAAAAATTGAAGTAAAAATAAAATGATGCCCCTGTACATAGCTGGGATCTTAGAAATTTTAGCAAACAAATTTCCAGTAAATGTGACGGTAAATTTATGAACCAGTACTTGTATGTTATTAAGCATTGTTTTAGGTACAGGGGAAACCGTAAACAATTTCATCAATTTCAGTGGATTATTCTTCGAGATATTTCAAACAAAAAAGTTTAATACAATTTTGCTCGATTCTGCTTCTTTTCGAGTTAAAAATTGTTTTATATGAAACATTTTTTTTGGTCGGCGGGAAAAGGCACATGAGTAAAAAAAGTAGATTTTTCTGTTGTACCTAATTACATAAGTCTAGTATTTTTTCTAATTTTTGAAATAATAAAATTTCTTGTATTTTAAATTGAAAAGGGTTTTACTTTAACCGTCCCGCGCCGTGGCATCGCGGTCTAAGGCATACTGCCTAGGACTCGCGTTACGGAATGCGCGCTGGTTCGAGTCCTCATGGGGGAAGAAATTTTCTCATGAAATTTCGGCCAGTGTTTGGGACCGCTGCCCACCCAGCATCGTGATGCATTTGGGGAGCTACGATAGGTAGCGAAATCCGGTTGCGAATACCAGCTATAACGGCTGGGGGGGATCATCGTGCTAACCACACGATACCTCCATTCTGGTTGGATGATCGTCCACCTCTGCTTCGGCATGTGGGCGTGAGGTCAGCAGCCGGCTGGTCTGTCTAGGCCCTTCACAGGCTGTAGCGCCACGGATTATTATTTACTTTAACCAATATACTGTACATGAATTTCGTTATTATACTTATATTCAGTTAAGAGTAAATTAAAAAGAAAATCTCTCCTGAAAGATTAATTTTTTTTACTCGTGCCTTTTCCCGCCGACGAAAGATTTCATAGCGTGTTTTGATTTAATTCCCAATATGCTCAGTCAATTTAAGAGAGCAGTGTATTATGACACCAAATGATTGAAATATTTCTAGTTTTGTCTCTTAAATGTGTAGAAATTTGGTCGAAAAAAATATACGGCCAAATTTTAGTTAAAAAAATTTTTGCAATGTTACATTTTTCGGGTCAAATTTCTGCACATTTAAAGAACAAACTAAAATTCTTTCAATAATTTATTATCATTAATACACTGCTCTTTTAGAGCATTTTGGAAATTAAATCTATGGCTTTCCCAAAACATGCTGTGAATTCGTATTAAAGAATATTTATCTCGAAAAGAAAGGAGAAATGAGCAAAATTATATTGAAGTTTTTATTTTAAATATCTCAAAGAATAACCTCAAGAAATTAATGACATTTTTTTGCGGTTCACCCTGTATAAAAATTCTTAAAAATAGTGTATATGAACTTAGAGAGAAAGAAGTAGATTTCAAAGTTCAGGGAGAAGAACTAACATTTTTTGTAAAAGTAAGTAGGTTTATTTTATTGTATTTCATACTATATTTCATTATAGACCTGAAATATAAAATGTGGATAGCTATTTCCGTGTCATATACTAGGAGACAGAATTCGTTTAATGTCTTTTTCTAATAATATTTTTTGTATTTTATTCCCCTTAGGTTTAATATATATTTTCGATTAAACAATTGACGGTAGGAAATAAATTTATCTACGTTGCTATTATGATGGAGGATTCAACAACAAATGAAGTTCGCATAAATGTGATCTTCCTTTCTTGGAATACGTTGCTAAGGAACATTATGTAATAACATTGGAAAATATCGTGATTCTTTTTTTTTTAATTTAAGGAAATTGAGATGTCTACATTAATATGTATTTTTTTTAATACATCAAATCTTGAGGTCATAGAATGATTGATTTAGAAAAAAATTAAATAATTGCGCAAAATAAAGAACTCAAGATTTTTTTAGTTACGTGTTTATCTTCTGTATTACTCAACAAATTATATTTTGTACGTTTAGATTATCTGAAAAATCTGAGTAGGGTAAATAAATTAAACATAGCGAAAATAATTATTCTTCAAAAGGAGCATATATGTTGTTTTTATGCTTTGTTTCTTTTCATGATATAGAGCCTAATTAAAAAATTTTACTAGATGTACACAATACATATGATTTAAATTTTTCTATAGAACACGTTTCCAATTATTCTCACGACATTTACCTGAAATTCACTAACACAGAGTAATTTTATTACTAAAACATTTGGAAAAAAGAATTTCATTCACCTATATGACCGTCAGCACAATCTAGAAATAAATTTGCTTAGTTAGTGGATTTGCTACATAAATATTTGAAGAAAGCTATTTAGAAATGTACTACTAAACGTTCTTTCTTCGTAGCATCTTCCAGAAATTAAAAAATGGTGTAAATGATGAATGCACGAAAAAATCATTATGAATGTGTTAATGTTTAAACTGCAGATTTAGAAAATTTCCAGTCATTTCCGATGTGATTTTACAGACATGTAAGAGATCATGTAGGCATATTTTTAGTGTGGGACATAACTTTTATATGCGCAGATTTTTCTTTAAACGCTGTTACGTAATTCTGAGAAGTTATTCTAATTTACGTAATAAGAGTTTGAGTACATACATTTCAAAAACACTTTATGTTAGAGAGCTGAAATTTTGTGTAGACTTTCAGGAATTTATGAACTAAAATTAGATTTAATATTAAAATGGGTTTTGATAATGAAATAAGAATTTTATGTCATATAGTTAATCACTGGAATACTACTGTAAGAGTCAGGTTTAAAAATTATCCCAGGAAGAACAGTCATTGATAAAAATGAAGGTCCTAACATAATTATTTTTTTTCTTTTTTAATTTCAGCACTCATATATGCAAATTATTTTCTTTCACAATAGAATATAATAATGAGCAACGATAAAACTGTACCATTAAAATTTTATCTTTTAAACTTTTAATTTTTCCTAAAAGTTTCACTATAGGTGTATAAATATTACATAAAATTTTGGTTGAAACTTTTTGTATGTCTGCATTTCAGATATTAACAAATTCATTATCAATTGTTACATTCCTTCCAAGATAAAGTATGATCCCTTAACTTTAAAATGGCCGACGATTTGCGTTTCTGTCTTCCGGTGCTAATAATATGAATTAAAGAAGGGAAATTTGTCTTACCTCATTTATGTCTCGTCGATGTACATTCCAGATACCTTCATCATATAAAACTTACACTGTGCCATTCCTTTGATAGGCTTCAAAGAATTTGATTAAACTTAGATATTATATTTCAATTTGCGATAAAAAATATTCTTAAAAGAAACCTACATACTGTAGCATGTGATAGATCATATCATATAAGATTTCAATACGGCAGAAGAACCATCCACAAATAATATTGACATGAATACTGAACTGGCCACATGGAACATAAACGAGTTCAGAAATTCTGTTGCTAAGTAATTAAGAATTCAAAGGTAAAACCATAAATTAAAAAATGTAATTACTTAACTTCTGCAGACATTGGAAACTTCATAACATTTGACAGTCTTGATCAGGCCTTGATTTATAACGGAAGTTGTTGTAAAAAAATATGAGCGCAGTCCATTGTTAAGACAGAGCATGTACGGACCATTTATAAAGATTAAGTCATGCTTAGAAGGCGGTGGCTGTCGCTAGGAGAGAGATGTGATTTATAACAAATGAAAAGCGTCTAAATCGCACTCAGTCGATTATTATCGATTGTGAGTTTAAAAGAACGAATAGAAAGTTTTATTTTTGCTAAGAACAAGTTAAGGAGATTTATAGTGCATTTCTTAAAATGAGAAAATTGAATTAACTGGAGATATCTTTAAATAAACTGACAAGAAGTTTTTACAAACTTCTGTTCTTACTTTATTTTGTGGAACTGTTTGCGAATGGCTTAAAGAATGAGACAATTTTAACTTTTCAACAGAAGAGGCGAGTTTGTTTCGGTTTACTTTCCTGTGGCTTTACGTGGTTTATGTACGAGTGTATTAAATTGCGAGAGAAAGAAATGTTTATTTTCAGAGAGAATTTTCGTTCCATTTCCCTTAAACTTGGCTCCGGTCATTTTACATTGATGACCACATACATAAATGCTTGATACATTCTTGCGTTCACATTATCTTAATCTATACTAATAATAAATCTGTAGCCGAAATTTTTCTGGTAATTTTCGATTTTACAAAAATAATTGGTCCTAACATATATAATTAACCACCCTGAAACCAAAAATCGCTTTTTTGAAATTTTTGTCTGTCTGTCTGTCTGTATGTTTGTTGCCTTTTCACGCGATAATGGATGAACGGATTTCGATGAAAATTGGAATATAAATTAAGTTCGTTGTAACTTAGAGTTTAGGCTATATGGCATTCAAAATACGTTAATTCAAAGGGGGGTTATAAGGAGGCCTGAATTAATTAAATCGAAATATCTCGCTTATTATTGATTTTTGTGAAAATGTTACATAACAAAACGTTCTTTAAAACTAATTTGCGATAAGTTTTATTCCTTGAAAAATTTTGTTAGGACTGATATTTAATGAGATACATGAGTTTTAAAATAAAAATAACTGCCATCTAAGGCCGTGTAATGAATTAAAAAACAAATGACTTCGTCTATAAGGGGCCTTGGACAGCAACAATAGAAAGCTATGAAAGATAGCCTACAGAGAATGTTTCTTTGTTTGTATGAAGTAATATCGGAAGCTAAATTAACAGTTTTGTATAATTAATTATTATTTCATCAATGGAAAGTGTAGTTTCTCTAGATGGACATAATGCTATAATGTTATTACAGTAACTTCTGATATAATATAATATAATATAATATAATATAATATAATATAATATAATATAATATAATATAATATAATATAATATGTAATGTTATATAATATAATTTAAGTTATTTGAAGTGTTCAGAACCATAGTGGGCCAAGCGCCATTTACTGAATATGTAGAAAACAAGGGTTAAAATTACGTTATTACCATAATTGAATGGAAACCTATAACAAGTAAAATAAAATATACACATTAAATCTAAATGATGCCAATCTTCATTAAACTATGGTTGCATGTAATAAAAATTAAGAAACAGGTTAAAGGAACTGTCATTGCACCAAATGAGTGTCTCTAGACCAAAATGATCGCATTTTGGATGCAATTTAAATTAAGTAACATATTAAACGATTTATCCTTCTATCAAACACGAATGTTCCCTGGATCAAACGTCCTATTTTAATTATGTAATTACTTTATATTTATTTCTAACGGGTGCAGCGGAGCGCACGGGTACGGCTAGTCATAATTATAATAAGAAACCTTTCTAAATGATACCAAGTCTTATTTCTAAAACTTCTATCGAAGTGACTTATTCTTTTATGAATATATAACGGGTTGTTATGTGTCTCAGTGAAACGTACAGCAGAGTCCATATAGGTCAGTTTCTATCTGATGCTTTTCGAATTCACTGCAGACTAAAGCAAGAAGATGCACTATCACCTTTACTTTTTAACTTCGCTCTAGAGTATGCCATTAGGAAAGTTCAGGATAACAGAGAGGGTTTGGAATTGAACGGGTTACAACAGCTTCTTGTCTATGCGGATGACGTGAATATGTTAGGAGAAAATCCACAAACTATTAGGGAAAATTCTGGAATTTTAATTGAAGCAAGTAAAGAGATAGGTTTGGAAGTAAATCCCGAAAAGACAAATAATTATATGATTATGTCTCGTGACGAGAATATTGTAAGAAATGGAAATATAAAAATTGGAAATTTATCCTTCCAAGAGGAGGAAAAATTCAAATATCTTGGAGCAACAGTAACAAATATAAATGATACTTGGGAGAAAATTAAACGCAAAATAAATATGGGAAATGCCAGTTATTATTCGGTTGAGAAGCTTTTGTCATCTAGTCTGCTGTCAAAAAATCTGAAAGTTAGGATTTATAAAACAGTTATATTACCGGTTGTTCTGTATGGTTGTGAAACTTGGACTCTCATTTTGAGAGAGGAACAGAGATTAAGAGCGTGTGAGTATAAGGTTCTTAGGAAAATATTTGGGGGTAAGAGGGATGAAGTTACAGGAGAATGGAGAAAGTTAAACAACGCACCTGACATAATTAGGAACATTAAATCCAGACGTTTGAGATGGGAAGGGCATTTAGCACGTATGGGCAAATCCAGAAATGCATATAGAGTGTTAGTTTGGAGGCCGGAGGGAAAAAGACCTTTAGGAAGGCAGAGACGTAGATGGGAGAATAATATTAAAATGGATTTGAGGGAGATGATATATGATGATGGAGACTGGATTAATCTTGCTCAGAATAGGAACCGATGGCGGGCTTATGTGATGGCGGCAATGAATCTCCGGATTCTTTAAAAGCCATTTGTGTGTAAGTAAATGGTAGTTAGAGATAATTTCTGGAAAGTATCTTATCTGACTTGTTATACCTAGAATTCTTGTAAATATCTGTACAGCAATAGACACTTTTTACTTGAAAACGTTATTCGCTAAACACTTGAAATCACAATTTCCACGAATAATTGTTCTTTAGTAAAAAACATAAGTGCTTATACTCAAAATTATATATATATATTTTTTTCAAGTGATAGATTTGTGCTTCTTTGCCGTATTTATCTTTCATTGTCATTAAGTTAGCTTCTGTTTGTTATATTTTATCTTATAGGAATATGCAGCTTGTCGGCAATGTACACAATAAAGGGGGAAAGGAACTGGACACCCTACCCTATTATCTCCTGGCCTAGTTGCCTCATAAGTGGTGCCTTGTTGGTATCACTGTCTTCGGACAGTTGACTAAACAACAACAATATGGTTTTTAATCCCTCCGGCTTATATTTTATCTAGTCTTCTTAAAATTATTTACTATTCCTTAAGGGGACACTCAACTATATTTTGGAAGTTTTTTCTCTATTTGACCAATCTTTTTCAAATTTGGAGAAAAAGTTTAATGTACACATGGAAAGTAACATGCAAAATCTCAGCTCATTAGATCCAATACTTTTCAAAATAAAAAATATTTCAATTTTTAATCAATCATTAATTGAAATATCACTTTTTTACCATTTTTTTTTTATTTTTTGGCTTTGTGCATTTGACTGTGACTTCTCAATGAATAGGGGAAGAATTCTACATGTTGATTTAGTTCTGTCACGTAAATTGGTGTAGAAATTTAATTTTTCATTTCTATGACACTTTTTCTGCAATTTTTAAGTTGAGTGTCCCCTTAATACACCTCAGACATTCGCAAATTCTGGCATTTGTGAAAATCTAATTTGAGTACGGAATTTCGGTCTATAAACTGAGTTTACTACTGTCAAACCGTTTAAGTATTTATCATTTAGTAATCTTGAATGTATTGGATTAAAATGGCTTTTTTTACCCTCTTATATAAGTCCAGTAATTTTTTTCACTAAAATGTTAGATAATGTTGATGCTCAGATGTTCCATTGGCGTGAATGCGAAGCGAACATCCTTGACCTGAAAGGAATGGCGGGTATTATTTCCTGGCTAATGACAGACCGGCATCACGGAATTGTCTGTCAAAACATGTCGTGTCAAATTTATGGACGGAATGGAACGAAAATGCTAGCATCAGACCTTCAGAAATCGATCACTTTCTACTTCACGGTATCTGTTATTGATTTTATAAGATTTTACTGGACAGATTAATTTCATGTCGACATTCTGACATTATTTGTTACACAAATAGTGTATATTTTATGATTTTTGTACTAGTCCTTCTTTGGTAAACCATTATTTCTCAACTTCGATGAAGATTGTCAATGCCATATTGTCAGCTTTGAAATCACTTGTCCTCAATTTTTAAGTTCTTTCGGTATATTCCATTACATTCATTTTGAATTCGTTTAATTCGGTATTTAACGACGCTGTATCAACCGGTATACTTTGTGATAACTAGATGGTATTTTCACGATGTCAATCAGAGAACTCGCCAGGAGATTAACGGATATTCACCTTACAGATGGTGAAAAAAATCAGATAAACAGCTTGAGAAAGGTCCCGAACCGACGACCTAACGCAGTTTCAGGTGTGTTGCATTTCATTAATATACTATCACACTTACTTACGGCTTTTAAGGAGCCCGGAGGTTCATTGCCGCCCTCATATAAGTCCGCCATCGGTCCCTATCCTAAGCAAGATTAATCCAGTCCCTACCATCTTATCCCAACTCCCTCAAATCCATTTTAATATTATCCTCCCATCTACGTCTCAGCCTCTCCAAAACTCTTATTCCCTCCGGCCTCCCAACTAACACTCTATATGCATTTCTGGATTCGCCCATACGTGCTACATGCCCCGCCCATCTCAAACGTCAGGATTTAATGTTCCTAATTATGTCAGGTGAAGAATACAATGCGTGCAGTTCTGTGTTGTGTAATTTTCTCCATTCTCCTGTAACTTCATCCCTCTTACCCCCAAATCTTTTCCTAAGAACTTTATTCTCAAACACCCTTAATCTCTGTTCCTCTCTCAAAGTAAGGGTCCAAGTTTCACAATCATACAGAACAACCGGTAATACAACCGTTTTATAAATTCTAACTTTCAGATTTTTTGACAGCAGACTAGATGACAAAAGCTTCTCAACCGAATAATAACAGGCATTTCCCATATTTATTATCGTTTAATTTCCTCCCGAGTATCATTTATATTTGTTACTGTTGCTCCAAGATATTTTAATTTTTCTACCTCTTCAAAGGATAAATTTCCAATTTTTATATTTCTATTTCGTACAATATTCTGGTCACGAGATATAATCAAATACTTTGTCTTTTCGGGATTTACTTCCAAACCTATCCTTTACTTGCTTCAAGTAAAATTTCCGTGTTTTCCCTAATCGTTTGTAGATTTTCTTGTAACATATTCACTTCATCCGCATAGACAAGAAGCTGATGTAACACGTTCAATTCCAAACCCTGTCTGTTATCCTGAACTTTGCTAATGACATACTCTAGAGCGAAGTTAAAAAGTAAAGGTGATAGTGCATCTCCTTGCTTTAGCCCGCAGTGAATTGGAAAAGCATCAGATAAAAACTGGCCTATAAGAACTCTGCTGTACATTTCATTGAGACACATTTTAAACAAATTCATTACGGAGAACATTTCAAATTTTTTTTGGAGTAAAACAGATTAAATATTTAGAAGTTCGAAAAAACAAGTTCTTTGGATTCAGTAGAAGATAGGTTTTGCTTGAAACTATTGATTAAAAATTCATAAACCCAGATATAAAGACGAATTTGTTCAGAACTTTATGGAAGGTTCATAAAAGTTTTACATCAAAATTTTGGAGAAAAGGATTAGGAGAGATTTTCTTAGACATCATAAAACTGTAAATAGGCAAGTTTTCAAGTAGAAACAAGTTCCATACTTTAGTGAGCAACATCAAGTATGCGATATTATACCTAACTTTTTTTTTTAAATTCTGGATAATATACGAGTTTTACATCTGATAGCCTCAATTGTAGACTATAGAGAAGTTGAGAATTGATTGCTTGTAAACTCTACTGTTGCTAGGAAACTATGAAGACAGCTAAGACTTTAATTCGAGCTGATCACGTGATATAAATTACAGACTATAACATCAACGGTGTGTCTGGTCTAGCGTCACAGGTTAAGCGTCAAGAGTGATTGTTGCTGTTCGTTTACACGTGAGGCTTAGGGAGCAACTTCGATGGTAGTGGGATTCCACATACCGCTGTTGGAATACCGCCTGGGGAATTCACGTTTCGTGCTTTGCTAATGAGGTTACCGAGTTTCATTACACCGGGTGTTTGCATCGCGTTCAACCCACGTGATAGAAATGCAAGGACGTGCCTGTCAGATCAAAAGTAAATCTGGATTTGGGTGAAATGCTACAGAGCTAGCTATCGGCGTAGCTCAGTGGACTGAGGCATTTGACGGAGTTTTGCGCTCGGGTGTGGGTTTGATTCCCGTTTGGACTGATTACCTGGTTTGGTTCTTTCCGACTTTCCCTCCAACCGTAAGGAGAATGTCAGGTAATCTATGCGGAATCCTCAGTCTCATCTCGCCAAATACCATCTTGCTATAATAAATTCCATCGACGCTAGATAAACGAGTAGTTGATATATTGTCGTTAAATAACAAACCAAAAAAAAAGACAGTGGTATGATAATTGTTGTAGAAAAATTGATAAAGTTTATACAGTAGAATCCCTGTTATCCGGCACCAAAGGGACCAGAAAGTTGCGGCCATGTGAAGCATATTTCCCTATCACTTGCTCATAACTGAATAAACATAAAAACTGTGTGGATTTTCCTTATTAAAACACATTACACAGTACAAATAATACACTAATTTTAGGTTCGAATATTTACTGAAAATTAAAGTTCGTGCGATTTTCCTAATGTGGCAACACTGACGATTCGAACATAATTAAATAAACTGTATGGATTTTTTGATTGAAAACACATCAACAACGCAAAATAATACACTAATGAAATTTTATGTTTGAATGTTCACTGAAAATTAAAGTTCGTGCGAATTTCCTAATGTGGAAATACTGACGGCCCGAACATAACTAAATAAACTGTGTGGGTTTTTTGATTGAAAACACATCACACAACGCAAAATAATACACTAATAAAATTTTATGTTTGAATTTTCACTGAAAATGAAAGTTCGTGCGAATTTCCTAATGTGGCAATACTGACGGCCCGAACATAACTAAATAAAAATAAAAATTGCGTTGATTTTGTTTATTAAAACACATCACACAACACAAAATAATACACTAATAAAATTTTATGTTTGAATTTTCACTGAAAATGAAAGTTCGTGCGAATTTCCTAATGTGGCAATACTGACGGCCCGAACATAACTAAATAAACATAAAAATTGGGTTGATTTTCTTTATTAAAACACATCACACAACACAAAAATAATACACGAATGAAATTTTATGTTTGAATGATCACTAAAAATTAAAGTTCGTGCGAATTTCCTAATGTGGCAATACTGACGGCCCGAACATAACTTAATAAAAATTGCGTTGATTTTGTTTATTAAAACACATCACACAACACAAAATAATACACTAATAAAATTTTATGTTTGAATGTTCACTGAAAATGAAAGTTCGTGCGAATTTCCTAATGTGGCAACACTGATGGCCCGAACATAACTAAATAAACATAAAAATTTGGTTGATTTTCTTTATTAAAACACATCACACAACACAAATAATACACTAATTTTAGGTTTGAATATTCACTGAAAATGAGAGTTCATGTGAACTTCCTAATGTGGCAACACTGACGGCACAAACATAATCAAATAAACATAAAAACTGCGTGGATTTTGTTTATTAAAACACATCGCACAACACAAATAATACACTTATTTTAGGTTCGAATATACACTGAAAATTAAAGTTCGTGCGAAATTCCTAATGTGGCAACATTGACGGCCCAGATTGTGGCAGATTCAAAAATTGTTTTTGGCCCTTCCAGAGGTGCCGTTGTTTTGGTATTGCCGGTTATATGTGTGCCGGTTACGGGGGATTTTACAGTACCTCTGTAATTTTAAGGCTAGGAAAGTCTACACTGAAATGAAATAATGACGTTTTTCATGAAAAATATTATTTTTTGTTTTTACTTTTAAAAAATATTTCGATTGATCTACCTATATAGAAGCTTCTAGAAGTATTTCAGAGACTTGCATCCCTTAGAACAATTTGCTTCGATAGCAATTTTTGAAGGTGTGCTAGCAGTCTCTGGTGTGTAACTTTATTTTTCCCAGTTTTTAGTTTAGTTTTTTTTTTCATTTCTGCTCCTGTTCGAAACCTCTTTCCACAAATATGTCGACCTCGGTAGCGTACTTGTTATAGCGCTGGCCTTCTATGCTCGAGATTGCGGGTTAGATCTCGGCTCAGGTCGATGGCATTTAAGTGTGCTTAAATGCGACAGGCTCATGTCAGTAGATTTACTGGCATGTAAAAGAACTCCTGCGGGACAAAGTTCCGGCACACTGGCGAGCTTATATAACCTCTGCAGTTGCGAGCGTCGTTAAATAAACCATTTTTTTTCCACAAATATTGAGCTAGATGTAAGAGATTTCCTTCACACCTCCCTATTTTTCCACTCGTCCGAGTGTTTTAAAGTTCTTAAATGGTACTGGGTAAACAATGGCTGTCAGACGGTTCCACAAATAGAGGTCAAGTAGATTGAAGTCTGGGAAGAGTGCCGGCCAGGTAATGAATCCCCCACGATGAAAGCAATTATAACGAGAGCGCTTCTCCATGAAACTCCTGGCAACTCGACTAAAGCACTATTATGCAGAAGGTGCATGCGACGGATTACAACAAATAATAAGTCATTCACAAACACCTCCAACTATTCTTTAAAATTTACAGATTGAAATGACTGCAATACGATATACCATCATATTGAAATTGCTTCTTTCTTATCTATACTAATAATAAATCTGTAGCCGAAATTTTTCTTCTAATTTTCGATTTTCCAAAAATAATTGGTCCTAACATATATAATTAACCACCCTGAAACCGAAAATCGCTTTTTGAAATTTTTGTTTGTCTGTCTGTCTGTATGTTTGTTACCTTTTCACGCGATAATGCCTGAACCGATTTCAATGAAAATTGGAATATAAATTAAGTTCGTTGTAACTTAGATTTTAGGCTATATGGCATTCAAAATACATTTAAAAGGTGGGTTATAAGGGGGCCTGAATTAAATAAATCGAAATATCTCGCTTATTATTGATTTTTGTGAAAAATGTTACATAACAAAAGTTTCTTTACAAATGATTTCTGATAAGTTTTATCCTTTACAAAATGTTTATAGGACTGATATTTAATAAGATAAATGAGTTTTAAAATTAAAATAACTGCCATCTAAGGCGGTGTATTGAAATAAAAAACAAATGACTTCGTCTATAAGGGGCCTTGGAAACAACAATCGAAAGCTATGAAACATAGCCTACAGATACTGTTTATGTGTTTGTATGAAGTAATATAGGAAGCTAAATTAACCGATTTGTATAATTAATTATTATTTCATCATTAGAAAGTGTAGTTTCTCTGGATGGACATAATGCTATAATGTTATTACAGTAACTTGTGAGTGAATTGAGGACAGGTAAGATTAAAATAGCTTCTTATGCACAGAAAACTTGATATGTTATTCTGTATATTCATTTCCTGTATTTCTTAAAATAATGTTTATGAACATACTCATTTTTATCTCAGAGAATTAACGAACAACGAGAGTGTATTGATTTAGTATGCAGTAATCGTACGTTAGCTTAGCAATCCATTATTTTATAATTAAAATTTTAACTATGCACAATTGAATCGTGTTAAAATACATAAAATATATATGCAATAAATGCAATGCAAAAAAATTGGGTAATGAGCCAAGCAGATTATGTTGCGCTGTTGTAAAAGCTGTTCCTCCTGAGATTCAAGAGCTCCCACAACAAATTAAAACTTTCTAATTCGAGTACATCCGTTATCAACACACTTTTTACATAATATAATATAATATAATATAATATAATATAATATAATATAATATAATATAATATAATATAATATAATATAATATAATATAATATAATATAATAATATATCTGTAGCCAAATTTTTCTGTTAATTTTCGCTTTTCCAAAAATATTTGGTAATGACAATTAATAACATGTTAAAGGAATTGTCATTGCACCAATTTAAATTAAGTAACATATTAAACGATTTATCCTTCTATCAAACACGAATGTTCCCTGGATCAAACGTCCCATTTTAATTATGTAATTGCTTTATATTTATTTCTAACGGGTGCAGCGGAGCGCACGGGTACGGCTAGTGTATTCATAATTTTCGTATTAATAATTTAACCATAAACCACAAAAGAAGTAAATTAAAATCATCAGTGCCAGTTGCAGAAGACACGGCCCTGCAGTATATATTGACTACACCCCAACTCTGGCTACTAGCAACAGGCATCTATAATGAACACCGATCAAAATACCCCTCATTTCTCGTGAAAAACAAAAACTGAATAGAATACAGTGGACTATAGTGGACTTCATGATGTCAGCAAACAGCTGGATACATTAAGAAGATTGATTGATTGATTGATTGATTGATTGATTGATAATTTAAGCTCCTTTTGTCTTGTTCATTCTCGTCGCCTAAGTTGCCGTCATTGTTGTCACCGTGCAGCCATTGCTGCAATATATTGCAGCCATTTCGTTATTGTCACGCCTTCATTGTTGTCACCGATTCACTATCGTTGCATCTCCATTGTCGTCCTGCCTTCATTGTTATCACTGCGCCTTCATTATTGTCGCGCTTTCATTATTGTCGCCGCTTCATTTTTGTCGCACCTTCATTGTTGTCGCCGCTTCATTTTTGTAACGCCTTCATTGTTGTCGCCGCTTCATTTTTGTCGCGCCTTCATTGTTGTCGCCGCTTCATTTTTGTCGCACCTTCATTGTTGTCGCCGCTTCATTTTTATCATGCCTTCATTGTTGTCGCCGCTTCGTTTTTGTCGCGCCTTCATTGTTGTCGCCGCTTCATTTTTGTCACGCCTTCATTGTTGTCGCCGCTTCATTTTTGTCACGCCTTCATTGTTGTCGCCGTTTCATTATCGCCGCGCTTTCATTGTTGTCACCTTTTCACTATCGTTGCACCTCCATTGTCATGCCTTCATTGTTATCACCGCGCCTTCATTATTGTCACGTCTTCATTGTTGTCGCCAATTCATTATAGTTGCGCCTTTATTGTTGTCGCCTCTTCATTGTTGTTATGCCTTCATTGTAGTCGATTTATTTTGTTTCTTATCATTATCTTAATGATTTTCTTCGTGAGAGATGATAAGTTTATCTACCATATCTCTCTACATTTTCTTAGCCCTCGTAACTTAACTGCCCTAGAATGCCATGTCTCTTACATTATCTAGGGTCTTTTTTGACTCCAAGTATATTTGTTTTAAATAATTATGATATTTTAGAGGTTTATACATATAATATTCTTTGTGTTCATCGGATTCGTCATCACAAATAAAAAGTTGACGTAGTACACCGAATGTACAGTATTCCATATGCAGAGAAATGGTTTCTTGGGGGATTGCAGGTCATGCAATTTATTACCTAATGCAATCATGTCTGTTAACGAACCTGTTACCCAAAAAGCTCTTTATAGCGTCATTGTGATTGAATGAATTCAGGCGAATAAATATATGAGGCGATATTACTAAAGACCTCTCAATAATTGAAGTATAATATTCTATCAATATTCTGGACACAACACCAGACTCCATTACAGCACCGTCACACAATAATGTTACATGTTTCTGTTGTCAAGCTCTATTTTTCCAGGAATTTAATTCTAAAATTTTGTTTTTAGGAGCATTGTTTACTAGGGTAGAGTGAAAATATGAAGTTTATGGAACCAAAATGTAATGCCAATGATAAAAGTTGTGGAGTGATATAATAGTACATTATGCAACGAGCCTATAATGGTAGTAATTAAGACGCGAGTATGTTCGTTTATGAAACGAGCGCAAGCGAGTTTCATAATTTTCATATGAGCGTCTTGATTACCATTATAGGCAAGTTTCATACGACTTTTTATGCTCGACCATATTTCTAACTTTAAATTATTCATAAGTATTCATGTTATGGTTATCTAAGTGAAGACCGGAACTGACCTTCTAAATTGTGAGATGTGCGCAGACGAGAAAGTATTGATTTTTTTTCGAGGGACGAATGTCATTGACCTTGATATAATCTAGAGAATAACATGAACATTAATATTGATATAACCTGGAAATTGATTTAGAATTGACAAACGAGATGACAAATTGAATTTATTTCAATATTATTTACAATTAACGCTAATTATTATAGTAACAGAACATAACCTTCTGCGACAGTATTGGATTTCCAGTCTCCTCCGTGACGTTTCGCTAATTGTCTTTCGATTGCATATCCGAGAATAATCGATACTTGCGGTTTTATAATGGTACAATGGTGATTTCTCATTGGCTGAACAACTGAATTATAATGAATAGGTGTACTTTAATGGGGTGCATTAAAGGGCTACTACCAGGTGTATAATTACTACATTTCGGCATGGTCGAGCATAAAGAATAATGCAAAATATATTTTCTCTAGGTTAGTACTTAGAGGTGCCCCTAGTGCATCACATTTTGAAATTTTCACAAAATTTTGAGGTTCAGATTTTTTTAGCGAGAGAACGTTCTCATGTGATTTAATTTGATTTAATACATGTTAAAAGATTCGACATATTTTTGGTCCCCTGTTGTTTCGTCTTGAAGTGGCACAAAAACCTCATTTTATAAGAAAATTCAGAATAATCACAAAACTCTTATCTGCGATATAATTAATGAAATTCATTGTTCTTATGATGCAGGACATTTAAATCAGAATATCTACAATTAAAACAAGAAATATAACCTTCTGCCCTGTATTCGCAATGTCAGGGGTTGAACCCATCACAATTACCTATCTATCATGACGTAATGAAATATTATCGTACTTACTGGCTTGTAAGGAACCCGGAGGTTCATTGTCGCCCTCACATAAGCCCGCCATCGGTCCCTATCCTGAGCAAGATCAATCCAGTCCCTGCCATCTTATCCCAACTCCCTCAAATCCATTTTAATATTATCCTCCCATCTACGTCGCGTCCTCCCCAAAGGTATTTTTCCCTCCGGCCTCCCAACTAACACTCTATATGCATTTCTGGATTCGCCCATACGTGCTACATGCCCTGCCCAAATCAAACATCTGGATTTAATGTTCCTAATTATGTCAGGTGAAGAATACCATGCGTGCAGTTCTGTGTTGTGTAACTTTCTCCATTCTCCTGTAACTTCATCCCGCTTAGCCCAAAATATTTTCCTAAGCACCTTATTCTCAAACACCCTTAACCTATGTTCCTCTCTCAAAGTGAGAGTCCAAGTTTCACAACCATATAGAACAACCGGTAATATAACTGTTTTATAAATTGTAAATTTCAGATTTTTTGACAGAAGACTAGATGACAAAAGCTTCTCAACCGAATAATAACACGCATTTCCCATATTTATTCTGTGTTTAATTTCCTCCCGAGTATCATTTATATTTGTTAGTGTTGCTGCAAGATATTTGAATTTTTCCACCTCTTCGAAGGATAAATCTCCAATTTTTATACTTCCATTTTGTACAATATTCAGGTCACGAGACATAATCATATACTTAGTCTTTTCGGGATTTACTTCCAAACCTATCTCTTTACTTGCTTCAAGTGGATTTTCCGTGTTTTCCCTAATAGTTTGTCGATTTTCTCCTAACATATTCACGTCATCCGCATAGACAAGCAGCTGATGTAACCCGTTCAATTCCAAACCTTCTCTCTTATCCTGAACTTTCCTAATGGCATATTCTAAAGCGAAGTTAAAAAGAAAAGGTGATAGTGCATCTCCCTGCTTTAGCCCACAGTGAATTGGAAAAGCATCAGATAGAAATTGGCCTATACGGACTCTGCTGTAAATGAAATATTATCTATGGGTCAAAAATGAATTAAAATCTGGCTTCAAATCAAAAGAATTTACTATTGGAGAGATTTCAGAGAGAGTTGCTATCAAAACTAAGAAAATACCCTACAGGTAAAGGCATAAATTGCGAAAATGCATTGAAGAAAATTACAACTGATTCGTGCTTACCATGATCAATACACAAACTTAATGAAGCCTTGTAAGAAACGACAACTAAAATAACAACATTGCAAAATTCAAAGAAGAAACAAACAAACAATTTGATATGTATATTTTTTTATTTTAGTTGGTTATTTAACGACGCTGTATCAACTACTAGGTTATTTAGCGTCGATGAGATTGGTGATAGCGAGATGATATTTGGCGAGATGGGGCCGAGGATTCGCCATAGATTACCTTGCATTCACATTACGGTTGGGGAAAACCTCGAAAAAAACCCAACCAGGTAATCAGCCCAAGCGGAGATCGAACCCGCGCCCGAACGCAACTTCAGACCGGCAGGAAAACGCCTTAACCGACTGAGCCATGCCGGTGGCTTATTTGATATATGCAGTTGCAAATGCAAAATAATAATAATAATAATAATAATAATAATAATAATAATAATAGTAATAATAATAATAATAACAATAATAATAATAATAATAATACTAATAATAATAATAATGCCGTAGGCCTAATTGTGATAAAGACCGCCGTGTTCCAAAACAAGAAAGAATGTTTTACTAGATCAAAGAACAGAAAGAAGGATGATAATATTGGACCTGTTGATTTCACTGAGAAAGAAATGAAAAAGAAAACAAGAATAAAATCTAACACTAAATAAATAAATAATGGAGAAAGTTACACAACACAGATCTGCACGCATTGTATTCTTTACCTGACATAATTAGGAACATTGAATCCAGACGTTTGAGATGGGCAGGGCATGTAGCACGTATGGACGAATCCAGAAATGCGTATAGAGTGTTAGCTGGGAGGCCGGAGGGAAAAGGACCTTTAGGGAGGCCGAGACGTAGATGGGAAGATAATATTAAAATGTATTTGAGGGAGGTGGGATATGATGGTAGAGAGTGGATTGATCTTGCTCAGGATAGGGACCAATGACGGGCTTATGTGAGGGCGGAAATGAACCTATGGGTTCCTTAAAAGCCAGTAAGTAAGTAGGTAAGTAAGTAAGTAAATAAATAGATAGGTGGATGGATGGATAGATGGTTAGAGATATAAATAAATAAAAGAATAAATTAATTAATGGACTGAAATGGAATTTTTGTCACATTTTATGTAAAATTGTCCCTTTAGATTCCCTCAAAAATATTGTATACTGCAACCCCAATTTAGAGTCTTCCAGATAAAGTTTAAATATGTGCTTTTACAACAATTAGCTATATAATGGAAAACAAAATAATAGAACAAATCTGTAGTGCTCGGGAAAAGTGACACAAGTCAGTTTCCACAAACCTTTTTTGATAATTTATTGACAACTTACGGAATATATGTTCGCTTGGAAAAAAATACATAGGTATTCCTCCCATTACAATAATTCATACAGAAAAAAATCAAATCGACATAAACCAGTGTAAGTTGTCAATAAATTATGAAAAAAGGTTTGTGGAAACTGACTTGTGTCACTTTTCACAAGCAATGCAGATATATAAAAAGAGGCAAAAAAATTGAAATTTTAAGAAATTTCAAAGCCCTTGGGGCACCTCAAAAATTAAATATAGAAACTTCATATTTTCCACATTCCTAAATTAAGTGAAAATACAGATTTTTGCAACTATTACGTTTAAAAAAAAACAGATAAAAAACAAATTCATGTATAGGTTCACTCCAGCCTATTGTTTACTCAATAATAATTCAGAACACTGGAATGTTCTACACAACTTGTTGGTTACTAGTAATATTGCATTATATTACCCAAAAATTACACGTGAAAACGTGAAAAATAATACGCAAGAAAAGTAAAATGCGTGAAAAAAAAAACGAAAGAGCCGAAGCTGCTAGCATTGTTCTTTTAATACTTGTTAGTGCGACAAAAACATGAGGTTTCTAAAAGATAACATCTGCTCCTACTTTCTTAGTGGAATATTGTGAACTGGCACACGTATATCATATATCTGCATCATGTCATATTTTTATTTCCATATCCTGCGTTTTCATATGGGAAAAGCTCTTTTTATGATAGGACGAACACTTAGCAATCTTACTTTCGGTAAAAAAGACAGTAACCACGATCTAGTTTAAAATGAAGCGAGACGCTGAAGTGATAATTATAAACATTTTAAGCGTATAAAAACTTCATTCAAAATTAAATTATTACAATTTGTACCTATATGTTTTTTATTTTAATTTAATTAGTTGTATTCTATTGATCTCACATCACTAATGTAGCTTGGAGATGTGGATTAAGTCAAAAGTTACACACACTAGTAATATGCGTTACAAGGGCGGTATGTTGAAGTTTTCATGTTCGAGGAAAAGTTTGAAAAAGCGAAACGTAGTTGAGCATTTTTAATTTCCGAGAATTGAAAGAAAACATACCGCTCGTGTATCGTACATTATTTTGTGCGAAGATCGTTCATTACATACCTGTAAGAGGAATTTCTAATTAGTTGCAATGAAATCTCCATCTTGGTTTCTGTTCAATGATGGCGCATTTGCAAAACAAAAATATCTATCTTCAACATTGTTGCTTTAAAATGTTTCCTGTGTTTACTATACTCCAGCAGGCCGTGATATACGTCTGTCATTTTTTCCCCAGTCTATGGAATCTTGTTGATTTTTTCACGGCTTCCTTAATGTTACTTGCATCACGAATGCAGTAACTTTAGTGGAGTTGTAGAGTTTACTTAATTTTTGCAAATATTTAAAAACAATAATTAACAGTGCAATTTAGGTGAAATTGCAGTGGTAAGTTTCAATTTATAATTATTACTATATTGAACGTCTCTAAAAATAATATGTTAAAAGCCTAAAGCTGTAAAATCAATATGTCACTTAAGCGGTAAGGAGAGGGAAATTGTTGTGTGTGTTACGTTGGGAATGCTGAATGTGGTCAAACTTTTTTTAAACTCATGCCCGAGTGTAGTCTTGCGTCTCTGAACGAGATCGTTGCCAATAAGTTAACAGGTGGCTTCCTGCATCTTACATCATCTACAGCAAGGAAATACTTAAAATGCGTTGGAACTTTTTTGTTGATCGCAAATCAAAATACA
The DNA here is from genome assembly GCA_025594305.2 of Periplaneta americana. Lineage (NCBI taxonomy): Eukaryota > Metazoa > Arthropoda > Insecta > Blattodea > Blattidae > Periplaneta > Periplaneta americana. Next base: position 162,795,947 of record JAJSOF020000011.1, read on the forward strand.
TTTGAAGATTCGGACTGCTCGAGTATCTACAATCTATTATTTTTTTGCTTATTTTACGACACTGTATCAATACCTCAGGTTATTTAGCGTCTGAATGAAATGAAGGTGATAATTCCGGTGATATGAGTCCAGGGTCCAGGACCGAAAGTTACCCAGCATTTGCTCATATTGTGTTGAGGGAAACCACGGAAGAATACCTCAACCAGATAACTTCCCCAGGCCGGTATTCGAACCCGGGCCGCCTGATCTCGCGGTCAGACGCCCTAACCGTTACTCCACACTTGTGGACTCTTATTTCCATAAGGAGGCATTACAGAGAAAAACCAATAATTTATTTGCTGATGGAATCACAGTTTTCGGGTCGCCCTGTGATGACGATCGCTCGCGGTTTTTGTTCCCTGCCCCTTATTTTGCATTCACAAGTGGTGTGAGTTTATTTTGCCCCTGTTAACTACAGTTAATCACCCTGGATAAATATGAACACACCAAGGGGTCTGACCTGATGAACATTGATTATTTTCTGGTTGGTGTCAGATGTGCTGCAACTTTTATAGGGCTTCCCCTGCCCTGAACTCCGTTACATGGATCTAAACCTCTTGTTTATGAAGTCACGGCAGCGCCGGTACAACACATTTATCAACTTCTCTTCCCCTCTCGCCACCTTCTCTTGTTCCCTGAATTTTCTTGCATAAGAACTCCCGTTAATAACCATCATCGGTATCATCGAATAATGATGATGAATATTATTGTTATTATTGGAATGAAAACTAATTTCTGAAGGGGACATTACGACCCAGCACTGCGACCTTTAACGATCTATTGCGCTAACTCTCAAACGGATTCCCAAACCAACACCGGCTGACTATACTAAGGCTCACTGTGTACCCAGAACAAACATTGTTAACGCAAAATTTAAAATCAATAAATGAATAAATAAACAAACAAACAAATAAGTAAATGAACAAACAAATGAATAAACGAACAAACAAATAAATAAATGAAAGAACAAATAAATAAATGAAAGAACGAATAAATAAATGAATGAACAAATAAATTAATTAAATAATGGAATAATTAAGTAAATAAATAAATGAGTAAGTAAGTACGTAAATAAATAAATGAACAAACAAATAAATGAACGAATAAATAAATAAATAAACGAACAATAAATAAATGAACGAACAATAAATAAATGAACGAACAAATAAATAAATGAACGAGCAAATATATAAATGAACAAACAAATAAATTAATTAAATAATGGAATAATTAAGTAAATAAGTAAATAAATAAATGAGTAAGTACGTAAATAAATAAATAAATGAACAAACAAATAAATAAATGAACGAATAAATAAATAAATGAACGAGCAAATAAATAAATGAACAAACAAATAAATAAATGAACGAATAAATAAATAAATGAACGAATAAATAAATAAATGAACGAGCAAATAAATAAATGAACGAGCAAATAAATAAATGAACGAATAAATAAATTAATTAACGAACAAATAAATGAACGAACAAATAAATAAATGAACAAACAAATAAATAAATGAACGAATAAATAAATAAATAAATAATTGAACGCACAAATAAATAAATGAACGAACAAATAAATAAATGAACCAGCAAGTAAATAAATGAACGAATAAATAAATAAATAAATAAACAAAGAAATAAATAAATGAATAAATAAATAAATAATTAAATGAACGAACAAATAAATAAATGAACGAACAATAAATAAATGAACGAACAAATAAATAAATGAACGAACAATAAATAAATGAACGAACAAATAAATAAATGAACCAACAAGTAAATAAATGAACGAAAAAATAAATAAATAAATAATTGAACGAACAAATAAATAAATGAACCAGCAAATAAATGAACGAACAAATTAATTAATTGAATAATTAAGTGAGTAATAAGTAAATAAATAAACAAGTAAATAAATAAATAAGTGAATGAATAAAAATAATAAATATACTTAGATATATTTGTATTGATATGCAAGGTGGACCATGATAATGTAATTAATTTTTGGGGTTATTCTTTGAGATATTTCAAAGGAAATATTGAAATACAATTCTGCTTGTATTTATTTCCTTTCCGAGATAAAATTATTTCATATGAAATATTTCATAGCATGTTTTCCGGAAGGCATTGATCAAATTTCCAATATGGCCAGTTAGTTTAAGATAGCACTGTTTTATGATAATAAATGACTGAAAGAATTTTAGTCTTATGCCTTAAATATCCAGAATTTTGATCCAAACAAATGTAATTTTTCGTTTTCCAAACTAATTTTAAAATGTTACAATAATTCGGATCAAATTTCTGAATATTTGAAGGAAACAACTATTTTATTTTAAATCGTTTGTTATCATAATACACTGCTCTCTTAAATTGACTGAGCATATTGGGATCAAAGGCTTTCCTAAAACACGATATGAAATGTTTGAGATAAAGCGATTTTTATGTCGGAAAGGAAGCAAAAATGGGGAAATTGTATTAAACCCTTTTGGTTGAAGTATCTCAAAGAATATCATCCTGACATTAATGACATCACTTATGTTTCACTCTGTTTATATATGTATACCTATATGTATGTTTACCTTAAATGTTTTTGATGTGCTACCTACTATTATTGCGACTAAAGACAGATAGTACATTACATTATAAAGAATAACGAAATTGCGAGTCCGCAAATGGACCAATGTTTTCGAAGTGCATAGTATTACACTAACCGCCCTTCGTTTTCATCACTCTCGTGTACCCCGTCACCACATTACCCTAATTTTTCTCTCCATCTTCTCATTTTCTTCACTATTTCTTTAATTTTAAAATTCATCTCCTTCATGCCTTTGTTATTGTTACTTCATCACCAATAACTATCCGATTGTGGACTGTAAACATATTTTTTGCCTCTAGGAATACCAATTTCGAAACCTTCACTTTGTATTCTTTTATTTGTTCCTCGTACAGTTTTTGGTTTAAAAGTGTGTTTCGAATTATAGCCGGAGGCACTGCTTTGTGCTAACTTCACTGTGGTATCTTTTTCGATCTAAAACATTCATTTAATTTCTTTCTGCAGCTTTATGTTTGTTTAATTAATTTAAATCCCATTTTCCGATAACCTTTATTTCTTCTTTTCTGTTGCAATATGTAGTCCACTGAAAAAAATTTGAACTCTGTTTATTCCATGAATACCCAGCGTTCTATATAGTGCTTATTTTTCTCTAAATCGTGATAGTTTCTATAGTCCCGTCGCTCTAATTTCCAGTAGCCAATCGTATTGCAGGTAGGCTACATTTAAACGTGTGCGTCTTGTGATTCGCTGAGGAAGACGTTATTCATTTCTTAAGGCTCGATAAATAATATAATCGCCCGCCATTTTCGCTCTTTCGTTGGCGTTCGCAGAAAGCACACGAAGACGTTATTTGCCGCTCAATTATTTCCTGAATTACAGTGCGTTTGATTTATTATCATAGGAGCTACGACATGATAATGTTTAACGGTGTGGCAAAAAGATTCCTCGTATGGTAGCTCGGCAACGAAAGAACAAAAATGGCGAACGATACTACCTATCTAGACTTCATAGAGCCTTCATTTCCTAATACGTAAGCAAAGAGGAGAAGTCACGCCGGGAATAACAGCATGGCGACTTCAGTTAGTTTAGCAAGACTAATTGTCAAAACTACAGCTTATTCATTTTTTTTTCACAAAAAAAAAATATCTGGAGTTTGACTTTGATCAGACGCTGTGAAATTTGCGGTCGACATAAGCTAACTTGAGTTTATACCGTCAAAGTACAGTATTTAGACATCTCTTGCTGTTTCACATTCGACTTAGGTTCTGATAAATTGATAGAGACGGAAAATTGGGAAGAAATATCTGAAAAGTTGGCGCCGTATCGCATGTTCGAAAGCGATGTGGGTTTAGTGATGTATATGGTGATTCATGATCAAAAAACGCTGCTATAGACAATCACAATAACCTGACGCTTATACTGCCCGCACAGCAGAAGAGTCGGAGAAGTTGCCGCATCAGTAAGGCGTTCTGTTTTGTTTTTAGTCAACTGCCCAAAGACATTGTAATATGTTTATTTTAGTATTCAGTCTGAATGACTTATCATGGTTTAAAAAAATATCGATAACACTTACAAATGTAAAATATTCATTGAATCTTATAGACAACTAATGTGCAATACTGGGTGGTAAGAATAAACATGAGTATATAGTATATACCGGACTTTTTTTTACGGACTGGAAGGTCCGGGGTTCGATCCCAGGTGGTGCCAGAATTTTTTCTCGTTGCCAAACTTTCAGAACGACCCCGAGGTTCACTCAGCCTCCTATAAAATTGAGTACCGGGTCTTTCCCGGGGTAAAAGGCGGTCAGAGCGTGGTGCCGACCACACCACCTCATTCTAGTGCCGAGGTCATGGAAAGCATGGGGCTCTACCTCTATGCCCCCAAATCCCTTCATGGCATGTTACGGGGATACCTTTTACTTTTTTATATACTCTTGTTAGTAAGAATAAAAACATTTGAGTATCTACTCATTTTTGATTACATAACTCATAACATGGAAGCATAGTAGAATAAACTCAAGCGTCCATCTTGTACAGAATATATACTCATGCTTGGTAAGAATAAAAGCTAGTATATTGTCATATTTATAAGTTCGTTCTCATGTTATTCTGAGTATGGTTTGTAGCAGGCTCAATTCTGAGTATTTGTTGATTTGTGTTCAGTTTAAAGTTAAATTAAAAAAAGATGGCATTATTTATGAACAATGTAGTGCATCATGGAAAAATATAGAAAAACACGTGAACTTCAAAAGCCTTTAACGCTTCATAAACGAATGAAAAAGTGTCCATGAGCTTTAGAGTAAGTCAATTTTGTTATATACATGTATCAAACCAAGTTCAGGTAAAATACATACATCAGTAAATGTGTTAATTGCATTTGCCATCTTATCCGACTATCGGGGAAAAATGCCTACAGTGCAGGCAAGAAGAAAACCTGTATCTATAAACAAGGTAATTAATGTTTTCTGTTTTGTACCAAAAATATAGTTTCAAAATACCTTCCAGACTTTGACATTTCAATATGAAATTCAAAACTAAATGAACAGTATCTTAAATTTTCAATCAAAGAATAAGTTAGGCAACTTCCCTGATCCACTCTTATCAAAAACTCATTTGCCAGAACTTGTTTGCATTGACTTCTCTATTACCACTGTGAATAAAATAAATGTAATACGTTCCCATTCTAACCTGTATATGTATGAATATCACACTACATTGCTAGTGTACAAATCCAATCACAGCACTGCCTGGTTAAGTCTATAGTCTGTCAGTGTACCTACATCTAACTCGTATTTCTGTATTTTAAGATTGTCGTTAAATAGAGAGACGTATGTGGTGTGGCAGCACTGCGAGACTATGGTTGGCAGCCCTGATTTATAGATATCGGTTTACTGGTGGTTGGTTCTGTTTGATCTACTGATTTCCGTTCCCCTCCCTTGCAATGGTAGATTTGTCTCCCCAGGGGAAGAGAGACAGTTGATGCATAAATGGATTTATAAAGTTCTGAGAAAATACTGACTGACTCGAGGCAAGGATAAGGACACGCCTTACATCATGAAATGGATGTTATAGCGTCAGAGGATAGCATTCCTATATGAATGAACTTTTATCCATATAAATTATAGATAAAATTTGTCATTTCGTTTCCTTGGTTTCCACATTTGAACAGAAAATTTTGGGATAAAGATTTACTCTTATAGAGGTTAAAGAACCGAGGCAAATTTACGTAAGACATATGAACAAATCGATCCTCGGTGTGTACAGAAACTTTTGTGTTGAACGTATATTCTTATTTTCAGATATTCCCACAATGCATATATTTTTACGATATTCTGTTCCCAAGAATTCTCCATTTCTTGTGAAGTAATAATTTCACAGTATTTAAATAATTAGCCAATATATGAGAAGATTAATTGGGTTGGTATATCATACTGTTTAGTACAACGCCTATAGTACTTACTTACTTACTGGGTTTTAAGGAACCCGGAGGTTCATTGCCGCCCTCACATAAGCCCGCCATTGGTCCCTATCCTGAGCAAGATTAATCCATTCTCTACCATCATATCCCACCTCCCTCAAATCCATTTAATATTATCCTCCCATCTACGTCTCGGCCTCCCTAAAGGTCTTTTTCCCTCCGGCCTCCCAACTAACACTCCATATGCATTTCTGGATTCGCCCATACGTGCTACATGCCCTGCCCATCTCAAACGTCTGGATTTAATGTTCCTAATTATGTCAGGTGAAGAATACAATGTGTGCAGTTCTGTATTGTGTAACTTTCTCCATTCTCTTGTAATTTCATCCCTCTTAGCCCCAAATATTTTCCTAATTCTCAAACACCCTTAACCTATGTTCCTCTCTCAAAGTGAGAGTCCAAGTTTCACAACCATACAGAACAACCAGTAATATAAATGTTTTATAAATTCTAATTTTCAAATTTTTCGACAGCAGACTGGATGATAAAAGCTTCTCAACCGAATAATAACAGGCATTTCCCATATTTATTCTGTTTAATTTCCTCCCGAGTATCATTTATATTTGTTACTGTTGCTCCAAGATATTTGAACTTCTCCACCTCTTCGAAAGATAAATTTCCAATATTTATATTTCCATTTCGTACAATATTCTGGTCACGAGACATAACCATATACTTTGTCTATTGAGGATTTACTTCCAAACCTATCTCTTTACTTGCTTCCAGTAAAATTCCCATGTTTTCCCTAATCGTTTGTGGATTTTATCCTAACATATTCACGTCATCCGCATAGACAAGAAGCTGATGTAACCCGTTCAATTCCAAACCCTCTCTGTTATCCTGGACTTTTCTAATGGCATATTCTAGAGCAAAAGTTAAAAAGTAAAGGTAATAGTGCATCTCCTTGCTTTAGCCCACAGTGAATTGGAAGCACATCTGACAGAAACTGACCTATACGAACTCTGTTGTACGTTCCACTAAGACACATTTTAATTAATCGAACTGGTTTCTTGGGAATACCAAATTCAATAAGAATATCATATAGAACTTCTCTCTTGACCGAGTCATATACCTTTTTGAAATCTATGAATAACTGATGCACTGTACCCTTATACTTCCATTTCTTCTCCATTATCTGTCGAATAGAAAATTTCTGGTCAATAGTTGATCTATTACGCCTGTAGTTAGTTGGAAAACAATATATTTAACTATATTAATAATAATGGTTTCAAATACTCGAGATAGAAGTAAGCACAGAATAAATATGAGAAATGCCTACTTTAGCTTTTGTCGTCCAGTGTATTTAAAAAAAAAACTGAAATGTAGAATTTATAAAGGAGTTATACTACCGGTTGTTCTGTACTGTTGTGAAATTTGGACACTCACTTTAAGAGAGGAACAGAGGTTAAAGGTGTTTGAGAATAAGGTGCTTAGGAAAATATTTAGTGCTTAGAGGAATGAAGTTACAGGAGAATGGACAAAGTTACACAGCGCAGAAATTAAATTCTCTTCTAATAGTACAATGGGAGATCTGATACCGTTCGAACAACCACGGAAAAATTCCAGGAATTATTAGAAATCGAACTGCTACCACATCCGGAATATAGCGCTGATCTTGCGCCTTCAGATTACTATCTGTTTCGATCCATAGCTTACTTCTTGCTTGGAAGAAATTTTCAATACTTAGGTAACACTTGAATTCCTCGGATAAGAAACCAGAAACTGGTACCGTCGCGAGATAACAAACTTCGCTGAAAGGTGGATGAAGATTATAGAATCTAATAAACTTCACTTTAAAGACAGGTCAATTTTTTGTCAGAAGGGATTCCCACTAAAATTTGGCTCCAAAATCGACATTACGTTTGAGACAGTACCTACAGGGTGATCCGTTTGGGTATGTTTAAAATAAACACACCGTAAAACATTTACTACTGGACTTTATTTGTTGAAACTTTGTACATACAACACTGAAAGATGGGAGTTTCCTCAGAGCTCAACTTGACCCCATTGCGCACCCTGCATAACTCATAACGGTGATGCAATGCAGCCCATGTCCGTTGTAACATAAGAGGGGTGATTTGTTGAAAAGCTTGAATAATTTTACTCTCAGATCATCAATGTTGCTGCGTTTCTGTGAATAGACAATGCCCTTAACAAAACCCCACAAAAAAGTCAGAAGGGGTTAGATCTGGGGAGTTTGGAGGCCAAGCCAAGAGATAGCTGCTTCTTGTACTGAGTTTCGTCTCAAATTTAGCACACCAAAGAACACATTGTGCTCGTTGTTGATTTGTAGTAGCCATTTTAATCATCTACGATTTTCATTTGTCCTTTCAGATTATGCATTGTTGATTCTCATAATTATATGGAAGTTCCCCTCTTTTAATCATAATATAAACAGCAAGAAATTTTTTCCTACTGTCATAATAGCTTTATAATAATAAATTAATATTATCCATAGCCAAACGGATCTGACTGTGTAATTGATTTCCACAAGAAAGTGTTACAATAAATTTCGTATGTTTAAGAACTTTGTAAATTGGTCATAAGTTTGTAGAAATCATGACTTTTTAACCATGAAAATCCTGCAGTTTTAACGTTTTCACCGTAATACTGTAGCTTTCCTTTATAGCTCTAGAGTATTCATCCAGGATATTCAGAATTTGTAGTATGTGAAACTGTTTCCCTGACAACGGTCATAGGCATGTCGCAGTGTTTTGTTATCTGATGCCATGTATCTGATTCCACCATCTGTTTTGGTTATCACTTGACGTGTATCTAACCATTGCATCATTGATAACCACAGACTTGTCAAAGGTTACAAACTGTAACAGTCAAAGTGTTCCGAACTACACAGAAATAGCAATGCTGTGAAAGGAATTTGCATTTCAACAGACATCGATTTTAGAAATTTGTACTCATGTTTGTGCCACATAAAACCTTGCAAGTTGAAAATCAGGATCAAAAATCTTCAGTGAAATGTCTTTTTTTGCTCACAATTTTTATGGACGATAATTCATATTTTGTGAACTTCCTTCCCTTCCATTAAGTATCCTTGTGTATACGTTTTATCATGATCAGATGAATTAATTTTGGGTTATTGAAATTAAAATAAATTGCATGTTTAAAAATGCACCTCTTCTTACAAAATTTCAGCTTTACGCATGATTATTTTCACGAAATCTCTCAGATATGGTTAGAAAAGATGTAAGTATAAAGGATTTAAAATAAATGAGTGTAAATGGGGAGGAATGTTTTAAAGACTGTAATCGACATGGAATTTATTTTTAGTTTCTAGGATATATATATATATATATTTTAATTTCTAAAGTACTTGGTTTATAAAAATGTTACTACGGTAGAGAAATGTGGAAAGATAAAAAAATATATATAATTATGTAAATACACCTAACTTCAAAATTATAATTTTTAATGTTAGGTTTTATTATTTTAATTTCGAAAGTATTTAGTTTATAAAAAAATTATATTTTTATATGATTATTTAGCGACGCTGTGTCAACTGCGGGGTTATTTAGCGTCGATGGTATTGGTTATAGCAGTGATCGGCAGGCTCAGTGCTCTGTGACGTCATCCCTCAGAGCATTCGTGCTCCCTTTTAAGAGCATCGACATCCAGAGCTCTGAGTGGCGAAGAATAGCTGATAAGCTTAAATTGAACTCTATAGTGACGTCCTATACTTCAGATTTCGTGCTTATGATACGTATATATTTTTATTTTAGTAGGTTATTTTACGACGCTTTATCAACATATATATATACGTATATGAATACACCAACAGATTTAAGTGTCTCCACTGAAAGAAAGAAACGCAATGGGTTGAAATATGGTGATCGTGAAGGCCGAAATGTGACCAAATGAACAAACACAATTTAATTGATATAGAACTTTAAGTTGACGAAATATTATGCTTTTATGTACAGAGTGATCCGTTTGGGTATTGATAAAATATAAACACCGTAAAACATTTGCTACTGAACTTCATTTGTTGAAAATTGTTGAAAGATGGGAGATTCCTCAGAGCTCAACATGACCCCCATTGCGCACCCTGCACAACTCGTAACGGTGATGCAATTCAGCCCATGTCCGTTGTAACATAAGAGGGGTGATTTCTTGAAAAGCTTGAGTAATTTTTACTCTCAGATCATCAATGTTCCTGGGTTTCTGCGAAAAGACAATGTCTTTAACAAAACCCCATACGAAGAAGTCAGCAGGGGTTAGATCTGGGGAGTTTGGAGCCAAGCCAAGAGATAGCTGCTTCTAGTACTGGGTTTCGCCTGCAACCTCCTGCATTTTTTTAACACAGAACCCGTTTCTACAAATGTTCGATACCACAACATTATGGAATCGTATTTAGGTACATTACGCACATCATACTCACGTCGAAATTCCCTTTCAACTCTTTTAACACTCTCAAATTTAGCATACCAAAGAACACATTGTGCCCGCTGTTGATTTGTAATAGCCATTTTAATCATCTACGATTTTCATTTGTCCTTTCAGATTATGCATAGTTGATTGTCGTATATGGAAACTCCCATCTTTTAATCATAATATAACCAGCAAGAAAATTTTCCTACTATCATAATAGCTTTAATACTAGTGGCCTGTGCAGAAAATGCTGCAAACCAAGTTCATTGAACGTTCAAATAAACATTTTTCAGATTTATTTTCAATGAAGAATACTAGATATTCTGAAAGTTATTTGCTTCCATAATAATGAAAGATACTCTCTCTCGAGCCAATACTGAAGAGAACCACGCATATAAATATCTATACCACACCGCCATTAAATATATGAAAAGACTCAACCCTACTTGATTAATAACAATAAAAATATTTGATTTTTAATAATATTATTATCTTACGTAAGTTTTATAGGTTTCAGTAACATATACTATATATACTATATACAATATAGAAATCAAAATCTAATTTAAGTTATTCTCTACATCTACTTATATAACCTCAAAACGTTTCACTTTCATATCATCAATATAGCATTAATATGTATAATTAATGAAAAATAGTCACATAATGGCATTAACTACAATAATATTTCATTTCTAATGGTAATAATGTCATCAAACCACCTCAAGTTTTGTAGTTTTTAATATCCAATACACAGCTGTACCCAGAAAATTACACACCACAGAATCGAACCTGTAAATTATTAAGTTTTTAATAACCAATTTAATTTGAGCTCTAAATATGTCAGCATTCTTGCAGATCATGGCCTTCGTGTAATATTGTTTACTGTAGTGTGTGTTTTGTTTTATTCTGAAATGCAACACGGCCGACTTGATGCTCGTTTCGCTTCTCCTGAATGCAATTAGCTAGTTCTCAAAATTGACGACAGGTGGATTTTGGAAAATAGGAAAATTATGTAGGAAAATTGAAATTTTACTGAAAACTATTATTTTTCCGAAAAACTTTGGGTTCCAAGCTTCAAAATGATTGGCCATTTATTAAAATCCGTTCCACCGTTTTCCCGTAATTTCCATTACCAGTTCAAATTATATACAGTATATAGAAATTAATATTATCCATACCCAAACGGATCGAACTGTATAACAAAAACTAGATCAGTAAAAATGTTGTTGTAAGTTGGCAAGAACTGTACCAGTAGATTTTAGATTAATTTAAGAATGAAATAGACGTGCTTCATTAGTGCATTTTCCTGTAGATAATAAGGAAATTGATAAAAAATTGTTAGTTCCCTTTATTACGACGTCTTCATTAAATACTTTATTTCGAATTTAAAAGTTTGTATTCTGTTATGCGGAGTGAAACCTCATCTTTCGAACAAACTGAATTCAAGAGAGATTTAATGATGTACTGTTTTTATTAGACTTGCTAACCATTAATTTTATTGAGCTTATGTAACCATGGCAACATCGGTGTATACGTTTTTACATAAAATCTCTATTCAGAATTAAAATATAGCTCTCTTGTTATTGTAGCTTCATTACACGGATAAATTTTAAAAGTTTTAAGTGGCTGAATGTGTCAGGGGTACGTCTGTGGTTCATCATTAGCATCCTAGTCTTCTCTTCAGGCGTCCCGGGTTCGAATTTCGGTTTGGCCTGATGAAAGCAGATATTGCAAATATTTTTGTGCGAGATCATGCGTATTTGCTTGGTTTCCGCACAAAACCAACCCGCGGAAAGTCTAAAATTCCACATTCAGTATTCCCAACCTAACACACATAACAATTTCCCTCTTCTTACCGCTTAAGTGACATATTGATTTTACTGCTTTAGGCTTTTAACATATTATTTTTAGAGACGTTCAATATAGTAATAATTATAAATTGGAAACTTACCACTGCTATTTCACCTAAATTGCACTGTTAATTATTGTTTTCAAATATTTGCAAAAATTAAGTAAACTCTACAACTCCACTAAAGTTACTGCATTCGTGATGAAAGTAAAATTAAGGAAGCCGTGAAAAAATCAACGAGATTCCAGACTCATCATAGACTGGGGAAAGAAAAGACAGACGTATATCACGGCCTGCTGGAGTATAGTAAACACAGAAAACATTTTAAAGCAACAATGTTGAAGATAGATATTTTTGTTTTGCAAATTTGACGTCGTGTAACAGAAACCAAGATGGAGATTTCATTGCAACTAATTAGAAATTCCTCTTTCAGGTACGTAATAAACGATCTTCGCACAAAATAATGTACGATACACGAGCGGTATGTTTTCTTTCAATTCTCGGAAATTAAAAAAGCTCAACTACGTTTCGCTTTTTCAATCTTTTCCTCGAACATGAAAACTTCAACATACCGCTCTTGTAACGCATATTACTATTTTCAAGATGTTCCAGTTCTCCTTTTAATTCCATCAACACTTTCTACCACCCATCTACCGTCTGTAATAGTTAAAAATAGAGATATGGGCGGAGTCTCAAATGGTACTGTGGTTTTCCCATTGTGTAAGTTACAAGGGCTTCTGGTTTCGAGGTCTGGGGTTCTAAAACCTCGCCTGGGACAGGATTGACCTTACAGTGCTGAGAGGGTGGTCCAGCTGTCAGTATACGCTTCACGAATGATAACCACCGACCATTCTTGGGATTTGAAAGGACAATTGTATATGGAGAGCACAATGGGCCACAATAAACCTAAGTATATTGATATTTCCTGGGTCCAGTCTTAGAAAGCCAAGTACATATCAGCATACCACGATTTATGAAATATTTAACATATTCCAATTTTCCAAAAGTTGCTTATTGTTGTATTCTTGTCGTTTTGTACGATAACACATTCTGTTATTCCATATTGATCCGTTTCAACGTTTTTAATGGAACTTCTTCGACCAAACTCCTTACAGCCCTAACTTGGATAACTACGTTTACCACATTTTTTTTTGCACCTCATATATTTTGTACTACTCTCACCTACTCATAAACTACGAGGTTCTAATAGCAGCTACGAAAAATACATTGTACTCATGGGAGATTATATTTCACTGATGAAAACACTCTCTTCACGGTCTGAGAAAATAACATCTCAGTTATACAGAGACATAAGCAGTAGTTCTAAGTAAGACTATGATCCCATAATTAAATAAATAAAATAAAGTAATAAATAAATAAATAAATTGATAAATAGATAGATAAATAAATAAATAAAATAAAATAATAAATAAATAAATAAATTGATAAATACATAAATAAATAAATAATAAACAGAGAAATATACAAATAAATAAATTGATAGATAAATAAATAAATAAATAGATAGATAAATAAATAAATATATAAGTAAATAAATAAAAAATAATAAATAAATAAACAGAGAAATAGATAAATAAATAAATTGATAGATATATAAATAAGTAAATAAATAAATAATTAATTAAATAAATAAATAAATGAATAAATTGTTGGATAGATAAATAAGTAAGTAAATAAATAAATAAATAAATAAATAAATTGATAGATAAGTAAATAAATAAAGAAATAAATAAATTGTTAGATAAATACAGAGAAATGAGCAATAGTTGAAAATAAGACTTTGATCCCATAAATAAATAAATAAATAAATAAAGACATAAGTAAATAAATAAAGTGATAGATAAATAAATATATAATTAATTAAATAAATAAAATAATAAATAAACAGAGAAATAGATAAATAAATTAATAGGTATATAAATAAGTAAACAAATAAATAAGTAAATAATTAATTCAATAAATAAATGAATAAATTGATGAATAGATAAATAAGTAAATAAATAAATAAATAAATTGATAGATAAATAAATAAATAAACAAACAAATTGTTAGATAAATACAGAGAAATAAGCAGTAGTTGTAAGTAAGACTTTGAACCCATAAGTAAATAAAATAATAAATAAATCTATTGATAAATAAATAAATAGATAAATAAACAAATAAATTGATAGAAAAATAAATAAATTAATTCATTAATTCATTCATTCACTGTTCTGCCCAAGGGTAAGTCTTTCACTGCAAACCCAGCTTTCTCCAATCTTTCCCATTTTCTGCCTTCCTCTTTGTCTCCTCATATGATCCATTTATCTTAATGTCGTCTATCATCTGATATCTTCTTCTGTCCCAAACTCTTCTCCCGTTCACCATTCCTTCCAATTCACCCTTCAGTATGCAGTTTCTTCTCAGTCAGTGACCCAACCAATTCCTTTTCCTCTTCCTGATCAGTTTCATCATCATTCTTTATTCACCCACTCTCTCCAACACAACTTCACTTCTTTTCCATAAATTATTGCTTTATTATTTGTCTGTGTTTAATTCCTCACCGATTCTCATCTTTCCGAAGAGCACTTATACACTTTGCGGTGGGCCGTGACGTATCACCTGTTAAATTAGATTACACCCTATACATATTTGCCCGTCGAATTTCGTATCAAACTTTACAGTAATACGAAATCACTAGTCGTTGTTCAAATGTTTCACATTGATCGTAGAAGCATTAGCAAAGGAACTCATGTGTCTTTCTTTTTGTGTAAGTTGCTATGGAAATAGGATTCTTGCAAAGCGTTTAGTTGAAATGTTAGTGAATCACAGTTGCCAGTTTCTTGTAGCAGTGTGTGTGCCTTGCCATTCTTTATGCAGAAAGAGGAGGGGACAGATACGAGAAGGCCATGAGAATTGGAAGTAGAGTTCTGCTGCTGGCTTACAAGTTGATCACCCTTCTGATGTGGCAATAAAATTCTATATCCATCAATAACGGGACATGTAAGACCATTGTCGAGGGATTCTGGACGTTTATAGTCTTTTATTTGCGTTCCAGAGATACTGGGACAAAAGTAAATAATGTTTATTTTCGGAATCTTCCCACAATTTGGGTTGATGACCGAGGGAAGTAAACTGGAGGAAAATAACTAACTAGTTTGAAGTGGGTGTGAAACATAAGAAAGGAAAGGATTTCAATGGTCTGTTCGGACTGTTATCTGTGCGTTAAGAACATAACAATTCAGATGATGATGTTGATAGTGAACATGAAGTACGTTTGTGATTGTAATCAGAGTGTGAACGTTATAATGGTGAAAATTCTAATTTAACGACGCTCTATCAACTTCGAAATTATGAAATTAAATAAATAAATAAATAAATAAGTAAATAAAAACGTAAATAAATAAATAAGTAATTAAGTAAATAAATAAATAAATAAATAAGTAATTAAGTAAATAAATATATATTAATAAGTAATTAAGTAAATAAATAAATAATTAAGTAAATAAATAAGTAAATAAATAAATAATGAAGTAAATAAATAAGTAATGAAGTAAATAAATAAGTAATGAAGTAAATAAGTAAATAAATAAGTAATGAAGTAAATAAGTAAATAAATAAGTAATGAAGTAAATAAGTAAATAAATAAGTAATGAAGTAAATAAGTAAATAAATAAGTAATGAAGTAAATAAGTAAATAAATAAGTACTGAAGTAAATAAGTAAATAAATAAGTAAATAAGTAAGTAAATAAGTAAATAAATAAATAAGTAAATAAGTAAATAAATAAATAAGTAAATAAGTAAATAAATAAGTAAGTAAATAAGTCAATAAATAAATAAATCTGTATTAATGTAGCCCATTAACGACTAAATAAGTAAATAAGTAAATAAATAAGTAAGGAAATAAGTAAATAAGTCAGTAAATAAATAAGTAAATAAGTAAAGAAAGAAATAAATGAGTTAGTAAATAAGTAAATAAATAAATAAGCAAATACGTAAGTACATAAATAAGTAAATTAATAAATAAGTAAATAAATAAATAAGTAATTAAATAAGTAAATAAGTAAATAAATGAATAAATAAATAAATCTGTATTCATATAGCCCATTAACGATTACAAACGATCACCAACATCTGGTCTCATGTCCACATGCATCAGCAGAGGTGATCGATCATCCAACCAGTTATATCTGGCTTAACAACTTATTTTGCTACTCACTGTAGTTTCCCAAATTCATCATGGTACTGGATGTGTTCATGTTTCATAAACTGGCCGAAATTGCAGGAGAAAATTGTTTTTCCTCGTGAGAAATCTAACCAGATATCATTCTTTATCGCTTGTCCAAAGCATAACGCCTTAGACCACTCAGGTACGACACGGGATTTGAAATTAAATAGTGTCTGTTGTGTTGGAGATAATAAAGTAGTATTTTGGCGAGATGAAATCAAGTTTCCGTTCTCGTTCCCGGTTTATTGTGGACAAGCCTTAACACTGCCTCTCGGCATGGGTGAGGTGTTACCATGGAAATGAAAACAAAATCACTCGAGCGAAGTTCTTTTGTGCGAGATCGTTCGTATTTGCTTGGTTTCCGCACAAAACCAATCCGCGGAAAGTCTAAAATTCCACATTCAGTATTCCCAACCTAACACACATAACAATTCCCTCTTCTTACCGCTTAAGTGACATATTGATTTTACTGCTTTAGGCTTTTAACATATTATTTTTAGAGACGTTCAATATAGTAATAATTATAAATTGAAACTTACCACTGCAATTTCACCTAAATTGCACTGTTAATTATTGTTTTTAAATATTTGCAAAAATTAAGTAAACTCTACAACTCCACTAAAGTTACTGCATTCGTGATGCAAGTAACATTAAGGAAGCCGTGAAAAAATCAACAAGATTCCAGACTCATCATAGACTGGGGAAAAAAAGACAGACGTATATCACGGCCTGCTGGAGTAGGCCTATAGCAACACAGAAAACATTTTGAAGCAACAATGTTGAAGATAGATATTTTTGTTTTGCAAATTTGACGTCATTGAACAGAAACCAAGATGGAGATTTCATTGCAACTATGTAGAAATTCCTCTTTCAGGTATGTAATAAACGATCTTCGCACAAAATAATGTACGATACACGAGCGGTATGTTTTCTTTCAATTCTCTGAAATTAAAAAAAGCTCAACTACGTTTCGCTTTTTCAAACTTTTCCTCGAACATGATAACTTCAACATACCGCTCTTGTAACGCATATTACTATTATATCTCATAAATATTTCACGCATAAGGACAAATTGCTATCGTTTTAACTTTTCTTTGAGTATGTATGCCTTGTTACCATAGAAATTAAACGACAGCATTTAAAAACAATTTGTTTAAAAAGATCTAAATGTAATTCAGGTTTTGTATTAGCATATTATGCAAATGGTGCCTTTCAGTGAACTAATGGAAGCACAGACGATCTGATTGAGAACGTAGTTTCTCCCTTTTAAATTGTTGAATCTCACCCTCTCCCCTTATACATTTATTGACATGTAAAGCTTGTTTCCAGTGAATTAATGGTTTAAGCCAGTGTCACCCTCTTTCATAATTCTGTGCAGATCCCATATGAGTAGGCTGTAAATACCCTGTCAGACCCTCTCTATTATTCATGAACATTCGCACAGCTGTACTAAATCACCCTCCACCCCACTGTGATTAGGTACTGTTTACCTGAGCTGGTATGTGTCGAATTGATTGCTGGTATTCAGCTCTCATATTGGTGGTATCAGTTGCTATATCCCGAGTTCACAGAAGTTTAATGACAGATGGCAGAGAATTTCAGGACAAAGTACTGTACTTTCAAGTGCGAGTTTATTCCGGTGATGAGTATCATGTTTATAACTAATAAGGAACAAAATATGTTAAGTTATATATTTTAATTTTTAAATACATTTAATGGTCCCTAATTAGAGCCAAATATATTTTATATTCGATAGAAAATGGAGAAAAAATGAGAGTATAAGGGTACAGTGCATCAGTTATTCATAGATTTCAAAAAGGCATATGACTCGGTTCAGAGAGAAGTTTAATATGATATTCTTATTGAGTTTGGTATTCCCAAGAAACTAGTTCCATTAATTAAAATGTGTCTCAGTGAAACGTACAGCAGAGTCCGTATAGGTCAGTTTCTGTCAGATGCGTTTCCAATTCACTGCGGGCTGAAGCAAGGAGATGCACTATCTTACTTACTTACTTACAAATGGCTTTTAAGGAACCCGAAGGTTCATTGCCGCCCTCACATAAGCCGCCATCGGTCCCTATCCTGTGCAAGATTAATCCAGTTTCTATCATCATATCCCACCTCCCTCAAATCCATTTTAATATTATCCTCCCACCTACGTCTCGGCCTCCCTAAAGGTCTTTTTCCCTCCGGTCTCCCAACTAACACTCTATATGCATTTCTGGATTCGCCCATACGTGCTACATGCCCTGCCCATCTCAAACGTCTGGATTTAATGTTCCTAATTATGTCAGGTGAAGAATACAATGCGTGCAGTTCTGTGTTCTGTAACTTTCTCCATTCTCCTGTAATTTCATCCCTTAGCCCCAAATATTTTCCTAAGCACCTTATTCTCAAACACCCTTAACCTATGTTCCTCTCTCAGAGTGAGAGTCCAAGTTTCACAACCATACAGAAGAACCGGTAATATAACTGTTTTATAAATTCTAACTTTAAGGTTTTTGACAGCAGACTGGATGATAAAGCTTCTCAACCGAATAATAACAGGCATTTCCCATATTTATTCTGCGTTTAATTTCCTCCCGAGTGTCATTTATATTTGTTACTGTTGCTCCAAGATATTTGAATTTTTCCACCTCTTGGAAGGATAAATCTCCAATTTTTATATTTCCATTCGTACAATATTGTGGTCACGAGACATAATCATATACTTTGTCTTTTCGGGATTGCTTCCAAACCGATCGCTTTACTTGCTTCAAGTATCACCTTTACTTTTTAACTTCGCTCTAGAATATGCCATTAGGAAAGTCGAGGATAACAGACAGGGTTTGGAATTGAACGGGTTACATCAGCTGCTTGTCTATGCGGATGACGTGAATATGTTAGGAGAAAATCCACAAACGATTAGGAAAACACGGGAATTTTACTTGAAGCAAGTAAAGAGATAGGTTTGGAAGTAAATCCCGAAAAGACGAAGTATAGGATTATGTCTCGTGACGAGAATATTGTACGAAATGGAAATATACAAATTGAAAATTTATCTTTAGAAGAGTTGGAGAAGTTCAAATATAAATGCCATTCGGGAGGAAATTAAACACAGACTAAATATGGGAAATGCGTGTTATTATTCGGTTGAGAAGCTTTTATCATCCAGTCTGCTATCGAAAAATCTGAAAGTTAGAATTTATAAAACAGTTATATTACCGGTTGTTCTGTATGGTTGTGAAACTTGGACTCTCACTTTGAGAGAGGAACATAGGTTAAGGGTGTCTGAGAATAAGGTGCTTAGGAAAATATTTAGGACCAAGAGGGATGAAGTTACAGGAGAATGGAGAAAGTTACACAACACAGAACTACACGCATTGTATTGTCCACCTGACATAATTAGGAACATTAAACCCAGACGTTTGAGATGGGCAGGACATGTAGCACGTATGGGCGGATCCAGAAATGTATATAGAGTGTTAGTTGGGAGGCCGGAGGGAAAAAGACATTTAGGGAGAACGAGACGTAGATCGGAAGATAATGTTAAAATGGATTTGAGGGAGGTGGGATATGATGATAGAGACTGGATTAATCTTGCTCAGGATAGGGACCGATGGCGGGCTTATGTGAGGGCGGCAATGAATCTCCGGGTTCCTTAAAAGCCAGTAAATATAGTATAGTACTTAGGAGAAAAATTGTATGGGTAAAATTAGTGTTCGGATAAAAAGTATATACAATAAAAAACTCGAAGTGGAACTATAGTTCCGAGGAATTTGATTAAATATGCCTTCCATTATAAATTTTTTTGACGTAAAGAATGAAAGAAATGATACTTCTGAATGCTTCATTCTCTATTTGCATTATTCTTTTAGCTTCAGACTAAAGAAAACACGTATTTTACTAACCACTTTAAATTAATATAACTCTGAAAATATTGAGAATATAAATTATGTTTATATGACATTTTTTGCTCAAAATGTCTTCAGAAATAAGCTCTGTGAATAACGGTAATTCCTTGGTATATAACCCACAAAACTTGCACTTTTCATTTCCTGATACTGTTATCCGATTTCGTTACCCGGATTTTTCTAGTGACCCTTTAATATAGACGTATTTACGTAAAAAATTGTAGATCGGAAAGTAATTATGTACACTTCATGTTTGCGTCACACAAAAAAAAAATAATTTCTCGTATCTTTTGTACTGTGACGTCTCCAGGGATGTCTTGTATTGTGCTGACCACATGCTCAGTGAGCCCTGCATTGTAAGAGAGGCTAATATTAGTTCAAAGGATATTACCATTATTATTTTCATTATTGCTATTGTTACGACGGAACAAAACCACAACACTAATTTCTGAACGCCCTGTATGTATTTCTGTTTACTACCTTCTCGTTGAAACTTCCTTAACCTTTGATACTCTTGCATTTTTTTCTCTTTCATCTGTTTTTGTTCCACGTCTTTTGAATTTGAGTCTTGTTACACTCGATGGAAATAACTTTCCTGTGCTGTGGATAAACAAATTTCCCTCCTTTACATTCAGTTACAGAAATTAGAAACCCACTTTATTTTTCCTGCTCGATGCCATCGTTTTCTTTTGAAACTTGAAAGTTTATCCCAGATGAGAAAATAAGACCGACTCCCTGTTTTGTAAGTAGATCAACGGCATTAATGAATAAGTATTCAGATCTGTAAGGAGTGCTGCGTCGCTACTACCTCAAGGCGCTCTGTATATTCCATAATATTGTTCTTTTAGTAACAAGAGAAAGGCGGTCATGTTCCTCAAAATGAAAGAGGCAACATTTCTTTTGTGCTCTTCTACTTCGCCCACATTTTGCAGTAAATTCCTTCCGCTTCTAATTCTTGTAGAATCAGATAAAGCGCCGTGTATTTACAGGTAATGAAGAGAAAAGTTTCCTGTTACTTGCTGATATCGTTAGAGGATTTTATCTTCTTCCAGTGCAAACATTAGTAAAAGAGGAATTATGTGATATTATGTTGATATATAACTTTTACCGGCTACTTTCTCTTGTGACATGTAATAGGGTAAACTGTATAGTGATTGACCACTTAAGCTAATGAATAATAAAACAATGAAATAGCGGAAAACGGTGGTAACTTATTGAGAGAATTTTAAAGGCATTGGGTCAAGTGAAGATTTAGAAACAAATCAAAATCAATAAACAAAAGAAAAAATAAAATTTTAATGCAAAGATAAATTAAATAAACACAACAAGTCCACTTTTACAGTTATTGACCGTCTACTGCACAGTTATTGACCACACGCTTATTAGTGATTGACCGTCTACTGCACAGTTATTGACCACACGCTTATTAGTGATTGAACAACACATTTTCACAATTTTCACTTTTTTCTTGTCTGTTTCGTTTCTCTTCTTCTGATTTTTCTCATTAAGAACTATTCGCCACCGGCGTAGCTCTGTCGGCAAAGGTGTTTGCCTGCCGATCCGAAGTTTCGTTCGGGCGCGGGTTCAATTCCAGCTTGGGCTGATTACCTGGTTGGGTTTTTCCGAGGTTTTGCCCAACCGTAAGGCAAATTTCAGGTAATCTATGACGAATCCTCGGCCTCATCTCGCCAAATACCATCTCGCTACCATCAATCCCATCGACGCTAAATAACCTCATAGTTGATACAGTGTCGTTAAATAACCAAGTTAAAAAAATAAGAAAAGAACTCTTCTCGCTGCCTTTTCTTTAATTTCTTATTCGCTTCCTTCCTTCTCTTGCTTCTTCTTCCATTTTTCTTTTGTGCCTTATCAGAAGCAAGTGTGTGTCATTTCTCTGATGTTATTACAAATGGCTTCACCCAGCACTGGACGAGGACCAAAGAACACTTTTCCTTCAACGGGATATTTGCTTCTGGACGCTAAGGTTGCTTTTAGGACACCAAACTTCTTGGCAGCTTCATTTAAATCAAATCCACTGTGGACAGGTTCTGTAGCGTTTCGTAAAGCTTCCCCTGTATAATGCACTTTACCTGGCTTAGGCATTATAATATAGTATCAGTCCTGTAAAAATCCCCATCATTTAACCGATAACATATATAGAATTGGAGCAAATTGGTCATTATTCTAACAAATAATTTATGAACGACAAATCACTGTAGTTTGCGGCCATTCACTTTATAGTGATTGACCACGGTGCATTTTTATGTCATATAAAAACTTAACAAAATAATATTCTGTGGACGGAAACCTTATACCTTTTCTCACACTGTGAGTGTAAAAATGAGCACCAGAATTTATGTATCCTTTGCAGAATAAATAAATTATTGCGTGCATTATTCTTAGCAATTTCTCTAGTTACTTACACTTGTTTACGTTCAGTTGCATTTCCAATCGATTTCAGTCCTCTCAGACAACAGACACCAACTCAGTGGGATGAACAGCGACAACTAACCACAAATAAGGGTTGTTACTAGAGGTATATGCAGCAAAAAGTGAAATCACGATCGTGGTTTATTCACAATATACTTAAAAAAGGAAGCGGTCAATCACCGTATACTGGTCAATAACTACCTAGTTTACCCTATAATGCGATCTATTCATTTAGCTTTAGTCCAGTCAGAATTTATTATGAATTATAAGTTGAAATGGTATAGCAGAATTTTATTTCTTCCCCTTGAATCAACTTACTAAGATGATGATAAAATCTATTTAAATAATAATTTAGAAAATGCAAGAAATGTCATATACAGGTGTCTCAGAAGGAATATAAAATACTTCAAGATAATGTAGAACAAACAAGGGTGTGGTTTTCAATATTTGAAAGAAAGGTTTACCAGTTTTGAGTGAAGGTAAATTGAAAGAGGCCATTTTCATCTGTCAACAACTACATCGAAATTGTAGAAAATATGTTAAGTGCATATGAGAAAATAGGGTGTAATATGCCTCTCAAAATGCACTTTTTACATTCTCACTTGGATTTCTTGCCTCCTAACCTTGGAGCGGTAAGCGACGAGTATGGGGAAAGATTTCATCAAGAAATACCTGAAATGGAAAGGCGATATAAAGGAACATCATCATCCAGCATGCTTGCAGACTATTCTGCCCTCCCAAGCCAAAAGGGCGTATCTCAAGGATTTTCTGAAAATCAGTTTTTAACATAATTGGAGAGTTCAGATGCTAATATATCTATTTCCTAAAGGAAATGGCCGTTTCTCAATGAATTGTGCCTTTAAAATGTGATTTAATGAAAGTCGTATCTCAAAATTAATATAAATTCCTAAGCGAATTTGACGGAAGTTCATTTTTCTAAGCAAAAAGGCCGTTTCTCAGACATAAGTTCTTTTCGCTTAGTATTTCCTATTTGCCATTCTAGTCAAATTAGACGTAACTCATTAGTAACAGATCCTTCGTGTTTTAATCCGTTCTCAGCATGTAATCACCACTAACCGAATGCATATTTCCCATCGTCCTGAGCAGCAACGAAAACCCCTTGGATTCCCTGCTTAAAAAAAGTGCCATAATTCGCAATTTGGGTGGAATAATGAAAAACAGACTGACATTTTGGGAGAATCTTCCAGTAAATGATGACTAAATTTTTATTGTGTTCAAGTGTCAATTATTTGGTATAAACTAACTTTTCAGTGTTTTGTTATTTTTAGTTAATTTATTTACCTCAGTAATTTACGTAGAAGTATTTAGTGAACTGTGAACCTTAGTAAATATAACCAAACTTTTCAACTTCAGTGTTGTATATTTGTATCATTAATATATTAACAGAATGATTGGTAAATGAATTTCTGTCTCTTCACTAATTTTCTAGGTAATATTTGTCTTAGTTTGCAGTATTTTTGCAGTACTACTATGCAGTATGTGTTGTAATTTAATAAAATAAAAAAATAATTAATAAAATAAACCAGAATTAATTTCACTTACTGTTTTTATGTACAATATGAGATACGCCTAATTTGCTAAGCATATCACTATCTTAAGTAATTGATATTAATACTTAGCAAATTAGGCGTATCTCAAATTGTACATAAAAATGTAAGCTAATTAGGCTAAAAATTATATTCTAGATATTTTGAATATATTTCAGTAATGAATATGCCAAAAATTCCAATAAATTAGCTTTAAAAGTAGGCGCGCTTTGATCATTCACTAAATCCTCAATACTGAAAAATATTCAAGTTCTGAGATACGCCCTTTTGGCTTGGGAGGGCAGTATTGCTGGTTGCTTGTAAAATACAGTCCCGGGTTTAGTTATAAAGGGAAGTCATCCAGAAAATATTTTTAATGTCACGTTTAAATTCCGAGACTTTTCTGATTATACACCTTAATTATTTTTATTGTCGTTTTTTTGTGTTTTAAACTGTGTAGCTTCATTTTTGTATCCAGTATACATTTTTCAAGTATTATGAGGCATTTTGAATCCCTAGGGTGTTGTAGTTTTATCTGTAGCAGTCAAAAATTAAAAAAGGAAGTTTTTTCATTAAAAATATTGAATTAATTTTCCCCGGAAAATGGTAGGTCTACGTGAGGGACAGTTTGGATTTTAAATTCGGATTTAGGATACACATATTAATCATATTCACCTATTTTTATTTCGGAACAAAGAAAAAGTAAAAATTTATTGTTCAATGTAATTATCCTTGCCTACTATAAATTTGCAGATTTGTTGATAAGCCCTTCCGATATGATGTTCTGGATATAATTTTTTCCGTAAGAAATATACATAATAAATATGAAAAAGGTGCGGGATGCCCAACTTAAAACTTTTGCAGGGGCCTTCAGGCCTTTAGTTTCGGCACTGCATTTACAATTTAAATTACTCCAATACTTGCGTGACAGACTGACGAACGATGAAAGACAATATATTACGCTCTCATTTGGTGATCGACTTTCTCTTACGTAATTAACGAGATTCAATGCTGAAGAAACGGAAATTAATCCACAAGACATCATATGAAAGTGCTGATACACGAATACACTCTGAAACGAATCCCTGATCACACAAACTCCTGAGTTCCTATCTTATCTCCTTACCCCGTTACTCTCAGTAGCGTTTGCAATTTAGTACAGTCCTTAAGATAAAGAAAGTAGCTGTTCTACTACACTATGATGGACCTGGCATAGAAGTAGAGACCTGAGGTTTCTGTGGATAATGATTTTTCCATCCCCGTACAGACTTTGCCAACTTCCCCCCTGCAATCTTCTCAGGACGTCAATCATGTGGCGAAGTCTGTCTCTACAGGATGATGGGGGACAATATTGATGCGTTGTGGGGTAAGGGAGGAGGATGCATGATTAGCTACGTCAGAACCCTCTCGAAACCCCAGACTGCACGGACATGATCCATCCCCTTGAGTACTTAATTACCCTCGTGCCATTTTTATATCAGCCCCGTCTTAGTAATGAAACAAAGTAGCTGCGCCATTCTGTTCAGCGTAATCCATAGCCATGAATATTGCTCAAGCATATACAGGGTGATTCAATTATAGTTCAATTTATTCTGAATCATCTTCATAAGGGTTTTTAGATATTATACTCATTCTGTAACAAAATAATATTCATAATATGTTTGTTTATTTATTTATTTGTTTATTTGTTTATTTATTTGTTTATTTGTTTATTTATTTGTTTGTTTGTTTGTTTTGTTTGTTTGTTTTGTTTGTTTGTTTTGTTTGTTTGTTTATTTATTCGTTTGTTTGTTTGTTTATTTATTTATTCGTTTATTCATTTATTCATTTATTCATTCATTCATTTATTTATTCTGGTGCAGTTAAGGCCATCAAGCCTTCTCTTGCACTACACTAGGAATACAAATACAATAATAGAAATAAACAGAGGAAAAAAATACACTATATACAAAGTAAAGCTACACGAGAAATAGAGAGAGAGAGAGAGAGAGACACTATAAACAAAGTAAAGCCACACAAAAATATACACAGGTTACAGTCACACAAACTTTAAATGAGTGATTAAGTATCATAATTAATTGTATACTAACGAATTAACTAACATAAACAAGAAACTTACAATTTTAATCTAGATTAAAAAGAAAAAGAAAAAAATACACAAATCAATACTTCTAGCTATACCTAAAAACATTAACTAAGACAAAATTTTCCAATTTAATTTTGAATTGCAATAACGTCCGGCAGTCCCTGACGTCATTAGGTAACGAATTCCAGAGGCGAGGTATTTCTACAGTATAGGAAGATGAGTATAAAGACGTTCTATGATGAGGTCGGTTTCGAAGAGTTGTAAGAAATTGAAAGCGCGATAACAGAAAATTCGGAATAGAAATATGCATGATTCTAAACAGAAAAGACATTGAATGTATTGTTCTTCGTTCCTACGTCTATATTTAGAGATTTTTAAAAACGTAATTGTATAGTGTGTGGTAAAGAGAACATAAGTTAACTATTTATTTATTTATTTATTTATTTGTATATTCATTTCTTTACATGTCGGCCTCAGTAGAGTAGTTGGTATAGAGCTGGTCTTCTATGCTCAAGGTTGCGGGTTTGATCCCGGCCCAGGTCGATGGCATTTAAATGTGTTTAAATGCGACAGGCTCATGTCAGTAGGTTTACTGGCATGTAAAAACTCCTGCGGGACAAAATTCCGATACACCGGCGACGCTGATATAACCTCTGCAGTTGTGAGCGTCGTTAAATAAACCTTCATTTAATCATTTTCTTTACATACTTATTTACTTAGTCATTTGATTCAGCACTTTATAAAATGCGAAAATGGTAATTTCTTGCCCTTGAGTACTTAATTACTCTTCTGCCATTTTTATATCAGCCCCGTCTTAGTAATGAAACAAAGTAGCTGCGCCATTCTGTTCGGCGTAATCCATAGCCATGAATATTGCTCAAGCATATACAGGGTGATTCAATTATAGTTCAATTTATTCTGATTCATCTTCATAAGTTTTTAGATATAATACTCTTTCTGTAACATCTATAATTAGAGGTTTTTTGAAACGTAATTGTATAGTGTGTGGTAAAAGAACATAAGTTAACTATTTATTTATTTATTTATTTATGATCATGAAAAGAGGGCTATTTATGAACCTTGTATTCCCTACCTTAGTGCCAAGTATAACATCCCTCTCTACAATTGGTCAGTAACAGGTTTATTTTTTGGTGCTCAGAGTTACCAAAATTTACATATAATTTATAAAAATACCATATTTTGAAATTCAAAAAATCATCTCGCAAATTCTTAAAGATTCCCTGCAGGTTATACAGTTTCATTTATACCACTCAGAAGGCCTTAATTAAGGATATGCTAATTTTAAATAAAATCTTTTATTTATTAGTATGATTTTATAATTATAATAATAATAATAATAATAATTTATTTTAGCTGGCAGAGTTAAGGCCGTAAGGCCTTCTCTTCCACTCAACCAGCAAAAGTGTATATACATATGCATGAACTTACAAAGAATCCAACAATTTGATTTAGATGAGAGTTACATGTATACAAGAGTTATTTACAAATTAAACAACAAAATACTATGAACTATTAATTAAACACTGAGATAAACTGTGTAGCAGAATTAAACTAAAATACATAGAATGTTAATATATTTCAAATGATATTAGATAATAGAAAGAGATTATTATGAGACAATTTTGAAAATACAGCACAACCAGGATGATGTCTAAAGAAAAAAAAGTAACAATGTAGTCAGTGATATTTTAAATCAGTATGATTGGAGTGAAATGCTAATAAGGTTATCTTTTAAGCTGTTCTTAAAGGTGTTTATTGTCTTGCAGCCCCTAATACTTTGTGACAAGGAATTCCATTGACGCGAGGTGGATACTGTATAGTCATCTTCTAAGATTTTATTTCATAATTTGTGATAATTGGTGCTTAATTATTACATTTTATTTTTATAACAATATTCATATTTAATTGATTATATTTGTTTGCTATTAATTTCCGGATCCTCGTAGTCATCGTTAATTAAGGCCGGACGAGTTATTTCTATCTCTCTCTTTATTTGTAATATTCATTTCTTTACATGTCGGCCTCGGTAGCGTAGTTGGTATAGCGCTGGTCTTCTATGCTCAAGGTTGCGGGTTCGATCGCGGCTCAGGTCGATGGCATTTAAGTGTGTTTAAATGCTACAGGCTCATGTCAGTAGCTGTACTGGCATGTAAAAAAACTGGGGGACAAAATTCTGGCACACCGGCGACGCTGATATAACCTCTGCAGTTGTGAGCGTCGTTAAATAAACCGTATTTTAATTATTTTTCTTTACATACTTACTTATTTACTTAGTCATTTGACTCATCACTTTATAAAATGCGAAAAATGGTAATTTCTTGCAAATCATCATCATATGTAATTTTTTAGTTAAAAATTGTTGCAATTTAGTAATAGTAATATACGTTACAAGAGCGGTATGTTGACGTTTTCATGGTCGAGGAAAAGATTGAAAAAGCGAAACGTAGTTGAGCTTTTTTAATTTCCGAGAACATGAAAACAAACATACCGCTCGTGTATCGTACATTATTTTGTGCGAAGATCGTTTATTACATACCTGAAAGACGAATTTCTAATTAGTTGCAATGAAATCTCCATCTTGGTTTCTGTTTAATGACGGCAACTTCGGAACACCAAAATATCTTTCTTCAACATTGTTGCTATGAAATGTTTTCTGTGTTTACTATACTCCAGCAGGCCGTGATATACGTCTGTCTTTTTTTCCCCCCAGTCTATAAATGCGAACTTAAAACAAACGGTAATGTTATGCAATGATTTATTTTTCATTTTAATATTTTAACAATATTATTTATATAACGTATTGCAATAATAACATCCGCATCTGGAATCTTGTTGATTTTTTCACGGCTTCCTTAATGTTACTTGTATCAGGAATGCAATAAGTTTCGTGGAGTATAGACTTTACTTAATTTTTGCAAATATTTAAAAACAATAATTAACATTGGAATTTAGGTGAAATTGCAGTGGTAAGTTTCCAATTTATAATTATTACTATGTTAAACGTATCTAAAAATAATATGTTAAAAGCCTAAAACAGTAAAATGAATGTCGCGCTTAAGCGGTAAGAAGAGGGAAATTGTTATGTGTGTTACGTTGGGAATACTGAATGTGGTATTTCACACTTACCGCGTATTGGTTCTGTGCGGAAAACAAGCAAATACGCACGATCTCGCACAAAAATTATTATGTTTCATGTGTATGAATATCAGATAAGTCGAGCTATAGATTATGAATTTAAACAAAACCTGATCTATAATACATACATTGAGTGCATACCAAAAACCACTTTTTAAAATTTGGAATGCTTAAAACATTTGTTCTCGTGAAAACCTGAGCGAATTCTTTGTAATGTGGCTATAATTTTCTGTAATAATTGTACAGTAATGGCAAAGTAAAACTCGACCAGGGTAAATTATTTCGGTATGCGATCCCTGGATATTTCTGTCTCGAAGCCATCACGCTAACGCACGATTAATTGAATAGTTACATCCATATTTACTTACATATTATGTGACATGAATTCGTAATTCTGTAAACAAATTTTATAAGGTATGAATTTTACTACACTTGAATATAACACTTTATTTCCACTTCGCTTTAAATTTTATAGCCAAACGAAAACACGGTAGAAGGTTTAAAATTCCAGCATCAAAAGCTAAAGAGCTTTTCTGGTGGATATATTGGAGAAAGAAAAAAAGTGACAGGCGTCATTTCCTAGGTAACCATCTTATCACATAGCATATTGGGAAAACTTGTCATATTTATTTCTATATAGCCACTTTAAAGGGTTTCGTGTTTAGACGAGCATTTTCCTCACCCTCTCTTCCCCCACTATGTCAATATATAATATGGGGGGGGAGGGTAAGACGTCTCTTTTATACGACTCTGTTTATATCTCTAGTCTTCTACACACGAAACTATTTCTCTGCTTGCGGTTAGAGTTTTTCCCCAGGAATTTTCTTTTTATATTACCTTGTTCGAAACTTTTATTTCACCCCTGTTAGCATCCCTATTCCCGCAAGGGACACTAAATCTTACATGGCTTACAGTGAAGGCCGGTTCACAATAAACCGGGAACGAGAACCAGAATGAAAACGAGAAGCAGAGGACGTGAATATGAAAATTTTTTATTCACAAAAAACCGAGAACGTAGACGACTATGTATATCGATATGCATGTCAATAACGATATGTAAAGTCGATATTACGCATTCTGATGTTATTTGTGTATAATTGATCAATGGCGTTCTTTCATGAGTACAAGGTAGCCAAATATAAACACAAGTTAACCAACTTCGAAATTTCAACTGAAACATTTCATTAGGTACGGTACTATAAATATGCCCATGCATCTTTATTATCACAACCTATTTTAAGTCTACCATGACGTAAAATAATTACATAAGAAACATTTGTAATAGAACAAAAATGAACACAAGAGTAGTTATTGAATTGAAGCATGAATATGTAGTGTGTAATACAACCAATACAGTAATAAAATATGATTCACTTACGATCGGTGTTCAAAGATGCGGCTATTTTTCATCGTTATACGAGGCGCGCCGCTTATCGTAAACGTGAGGATTTTCCTCAACACTCAATATTAGAATCTCATCAAATAAAACTTGCTCCATGATGCACAGCACAGAACAAAATAATGCATAGATTATGTTGCGGTCTTCTTGCTACAAAATATACGACGACAAAATAGCTTTCAGATGTCAATAGAATGAATCTAGTGGGCTGTGATCGGAAACGTGAACGCCGAAGTTGAAACTTGGCCAACTCTCCGTTCCCGATCCCGGGCTCCGGCAAGCTTTTGGTTAATTGTGAATGCTCATATTTAAATGTACACATTTTAACAATTTTACCGTTTTCGTTCCGATTCTCGTTTCCGGTTTATTGTGAACCAGCCTTGAGACCTACGGCCTACTTTATCTTCTGCAATGATATTATTATTATTATTATTATTATTATTATTATTATTATTATTATTATTATTATGAAATCTATCCCAATATTCTAGACTTATTTTAAGGATCTTAAATAATTCACATAGTTTGTACTGTACGTCTATAAAAAGTTCATGTAATATACGATACTTTCTCTCACGTTGAAGCAAATACCAGGCAAGAAAATTCTGTGCTGTATCAGGAATAGAACGTCAAGTAGAATACGTCACCCATTTTCTAAAAAAAAAAAAAAAAAAAAAAAGTTACAGTTGTGTTGGTTTCAATATTTTATTTTTGTTTTGGTTTTCAAATGCAGATTATGCATATATGATACAGAAATAATTAAAGAATTACATGCAATATATTTTCTCTTCATATGAACTGACATTCCAAAATTAGTCGCAGTTCATATATTTTTTTTTTTTCACTATGGTTCATTGAAAGTGTATTGTACTTTCTATTTTCATGTAATATTGCAGAACTCGCGATTACAAATCAAACGAGTGGTAACACTGGTCTATAGTTGCTCTCGATGCCGAGATATGACTGACGGAAACCTCTCGACACTGTTAATTTATCTATAAATTCGGCGCTCTGATGTCTGTAGCGAGGGGAGATGACGTAATTGGACGTGATACACAAGTTAAATTTTCTTCATGGCCTAAATACAAATAACATTAGCATTCGGCCGTGGTTATAAACAATAAATACTTGCAACTCTGATGTTTTCTGTTTCACAACGGATCCGGGAATGGGTGACAAGACAATGCAGGGAAAAATATATTCCACGTTAAAAACACCCATTCGTAATTCTCTGCCCTGAGGAAGGTCTTTCATTGCAAATCAGGAATTCTTCAATCTTCCTTAGTTTTCGCCTTCCTTTTAGTCTCTGCATACGGTCCATATAATATATCTTAATGTTGTCTTTCATCTGTATATTCTTCTGCCCCCAGACTTTTTTCCCGTTCACCATTCCTTCAGTATGCATTTTCTTCTCAGTCAGTGACCCAGCCAATTGATTTTTCTCTTCCTGATCAGTTTCAGTATCATTCTTTCTTCACTCACACATTCTACCACATCTTAATTTCTTATTCTGTCCTTTTGACATCCTCCATTCTTCTCCATATCCACATTTCAAATGCTTCTAGTCGTTTCTCTTCACTTCGTTGTAATGTCCATGTTTCTGTCCATACAATACCACACTCCACACAAAGCACTTCACTAATCTCTTTCTTAGCTGCTTTTCGAGATGTCAGATGATGAATGTTCCTTTTTCTATTAAAAGCTTCCTTTGCCATTGCTATCCTTCTTTTGACTTCCTGGCAGCAGCTCATGTTACTGCTTATAGTACACCCCAAGTATTTGAAGCTATCCACTTGCTCTACTGCCTCATTTAGAATTCGCAAGTTTATCTTCTGTACTTTTCCAATCCTATTTTCCGCCTTTTTCATCGTCTCCGCTTCTAATCCATGTATCTTAATTTTGTCTATCATCTGATATCTTCTTCTGACACGAGCTTTTCTCCCGTTCACCATTCTTCCCAGTACATCCTTCAGTAGGCAGTTTATTCTCAGCCAGTGATCCAACCAATTTATTTTTTCTTCCTGATCAGTTTCAGCATCATTCTTTCTTCACCCACTCTTTCCAACACAGCTTCATTTCTTACTCTGTCCATTTCACATACTTCATCTTTCTCCATATCCATATTTCAAATGCTTCTATTCGCTTCTCTTCACTTCGTCGTAATGTCCATGTTTCTGCCCCATACAATGCCACACTCCGCACAAAATACGTCACTAGTCTCTTCCTTAGTTCTTTTTCCAGAGGTCCGCAGAAGATGCTTCTTTTTCTATTAAAAGCTTCCTTTGCCATTGCTATCCTCCTTTTGACTTCCTGGCAGCAGCTCATGCTACTGCTTATACTGGGTGTTCAGTTCAAAGTGTGTCATGACTCGCTGTATGCCATCATGTGGCTAGCCGATGAGCCTAGAGAATTCAATCTTCCTACACTTCCGCAGAGGTGTATAACCTATGAGGCAGAGGAGTTGCCTAGCAAGTATGGCGTTCATTCTGAAGAGTATGTACCGATACGTACGGTAACGCCAGCGAATAGGGATTACAAAGAATGGACACTGAGCGAATTTTCCTGTGTTTTGTTTCTCTGTGCGTCAGCGGCTAGTTCCACTTTCAAGCGCTAGAGGTAGTGTAATCGAGCATACGGTAAGATAATAATTGAGAATAGAATTAAGGCACAGGATCCAAACATCGCCTACCTTATTGCATAATCCAGTAATGCTTTGCTTCAAATAAATTCAAGTTAACAGCTTTTCCTTATTTCTCAGTGACAAACTAGTTGTAATAATAATGTTTGTCCACACCTGTGGAGTAACGGTCAGCGCGTCTGGCCGCGAAACCAGGTGGCCCGGGTTCGATTCCCGGTCGGGGCAAGTTACCGATTGAGGTTTTTTCCGGGGTTTTCCCTCAACCCAATACGAGCAAATGCTGGGTAACTTTCGGTGCTGGATCCCGGACTCATTTCACCGGCATTATCACCTTGATTTCATTCAGACGCTAAATAACCTAGATGTTGATACAGCGTCGTAAAATAACCTAATAAAATAAATAAAAATAAAAATAATAATATTTTATATTTCAGATATAATACATTATATTATAAAATAATATAATACATTATAAAATTAAGTATCGAATTCGTTTAATATTTGTATATAATATAATATAGGTATATGGTTTTACTTCTCGTAAGAGTTTTGTTTTTCCATTTTCAGCGCTATCAAATCATTACATATTTTAATTGTTGTTGGGGTCAACGTCTGAACTCTCATTATAAAGGAACTCTACAGTCTAGACATTACAGTTAATGAAGGATTTATTATTTTATGGATCCAATTTATTTTATTTGAGTACATAATGTACCTAGATGTATTAATTGTATGTGTTATATTTCCGCTGTGTCGACTGCTAGCTGGTGTGATGTCAGCGCCAACTCTAGGGAGAAAGCAGAATCTGACGCTCTAGCTGGCTTGAAGGTCATTGAAATCGGTCGGGCTACATCAAAGGTACCGACGCGAAGTGTCAGAGCCTGGAAGTGTCCATTCTTTATAATCCCTATTCGCTGGTAACGCCGGTAGTGGCAGGAATGTGAACTGTTTGGAAATACGTACTGTCGGGATATAGGGAGAGGGTTAAGACGATTTCTTACGTATTTGTTGACATTAATTTCGACGGTCAACATGGACACGGAGCATTTGATTTGTGTTGTGGAATGTTGCCGTACGCAACCTATGATAAATACCCTGCGTATGACTTGCCGGCGCAAAACACAGTTCGAAAGAGGTTATGGTAGCACACAGACCGTACAGACCGCCATCTGTTGCTACGACGTTCAAGTTATACCGTACACGTTCTCAAGTTCAGATTGAAGAACGCCTTAAATAATAGCCAACTTCTCTGACATATAAGCTGAAACTCGCTTCAAATCGGTGAACCAACAACAGTGACGTCATGACACACTTTGAAATGAAGACCCAGTAGTACACCCCAAGTATTTGAAGCTGTCCACTTGTTCTAATGTCTCTTTTCGAATTCGTCGTACTGTCCATCTTTCTTTTCAATACAATGCCACACCCCACACTAAGCACTTTTATGAATCTCTTCCATAGTTTCTTTTTCCAGAGGTCCGCAAAAGATGGTCCTTATTTTTATTAAAATCTTATTTTGACTCCCTGACTCGTTTACTTTATTTTTCTTCGTCTTATTTGCATTAATCTTCATCCCATACTGCTCACAGTTGTCATTTAGCTCCAGTAGCATATCCCTTAGTATCGTCTCCTTTTCTGCTAACAACGCCACGTCATCAGCAAATCTTATCCAGACTGTATTATAGCATTTTTATCCACGTATCTCATCCGTGACTAAAACAGATCACTTCTTCAGCTATTTCTTCATTTTTCTGTAATTTTGTTACATAAAAATCAATTTCATCTCTTTGAAGTGAATTTGCTAATGACTTCTGTTCAAGTTGGAAGACCTTGGGCTTCAGAATCGAGTTCTGCGTTTTCTGTTTGTTGAGAAATAATTAATTTCCCTCTCTGCTACAACAAAAGAAGGCTATTCCTCCAATCGATTAGGCCTACATTATGTAATGATCACGCAGCTTGCTTTCTCCGCGGTCCGACCCCCGCTTTTAAAGCGGTGCATGAATTATGTAGTCAGTAAGTGCTCCCAGGTCTCTTGCGTTGTGATGCTGAGGGACACGAAAATTCCGATCGATCGTGTGGAGGGATAAACCGATAGGTATTTCACTCTGGAATGTGATGCGAGATTCTTTGTGGAAGACTTTTAAGTTGCTGAAATTCTAGGAGTGGACAATGGCTTGGAAACAGTTGTGCAATCAGGTTGCTACGTGGGACAGTAGCCGTTACATGTTCAGTTTTATACATCGGGGAGAGAAAAATGAGTAGCGGGAAACTTGTAAAATGTAGTTCGTTCTAACTTTTTCACAGAGAATTTCGTATTCGATGGCAATACTTCTGAAACTTAAATTCTTACTGGCTGAATGTTACATTCCTGGATCACCGTCTAACTAAAAAGTGAATTTACTACATTTATTTTGAAACTGATCATATGTACTGTTTGTGTGTTCCATTAATTTCGCCATTGCATGTGTATTGAATTCATTTTCCTACTGGAAACGCTAGAAATGTGTATTTTTACTCACACCGAAAAGAATAATAATTGTTGCCCTCCTTGCGTTTTGAAACGAAAAAGTTCTGTTTGTTATTCATTATAATAATATATTGTATATTAATTTGCCCCCCATAGTAGTTTAATTGGATTCACTTATGACTTTTACAGTGAAGAAACTCTTTGATATGTGTTGTTAAATTATTTATGGCGAATCTTCAGCCGTGAGACCAGAACGTCCTACGCTGCAGAGTCTGCCGTTGTGACGTGCCCATAGATTTCAAACATCACTCCAGGGAAATTACACTCCGCTGTTTGCTTTGATGGCGCCTTGCATTTCGTCAAATTTACGGCTCGCACGGGGTTGTGTCACACACGGAAGTTGTATCAACTTAATATGGATTTAACACCAGCCAAGCTTCTGCATGTCAATAGGATAAAAAGTTTAATCCAAGGAAGTAGTTCTTCAACATGTGTAGCAGAATGACAGATTTTCTGTCAGTAATTCGGGTTAAATTGAAATGTTGTTCCATTATATCTTAATAATCCGTCTTTTCCTTATTTCTTTATCTTTTTCTCTCTCTTAATTTGTTCTCTTTCTTTTGGTCTATATTACACTGCTCTTTTTTCTGGCATTTGTTTAGTTTTGTTTATTTCTTATTTCTGATGATTTGATTTTTCTTTCTTCTTCCCTTCTATTATCTTCCTTCTTTTTTGTATATTTTTCTCTTTCATTAATTATCCTCCCTCCTTTCTGTGTTCTCTCTCTTTTCCACTCTTTCAAACTTTCTCTCTTTCTCAATTTCTCTCTAACACACTTTCTCTATACGTCACACTTCCTGTTTTTGTGTCACACTTTCTCTATGTATTTTACACCTTCTCCTATCCTTCACTGCTTTATCCCTCTTTTTCAAATTTTGATACTCATTTTCACGCTTTCACCGTCGATCTATCACACTCTTTCCATATTTTCTCACCTATGTTTCGCCACATTTTTCCCGCCTATCTTCCGTCTTCACCGTTTATATTTCAGACTTTTCGCGTCTATGTTACAGACTTTTTAATTTAGGCCTATCATCAGACTTTCACCTACTGTTTTTGATACTTCCCGCCTTTAACTTTCAGGGTCGATTTCTAAAACACGGACGAAATCGTGGTTCCAAACCTCGGCTTTTGAACCCCGATCGAGGTCTGAATCCTTACGCGATTTCTAAAACGAAGTCGGGACGCGGCTTGAGAAGAAACCGAGGTTCGTCTGTTTTATATATGGCAACGCAGCTAAGAATCGATTTTTATTCTTGTAAACAGTCGATATTAGAAAGAAATGAACATCGGGATTAATATTTTATTGAATTCCGGTAAGTCACATTCTTTTGTTTTCAGCTAAGGTATTGTTATATTTGCTAATTTACAGAATATATGTGCGTTTTAAAATACTAGCATTAATTATAGGGAACTGATTTTCAGGTACCAGAATTATATTTCCTAAATGATTAGCACAATTCGAACGTTTATGTTGTAGTTTATCATTTGTTCATAGCTACTGCCAACATTAACTACCTGAAAACCCGGGTCTAACGAATCAATAACCTAAATATTAACTGGATTAAAGTTGCATTTGAAACTAAAATATTATACGGTTCTATATTCACATATAATAGGCCTACTACGTGGAAAACCCCAGTAGCATAAAATGTAAAATAAGAATACAAAATCACGCTTACTTCATATTCTTGTAGGCCCACATTATATTCGAGTATTAAATAAAATGTCCAGAACTACTGTAAAGACTAAGAATTAAGTTGCATCGTCTTATAGACATAAAGGTGTAATTAGTATAAAATATCAGGCCTATATCTTACTTCCCTCAAAGCAACAAGAAGGTGTAAAAAAACTTGTCAACCTGGCACCTCTTGCATTTCGTTGCAGATTATTATTTAGCATTCTTGCTACATTTTGCGTTGATTCCTTCGAAAATTGAAAATATTCGCATGAAATTATCGTCGATATATAGTTACAAAGGATTATTCCTGTCTCTCATCATTCTAATCCGAGATTTAATATTTGTAATCACAAATTTTCCTTTCATAGTCATCCAGCTGATCTACTTCCTCCATCTTGTATACACGAAGCCGTGGTTTTAAACCTACCCCAACCGTGGTCTCTGCTTCAGACCATGGTTTCGAGCCATGGCTCAGAAAAATGGAAAAGACCTCGTTTTATAAATCCAAACGCGGTTTAAAGCCATGGCCGTGGTCTAGACCTCGTTTTATAAATCCAAACGCGGTTTAAAGCCATGGTCGTGGTCTAGACCTCGTTTTATAAATTCAAACGCGGTTTAAAGCCATGGCCGTGGTCTAGACCTCGTTTTATAAATTCAAACGCGGTTTAAAGCCATGGTCGTGGTCTAGACCTCGTTTTATAAATTCAAACGCGGTTTAAAGCCATGGCCGTGGTCTAGACCTCGTTTTATAAATCCAAACGCGGTTTAAAGCCATGGCCGTGGTCTAGACCTCGTTTTATAAATCCAAACGCGGTTTAAAGCCATGGTCGTGGTCTAGACCTCGTTTTATAAATCCAAACGCGGTTTAAAGCCATGGTCGTGGTCTAGACCTCGTTTTATAAATTCAAACGCGGTTTAAAGCCATGGTCGTGGTCTAGACCTCGTTTTATAAATTCAAACGCGGTTTAAAGCCATGGCCGTGGTCTAGACCTCGTTTTATAAATTCAAACGCGGTTTAAAGCCATGGCCGTGGTCTAGACCTCGTTTTATAAATCCAAACGCGGTTTAAAGCCATGGCCGTGGTCTAGACCTCGTTTTATAAATCCAAACGCGGTTTAAAGCCATGGCCGTGGTCTAGACCTCGTTTTATAAATCCAAACGCGGTTTAAAGCCATGGCCGTGATCTAGACCTCGTTTTATAAATCCAAACGCGGTTTAAAGCCATGGCCGTGGTCTAGACCTCGTTTTATAAATCCAAACGCGGTTTAAAGTCATGGCCGTGGTCTAGACCTCGTTTCAGAAATCCAAACGCGGTTTAAAGCCATGGCCGTGGTCTAGACCTCGTTTTATAAATCCAAACGCGGTTTAAAGCCATGGCCGTGGTCTAGACCTCGTTTTATAAATCCAAACGCGGTTTAAAGCCATGGCCGTGGTCTAGACCTCGTTTTATAAATCCAAACGCGGTTTAAAGCCATGGTCGTGGTCTAGACCTCGTTTTATAAATCCAAACGCGGTTTAAAGCCATGGCCGTGGTCTAGACCTCGTTTTATAAATTCAAACGCGGTTTAAAGCCATGGCCGTGGTCTAGACCTCGTTTTATAAATCCAAACGCGGTTTAAAGCCATGGCCGTGGTCTAGACCTCGTTTTATAAATCCAAACGCGGTTTAAAGTCATGGCCGTGGTCTAGACCTCGTTTCAGAAATCCAAACGCGGTTTAAAGCCATGGTCGTGGTCTAGACCTCGTTTTATAAATCCAAACGCGGTTTAAAGCCATGGCCGTGGTCTAGACCTCGTTTTATAAATCCAAACGCGGTTTAAAGCCATGGCCGTGGTCTAGACCTCGTTTTATAAATCCAAACGCGGTTTAAAGCCATGGCCGTGGTCTAGACCTCGTTTTATAAATCCAAACGCGGTTTAAAGCCATGGCCGTGGTCTAGACCTCGTTTTATAAATCCAAACGCGGTTTAAAGCCATGGCCGTGATCTAGACCTCGTTTTAGAAATCCAAACGCGGTTTAAAGCCATGGCCGTGGTCTAGACCTCGTTTTAGAAATCGACCCTCAAAGTTTCCTCTGTCTGTGTTTATCCTTCGGACTTTTCATGCATATATCTCAGACTTTCCTCATCTCTGTTTTCGAATTAATCCATCAGTTTGAGATCTTCTCCATCTACTTTTCAGATATCCCCGCCTTTGTTTCTGACTTTCATCTTCTTTCAGATTTCCCCTCTATATCTTTCAGAATTTCCTAGTCTAATTTTAAGACTTTCCCCTATTATAAGATTTTACTAGTCTGTTTTCTGGACTTTCCACGTTTGCTGTATGTTTCAGATATCCCCTGTATATTTCGGACTTTCCCTCTCTATCTTTCAGGCTTTCCCTGTCTATCTTTCAGAATTTCTCCGTCTGCCTCAGACTTTTCTTTCTATGTTTCAGACTTTTCTACCTATGTTTAAGACTTTTTCCGTTTGCGTTTCAGACTTTCCTCATCTGTGTTTCAGACATTTCCCATCTATGTTTCAGACAATACTTGCGGCAATCTTTCAGTGTGGTCCTCTCAAAATCAATACACTTAAGGAAAGGTTGAAAATATTAGACTGAAAATTTAATTGTAGGTGCAGTGTAATTATGTAAGTTGGGTAGGAACATAAAATCGAGACGTTTGAGATGGGCAGGGCATGTAGCACGTTTGGGCGAATCCAGAAATGCATATAGAGTATTAGTTGGGAGACCGGAGGAAAAAGACCTTTAGGGAGGCCGAGACGTAGATGGTAGGATAATATTAAAATGGATTTGAGGGAGGTGGGGTATGATGATAGAGACTGGATTAATCTTGCACAGGATAGGGACCGCTGGCGGGCTTATGTGAGGGCGGCAATGAACCTTCGGGTTCCTTAAAAGCCATTTGTAAGTAAGTAAGTATCATGTAATTAATTAAGTCGATATGTAATTAATTAAGATGATATGTAATTAAGTTGGTATTTAATTAATTATTGGATTTATTTATTTATAGTTAGAATTAAATTTACGTACCGGTATAATATATTTTTTATTGTTGTAATTATTGTAAATTTTATTAACATAATTATTGTAATGTTATTATTGTGTATTATATATCACTACCACCAGGTTTATATCCAATTGTAGTGATAGTAAATACATACATACATACATACATACATACATACATACATACGTACATAAATGCAAATATACATGCTTACACACACACACACTCACTCACTCTCTCTCTCTCTCTTTCGATCTATGTTTCAGACATTTCCAGTCTATTTTTCAGACATGACCATTGTATGTTTCATACTTTCCCATGTATGTTTCAGATATTTCTCAATCTATGTTTCAGACAAGTCCATTCTATGTTTCAGACTTTCCCATGTATGTTTCAGATATTTCTCGTCTATGTTTCAGACAAGTCCATTCTATGTTTCAGACTTTCCCATGTATGTTTCAGATATTTCTCGTCTATGTCTCAGACAAGTCCATTCTATGTTTCAAACTTTCCCATGTACGTTTCAGATATTTCTCGTCTATGTTTCAGACAAGTCCATTCTATGTTTCAGACTTTCCCATGTATGTTTCAGATATTTCTCGTCTATGTTTCAGACAAGTCCATTCTATGTTTCAGACTTTCCCATGTATGTTTCAGATATTTCTCGTCTATGTTTGAGACAAGTC
Organism: Periplaneta americana; assembly: GCA_025594305.2. Classification (NCBI taxonomy): domain Eukaryota; kingdom Metazoa; phylum Arthropoda; class Insecta; order Blattodea; family Blattidae; genus Periplaneta; species Periplaneta americana. Next base: position 162,837,546 of record JAJSOF020000011.1, read on the forward strand.
CATTCTATGTTTCAGACTTTCCCATGTATGTTTCAGATATTTCTCGTCTATGTTTCAGACAAGTCCATTCTATGTTTCAGACTTTCCCATGTATGTTTCAGATATTTCTCGTCTATGTTTCAGACAAGTCCATTCTATGTTTCATACTTTCCCATGTATGTTTCAGATATTTCTCTTTCCCATGTCTATGTCTCAGACAAGTCCATTCTATATTTCAGACTTTCCCATGTATGTTTCAGATATTTCTCATCTATGTCTCAGACAAGTCCATTCTATGTTTCAGACTTTCCCATGTATGTTTCAGATATTTCTTTCCCATGTCTATGTCTATGTTTCAGACAAGTCCATTCTATATTTTCAGACTTTCCCATGTATGTTTCAGATATTTCTCGTCTATGTTTCAGACAAGTCCATTCTATATTTCAGACTTTCCCATGTATGTTTCAGATATTTCTCGTCTATGTTTCAGACAAGTCCATTCTATGTTTCAGACTTTCCCATGTATGTTTCAGATATTTCTCGTCTATGTTTCAGACAAGTTTCTATGAGACTTTCCCAAGTTTCATTCTATGTTTCAGACAAGTCCATTCTATGTTTCATTTCCCATGTTTCAGATATTTCTCGTCTATGTTTCAGACAAGTCCATTCTATGTTTCAGACTTTCCCATGTATGTTTCAGATATTTCTCGTCTATGTTTCAGACAAGTCCATTCTATGTTTCAGACTTTCCCATGTATGTTTCAGATATTTCTCGTCTATGTTTCCATTCTATGTTTCAGACTTTCCCATGTATGTTTCAGATATTTCTCGTCTATGTTTCAGACAAGTCCATTCTATGTTTCAGACTTTCCCATGTATGTTTCAGATATTTCTCGTCTATGTTTCAGACAAGTCCATTCTATGTTTCAGACTTTCCCATCCATTCTATATTTCATGTTTTTCAGATATTTCTCGTCTATGTTTCAGACAAGTCCATTCTATGTTTCAGACTTTCCCATGTATGTTTCAGATATTTCTCGTCTATGTTTCAGACAAGTCCATTCTATGTTTCAGACTTTCCCATGTATGTTTCAGATATTTCTCGTCTATGTTCAGACAAGTTTCCATTCTATTTCTCGTTTGTTTCAGACTTTTTCCTTTCCCATGTATGTTTCAGATATTTCTCGTCTATGTTTCAGACAAGTCCATTCTATGTTTCAGACTTTCCCATGTATGTTTCAGATATTTCTCGTCTATGTTTCAGACAAGTCCATTCTATGTTTCAGACTTTCCCATGTATGTTTCAGATATTTCTCGTCTATGTTTCAGACAAGTCCATTCTATGTTTCAGACTTTCCCATGTATGTTTCAGATATTTCTCGTCTATGTTTCAGACAAGTCCATTCTATGTTTCAGACTTTCCCATGTATGTTTCAGATATTTCTCGTCTATGTTTCAGACAAGTCCATTCTATGTTTCAGACTTTCCCATGTATGTTTCAGATATTTCTCGTCTATGTTTCAGACAAGTCCATTCTATGTTTCAGACTTTCCCATGTATGTTTCAGATATTTCTCGTCTATGTTTCAGACAAGTCCATTCTATGTTTCAGACTTTCCCATGTATGTTTCAGATATTTCTCGTCTATGTTTCAGACAAGTCCATTCTATGTTTCAGACTTTCCCATGTATGTTTCAGATATTTCTCGTCTATGTTTCAGACAAGTCCATTCTATGTTTCAGACTTTCCCATGTATGTTTCAGATATTTCTCGTCTATGTTTCAGACAAGTCCATTCTATGTTTCAGACTTTCCCATGTATGTTTCAGATATTTCTCGTCTATGTTTCAGACAAGTCCATTCTATGTTTCAGACTTTCCCATGTATGTTTCAGATATTTCTCGTCTATGTTTCAGACAAGTCCATTCTATTTTCAGACTTTCCCAAGTTTTAGATATTTCATTTTCTCCATTCTATGTTTCAGACTTTCCCATGTATGTTTCAGATATTTCTCGTCTATGTTTCAGACAAGTCCATTCTATGTTTCAGACTTTCCCATGTATGTTTCAGATATTTCTCGTCTATGTTTCAGACAAGTCCATTCTATGTTTCAGACTTTCCCATGTATGTTTCAGATATTTCTCGTCTATGTTTGAGACAAGTCCATTCTATATTTCAGACTTTCCCATGTATGTTTCAGATATTTCTCGTCTATGTTTCAGACAAGTCCATTCTATGTTTCATTTCCCATGTATGTTTCAGATATTTCTCGTCTATGTTTGAGACAAGTCCATTCTATGTTTCAGACTTTCCCATGTATGTTTCAGATATTTCTCGTCTATGTTTCAGACAAGTCCATTCTATGTTTCAGACTTTCCCATGTATGTTTCAGATATTTCTCGTCTATGTTTCAGACAAGTCCATTCTATGTTTCAGACTTTCCCATGTATGTTTCAGATATTTCTCGTCTATGTTTCAGACAAGTCCATTCTATGTTTCAGACTTTCCCATGTATGTTTCAGATATTTCTCGTCTATGTTTCAGACAAGTCCATTCTATGTTTCAGACTTTCCCATGTATGTTTCAGATATTTCTCGTCTATGTTTCAGACAAGTCCATTCTATGTTTCAGACTTTCCCCATGTATGTTTCAGACATTTCTCGTCTATGTTTCAGGCACTTAAAGTCTTCGTTTCAAGCATTCCCTATCAATATTTCAGACTTCTCCTTTCTATGCTTCAGTCTATCTCTGAATATCTTTTTTATTTTTCCTGTGTAACTTTCAGATTTCTGCTTGTATCTTTCACTCTTGCCCGCTATATCTTTCACAGTATCCTTAACATTCTATCACTTTATCTCACTTTCTTTCTGCTTTCTTCCCTCTTTCTTTATTTTCCTTCAATTTATGTTTCACTATTTCATATTTCTAGGTATTGCTAACTTACGGTGCATTCTAACCCAGATCTCTCTTCAGTACAGTATCGTGCTCACATTTTCTTAAATGTGGTCTGCTATCGGTCATTAATGTAACACGACTGGAATAAAAGTACAGTATAATTTAGAAAGAAGATATTTCCTCCATACTCGTAACATTAGAGGCATTGGGATATGTACAGCTCTAAATTCATGGGCGTAAGTAATTTAACATCAGTTTCCTCTCATATCAGCAGAAAATTTCGAGGTAATAAATTCGTAGGTGAGGGGAAGAGCGGCGTGGTTTCGCGCTGTAATTGGACACTCGAGAGATGGATGGCCATAACCAGGGGTTTATAATTTCCGTACAGTAGCTGGACTTTAAACGTCCCTGAAGAATTGAATCGTACTACGATACCTAGATTAGAGTATGGAAATTACGTCATTTTGCATGTTCTCTATGAGGTCTAGTGGTTGGCAGTACTGTACGTTGGTTTTTGTCTAATTTGTTTTGTATTAAGTGATGTATTTTCAATGATTACCAACATCAGCCAGCTTCTTTCTATATTAACCCTTTCGGTATCAAAGTGAGTTTAATTTTTTCCTTCGCATTCTTGTGGTTTTCGGTTTGTAATAAATCAGTTTTCTTGGAATTGGGTGATATTTTCTTTTTTGTGATGTAATTTCAGTATGATTTTCCACCATTAATTGAAAAGTGTGATCCCAAAATGATTTAAGTCCGTTTTTATGAAAGGACTGGTCTAGTTTCTTTTATCCACGGCCTACGGACTGGACGAGTTTTCAAGTGATATGCACAATGACACAAACTTTTAGACAAGGAATGCTAGTGTTTGTTTGTCTAAAATACAATGATAGAGGGCCCAAACATAATCATATGTGTTATAGTTTCTAGTGGTAGAGCAAAGCATTTCAACAGTAAATGTTTTTGAAGTGTTAGTGAAATCAGGATAATATCAGTGAAATGTGTTGTAGTTCCAGTGCAGTGAATTGACAGCGAAATGAGTGTAGTGCTGAAAGGTAGGCTACTTGTGCAGGTATGAACATATCACACTCGTGAGTTTTAGTTCGAACTTAGGGTTAAGATACAAATTAGATTTACTTTAAATGTTATTTTTTATGCTCGACCATGCCGAAATGTAGTAATTATACACCTGGTAGCAGTCCTTTAATGCATGTCATTAAAGTACACCTACTCATTAAAATACAGGTGTTCAGCCAATGACAACTCAGCTTACAGGTGTTCAGCCAATGACAAGTCAGATTTGTACCGTTATAAAACCGCAAGTATCGATTATTCTCGGATATTCAATCGAAAGAGAATTAGCGAAAAGTCACGGAGGCTGGAAATCCAATACTGTTGCAGAAGGTTATGTTCTGTTACTATAATAATTAGCGTTAATTGTAAATAATATTCAAATAAATTCAATTTGTCATCTCGTTTTTCACTGTCGAATTCAATAATCAAGGTTATACCAAGTTTAACGGGATTACAGAAGGTCAATGACATTGTTCCTCGGAAAAAATCAATACTTTCGCGTCTGCGCACATCTCACAATTCACGACCTAGAACAAGGTCACTTCCGATCTTGTCAGATACAAATAAAATGTATACATCTGAATAATTTAAAGTTAGAAATATGGTCGAGCGCTCGTTTCATAAACAACCTTACTTGCGTCTTAATTACTACCATTATAGGCTCGTTGCATAATGTACTATTAAGTGATCGTGCTTCATTTAATTTAGGATGCTCCTTCTTAATTTTATTATACTATTGTTATTATTATTATTTATTATTAATTATTATTACTATTACTATTTTTTATCATTATTATTATTAATTGTCATTATTGAATGTAATTAGTTACCACTACCACCGGGTATTTACAAATTTGCAGTTTGAATAAATACATACGTACATTGTCTAAAGAAAAAATTAAGATTTATAACAATGGGTTCCACTTGACTTTCAGTATGACCCTCATATTTTTCCCCTTTAACATTCCTTTTAGCTCATCCTTCATTAGGCAGTTTCATAAAGCGTATAATATGAAATTACATGCCATTTTCGTGATACAGATTTTTCCATTATTAGTCTATTTTCATCCCTAAAACTATGCCTAGTATTGTATTATCCACATAACTTTTCAGTAAAGTAAGCTATAACCTATTACAGCAATACAGTTTCATTCACTGCATTGCCTCCAATGCTGACTTCCAAGCATACCACGAACGAACTCTTCTTTGCCCTTGACACATGATGGAGAATGACTACTCGATAGCTCGCAAATCTGCCCCGATAACTTTGAAGTTAATGGAAGCGTCTCGCCACTAAGTGACGTCTCTGCCATGGCGTGACGTATTACATTACGTCATGCAATGTTTGAACGTCTCCATTAATTCGTGCTGGAGTGGAAGGCATTGGTTTCGTTGCTACATAAACGTAAGCAGATCTTCTTACGTAAGTTGACAGTCTATAAACAAGAAAGACCTGAGTTCAGCCCCAAGAAAGTACAAGTAAATTTAATGAAATATAAATATTAGTATTATATTACATTATAAATAATATAGATATAATGAAATTTTATAACTCTACTATAAATATGTCTGTGTACAGCGATTTTTACTGAACTATTGGACGGATTTTGTCCATATTCAGTATCTACGAGTCAATTTATCAGGGAATGATGTACAAGAAATATAATAATTTTAGTACTAGTCTGTGTACAGCGATTTCTACTAAACTATTGGACGGATTTTGTTCATATTCAGTATCTACAGTCAATTTATCAGGGAATGATGTACATGAAATATAATAATTTTAGTACTAGTCTGTCTGTGTACAGCGATTTCTACTAAACTATATGACGGATTTTGTTCTTTTTCAGTATCTACGAGTCAATTTGTCAGGGAATGATGTACATGAAATATAATAATTTTAGTACTAGTCTGTCTGTGTACAGCGATTTCTACTAAACTATTGGACGGATTTTGTTCATATTCAGTATCTACGAGTCAATTTATCAGGGAATGATGTACATGAAATATAATAATTTTAGTAGGCCTATTAATCTTCCTGTGTACACCGATTTCTACTAAACTATTGGACGGATTTTGTTCATATTCAGTATCTACGAGTCAATTTATCAGGGAATGCTGTACATGAAATATAATAATTTTAGTACTAGTCTGTCTTTGTACTGGGATTTCTACTAAATTATTACACGGATTTTTTTTTCATATTCAGTATCTACGAGTCAGTTTATCAGGAAATTATGTAGGATACATAAAATGTAACAATTTTAATACTATTTTCTGTACTGAGAGCTTCCCTTGCACAGGAAAAAGGATTTTAATGATTTATTTATTTCTGGGAATAGAAGGAAATAGTACTTTTAGAGGCAGTAATCTTCTTCTCTCTATTTTTTTTTTTAATTCTGAAGGAATTTTCGTCACATAGCATAAATATTCGGATGTTTTCAAAGCCGAAAGGTCATGGAGTTTCAAGTGTCGTCTTTTGTTCGTTTCACTGCCTCATCATCTGCGCTGCACAAGGAATATTTCTCTCCCTTTGCCTTATGACTCCTCTTGGACGATGTGTTGACACTCGATCCTCGCTATCACGTTCTCAGTTCATTCCGAGCCGTCCTCACGGAGAGCGCTCGTTGCTATGATACGGGAGGTGTTGAAATTCTCAACTTGAGAATATGAGGAAGATGAGAGAAGGCGCGTGTGCTGGCAGATACCGGAGCTATAGAGAATTATACGGCAGCACGTACCACAGGGTCTATGGCAACCGAGTTGATTGCTTTTCAATTTTTTGTTACATTTTGTAGCAAACTCGCAATGTTAAAATGACATACGAAGATATGGTTGGTTGTTATGGTAACTCTTCTAGTTTTTATCACATGTTTTTTTTTAGGCCGGGATTACGATCGACGTTCATTTAAGTTACGTTGCGTTACGTTGCGGTGAAGTACGTAGGCCCAGAAGTTCGACAAATACAGGGATATCATTTTATTTTTACTAACATTTCTAATATTAACCTGTCTATACCTTTAGGGAACCGGAAACACCGCTTGCTCCCCCTCCAAGACTGGAGTTCGATGATACTGGCGTAAAACAAAATCACTCTACTAGGTATAGGAAGGAAGAAAAGTAGTTCATCCATTTACGTAAACTAGGAAATATCGCGATTTTGAGTTTGATAACTTTCATTAGGTTTTTCTTTAATCAAAGTACAGTACTGTATTAAGAACAAGTGTTTTTACTCACGAAGTGAGTTATCCATGCGAACGTATTCATTATGCGGTGTATATTATACTGTCTACAGCACATTAGCGTACAATATAGAGAATGAAGTTAAATTGAAAAATAACCATAATATGGATATTTAAACACAAGTTTTGAAAATGGTGGCCGTTCATTTCGATACAGGCTTCAGTTCTAATGTGCATATTATGGCACTATAGACTACTGCATCTAATTCCAATTGCCAGTTTCGTCCTTCGTACTAGTAACTCATGTTGAAATAATTCTGTACCTACTATACAAAGAGTACCTTACGTACTGTAAATTCAATCTTCACTTCTGCCCGATCCGAAAAGATAAAATTACTCAGACATGCTATCTACTGTCCGTCCAAGAGTTTTGTCGCAGGGTTGTAGAAAGGAGGGAAAATCACGTGACAATTACTTAACGAGGCCCTTTTATTTAAGTTATTTTAAACAGTTGTGTAATATTACGTAGACGTCCAATTCCTAACAGAAATTAATGTTTTCAGAAAAGAGCTAAGACAGCGTAGCCACTAGCCTTTACAGAGGGCCAGCAGAAGCGGGTGGGGAAACCAGGATGCGATATAGGCAAACGGACGACTGTATCTGTGCAAAAATGTGATTCAATATTGAAAGCTATTTCGTCATTGGCAAACGCGAATATATTTCTGGAACATACTATACTCACTCGGTACTGTTTGTGTTTACTATGACCTTAAGGCGACTTTGACTGTATACGCTTGGTTCTGTGTGAAGAATGGTTGGAAGTTTACTAGTAGAGAGGGTGGGAGTGAAGTACATTCAAAAACTCAGGTACAATAAAAATTGAAGTAAAAATAAAATGATGTCTCTGTACAAGCTCTCCGTGTATTTCATTACGATCAACGTTAGAATGAACGCATGACGGCGTTGTTTCAACATTGCCAAGGTCAAGCTTTCACAAACCCAAAGAAACCTAAGCTTGAACGTCAACCAATCACGAATCAGAAGCCCTTCATATGTTTTCACCTCTTCTTTCGTTGTAGATGCGCCATATTGCTACTGAAATATTAAATAAAATCATATTAATTAAAAATTACGTAATACGACAAACGATCTTCGATTGAATATATCACGTCACATGAATATATTTCCTCTATATGGCATAAAACACATTTTGTTTAAAATTGAACATTATAGGCAGCAAACAAGAAAGCCTTCTTAACACCTAATTCAACAATTGCATTTTGAATGTCTCCGTAGCGTAATGGTCAAGAGACCAGATGGGCCCTGGTTCGAGCCTTGGTTAATTTTTTTATCTTTTTAATAATTTATTTACATTATTTTGGATACGTTATTTTATTTTAACCCGACATAAAGGGGCTTTTACCTCACAAATAATATATTCGTAATTCTCACTAGTCCAGCTATTTAGTAGGGAAGACTGTTATACCTTCAGCATAATAAAGCCACAGTCTACTATATACAGTCGCGAAGCTCTATATGTAGTAAAAATGCAAACATGGGTAGTTGCCCACCACTAGGATCGCTACTATCGCCTCATCATCGCAGATCTCTCTCCTAGTAGACGACAAAATATGTTACACTTTCGTTGTGTTCTTTTGGAAATATTAACACCTTCCTTCCATTATTGAAATATTACACGCATAAAGTTAATGTATTATTTTAATGAAGTATATTAAATTCCACCATAAACTCGAAGATACCTGCAAGAAATAGGTTAATATTATTTTTGTTTGTGCAAAACGAACTGAAATTTACTATAATCGCCTCAATCATTCAAGATTATAGCGACAATTAACTATGAAACCAATAAATATTAATTTGCATTTCCCTTTACAACAATAATAATGGAAATATGAATCAATGGAGTAACTTACGTGTACCGGTACTTGTAGTGTAGGCTTACGTAGTTAACAAAGTGGGATGAGGTTAAGCAATAATAATCACACCAGAATTGGAAATAAAACGTGATCAATAAATTTTATTGTAACAGACTTTTTCTACGTCTCTAGTAAATTAACAAATAAAAATAACACCAAAATTAACAGCTTAATTAAAAACATCCTTTGAAAAAAAAAAAAAGTAGGCCTAAGCAATAATAATCCCACCAGAATTGAAAATAAAACGTGATCAATAAATTTCATTAAAACAAACTTAATTTTTCTAAACCTCTAGTAAAATATTATTATTCCAATTATTGTATTTTAGCCATTAACATTTTCATTACAACCAATAACGAACATTTTACAAGCATCAATGTGAAATACGCAACGAGCTAGCACTCGATGGAAATACGACACAGTTCAAAGTCGACAGTGGACAGTCTATTGTTTTTAGTTGCTAACCGCTTGGAGCGCTTTATCACGATATTTGCAAAAATCACCTCAAGCTTCGCGACTGTATATAGTAGACTGTGATATAGCTTTGAACATTTTTTTTTTTTTTTTTTTTTTTTTTTTTTTTTTTTTTTTTTTTTTTTTGCTACCTAGAGGACTCAAACTGAAGTAGATTGTAGGGAAAGTCGCTTAGTAGCTCTGGTCGTAATTTCGGTTTGATTTATAGCAAAGTGTGAGTTCTGTGGACGAACAATTTTTTTGTACCAGAAGTAAATATTTCGTTCATTGATATATGTTTTCTAACACAAAACCAAGGAATAAAATCTCAATCAGAGAAGCCTACTCTGGTTTATGATTGCAAATACATTTTAAATATGATTGTCAGTTTTACAGCTATATTCCCAGCTATATTCCACGTGTCCCAAATTACAAAAGGGTATGTTCCAAGGTACATGAACCTGTTGTACCTTTGAACACATTACATATCCCTTCATTTTATTTTTTCCTCCTTAATAGATATGTAAATCACGAAAATACATACAGGAAGTTGTAAAGGAAACTTCAATAATTAGTTCAAGCTTTTTCCATTTAAAAATTTCATTCCTCAAAATGAAAAAAAAGTGAATAGTGTTTCAAGGTACGACAGTCTTCCCTAGTATATGGTTTTATTATTATTATTATTATTATTATTATTATTATTATTATTATTATTAGCCGTACCCGTGCGCTCCGCTGCACCTGTTAGAAATAAATATAAAGTAATTACTTAATTAAAATAGGACGTTTGATCCAGGGAACAACTTTTACAACAGCGCAAGATAATCTGCTTCGCTCATTACCCAATTTTTTTGCATTGCATTTCTTGCATATATATTTTATGTATTTTAACACGATTCAATTGAGCATAGTTAAAATCTGAATTATAAAATAATGGATTGCTAAGCTGACGTACTATTACTGCATACTAAATCAATACACTCTCGTTTTTCGTTAATTCTCTGAGATTAAAATGAGTGTACATAAATATTATTTTAAGAAATACAGAAAACGAATGTACAAAATAGCCTATCAAATTTTCTGTGTATAAGAAGCTATTTTAATCTTACCTGTCCTCGATTTACTCAGACGTTACTGTAATAACATTATAGCATTATGTCCATCTAGAGAAACTACACTTTCCAATGGTGAATTAATAATTAATTATACAAATCGGTTAATTTAGCTTCTGATATTACTTCATACAAACACAGAAACATCCACACCTGTGGAGTAACGGTTAGCACGTCTAGCCGCGAAACCAGGTGGCCCGGGTTCGATTCCCGGTTGGGGCAAGTTACCTGGTTGAGGTTTTTTCCGGGGTTTTCCCTCAACCCAATATGAGCAAATGCTGGGTAACTTTCGGTGCTGGACCCCGGACTCATTTCACCGGCATTATCACCTTCATCTCATTCAGACGCTAAATAACCGAAGATGTTGATAAAAGCGTCGTAAAATAACCTACTAAAAAAACACAGAAACATTCTCCGTAGGCTATGTTTAATAGCTTTCGATTATTAATGTCCAAGGCCCCTGTTTCGATTGTTGTTGTCCAAGGCCCCTTATAGACGAAGTAATTTGTTCTTAATTCATTGCACCGTCTTAGATGGCGTTATTTTAATTTTAAAACTCATTTATCTCATTAAATATCAGTCCTATGAAAATTTTTTAAAGAAGGAAACTTATCGGAAATCATTTTTAAAGAAACTTTTGTTATGTAACATTTTTCACAACAAATTAATAATAAGCGAGATATTTAGATTTATTTAATTCAGGCCCCCTTTAACCCCCTTTTAAATAAAGTATCTTGAATGCCATATAGCCTAAAATCTAAATTACAACGAACTTAATTTATATTCCAATTTTCATATAAATCGGTTCAGCCATTATCGCGTGAAAAGGTAACAAACATCCAGACAGACATACAAACAAAAATTTCAAAAATGCGATTTTCGGTTTCAGGGTGGTTAATTATATATGCTAGGACCAATTATTTTTGGAAAATCTAAGATTACCATAAAAATTTCGGCTACAGATTTATTATTAGTATAGATTATCGTCATTCTATATTATTCTGTCGTAAAATATTTTTGTAATACCGGTAGGCCTATTTTATTTGTCTCAAAGTTACCATAAAATTCAATGTTTATCATAATCAGCTGACTGACTGACTGACTGACTGACTGACTGACTGACTGACTGACTGACTGACTGACTGACTGACTGACTGACTGACTGACTGACTGACGTGTGGATTTCAGTACTCATTATGACCGGCAGAGCGTGATAGTTGTCACGAACGTCGATCATAATACACAGCCTCTGAACGTTCGGTAGAAATTCAACGTACAGATGAACCCAACATTACGTAACGCAAACGAACGTCGGTCGTAATCCTGGCCTAATAATTATAAATGTAGTATTATAAGTCAATGAAAGCTTGAAATATTGTAAAAGATGTTTTATGGGATTAGGCTACAAGAATCTTCTTTTTAAGAGCTACACCACTTAGTGTTTATCTGGATTTAGTTTAAGATTAAACTGTCAAGTTACTATTGTTTAGAGAATCTTCCATTGTATTAACTTATGCAGAGTGCCCCAAATTGATGTATACTCATTTTGAAACACTATTTCTCAACAACGAGGTGAGACGGAAATACGATTTTTGCGGTTTTGTATTCCTCAAGCCCGTATACGTTCAAAATGGCCGCATTCCGCCACAGTACACTCCCAACAACGATATACAGGGGCATCATTTTATTTTTACTAACATTTTTAATATTAACCTGACTATATCTTTATAGAACCGGAAACACCGTTAGCTACCCCTTCCACGACTGGAATTCGATGATACTGGCGTAAAACACAAACAAATCACTTTACTAGGTACAAGAGGGAAGAAAAGTAGTTCATCCATTTACGTAAACTGGAAATATCGCGATTTTGAGTTCGATAATTTTAATTAGGTTTTTGTTTAATCAAAATGCAGTACCGTATTAAGAATAAGTGTTTTTACTCACGAACTGAGTTATCCATGCGAACGTATTCATTATGCAGTGTATATTATACTGTCTACAGCACATTAGCGTACAATATAGAGAAAGAAGTTCAATTGAAAAATATTATGCAAATTTAGTTTTTCAGGTGAAGCTCCCTGTAAAGCAGATTTGAATAATTTCAAGGGAAAAATTGTTCCGGGCCGGGTATCGATCCCGGGACCTCTGGTTGAACGTACCAGCGCTCTACCACTGAGCTACCCGGGAACTCCACCCGACACCGTCTCAACTTTTCCCTTTATATCCACATAACTCGCGTTGTTCCCGGTTAACTCAGTGGTAGAGCGCTGGCACGTTCAACCAGAGGTCCCGGGATCGATACCCGGCCCCGGAACAATTTTTCCCTTGAAATTATTCAAATCTGCTTACAGGGAGCTTCACCTGAAAAACTAGATTTGCATAATATATACGTCACTGTGTACGTTAACAGGAAACCACAATTCCAAGTCACACAGAGATTGTGTGCACTCGTTGTGGGTCTCTGGCGTTTCGTCAGCCCACGCGAGTTGTGTGGATATAAAGGGAAAAGTTGAGACGGTGTCGGGTGGAGTTCCCGGGTAGCTCAGTGGTAGAGCGCCGGTACGTTCAACCAGAGGTCCCGGATCGATACCCGGCCCCGGAACAATTTTTCCCTTGAAATTATTCAATTGAAAAATAATCATAATATGGATATTTAAACACATTTTTGAAATTGGTGGCCGTTCATTTCGATACAGGCTTCCGTTCTTTTGTGCATATTATCGCACTATAGACTATTGCATCTAATTCCAATTGCCAGTTTCGTCCTTCGTACTAGTAACTCATGTTGAAATAATTCTGTACCTACTCTATAAAAGAGTACCTTACGTACTTTAAATTCAATCTTCACTTCTGCCCGACCCGCACAGATAAAATTACTCAGACATGCTATCTACTGTCCGTCCAAGTGGTTATGTCGCAGGGTCGTAGAAAGGGGGAAATCACGTGACAGTTAATTACTTAACGAGGCCCTTTTATTTAAGTTATTTTAAACAGTTGTATAATATTACGTAAACGTCCAATTCCTAACAGAAATTAATGTTTTCAGAAAAAAGCTAAGACAGCCCTGCTTTTACAGAGGGGCGAGCAGAAGCAGGTGGGGGAAATCGGGATGCGACGTAAGCAAGCGGGCAGTACCTGTGCGAAAATATGATTCAATATTGACTGTTCTTTCGTCACTGGAAAACGCGAACATATTTCTGGAACGTACTATACTCACTAACTCAGTGCTGTTTACGATACGTGGCCTTGATTCTGTCTGGAGAACAGTTGAAACTTCATTAGTAGAAGGGGTGGGAGTGAAGTACACTCAGAAACTCAGGTACAATAAAAATTGAAGTAAAAATAAAATGATGTCCCTGTACAACAGAGCGACATACCAACTGGATTGTTGCTAATGGAATATCATTACAGGCATGTTCAATCTGAGCTCTCAGTTCCTTCCGTGTTTGTGGTTTTTTGGCGTACACTGTGTCCTTTAGAGCTCCGCATTTGTAGAAATGTGGAGGGGTTAAATCCGGAGATCGAGGTGGGAACTCCGCAGCACTTCCTCTTCGTCATATCCATCTCTGATTGAGTGTGCAATCGAGAAAATTCCTCATATTGACATGAAAATGAGCTGGAGCCCCGTCTTGTTGAAAGTAAAACCCATTTTCCGTCTCAAAGAGGTAATGAAGACGTGGAATCCTGATTTCCAATGTTTTCAGAGAGCATTAAAAGTCATTCAAAATGACCCTTCGCCAAAACGATAGAAGCCTATGAAAATTTAGTAGTACAGTCGCGCTCAAACCTCAAGACGTTTCTCGAGTGTCAGTAACATGCAAGCAATGATTTCAGTAATTGCTTCCACGACAAGAATTTACTTACTGACTTACAAGGAGAGGACACGCTCTGTATATCACCGAATGGAATAAGATTGTGTGAGATGAAAGTACAAGACGTACTGTTTAAAGTCATACCTGGTATGGGTGGCCAATGACGCCTCGTTTTGGAAATATTGGCTATTGTTTGTGACATACTTCCGTTAGGTGCTCAATAGGAAGCATTAGACTGTCTAACAGCGTAGCCCACACGTTTGGCTGCAGAGTTGTTATCCAGGCAACCTGAGTTCGAATCTTAACTGGTCCTATATTTTTTTCTTTTAATAATGATTAATATTGTGATCACAGTTATCTATTTACATATCTATATCATATTTCTCAATGTATTGAATGCTTCATCATGTTTTAAACAAATTACTAATTAACTAACATTGCATTGTAAAGGATAAACAAGGAAATACTGCTCACGTAGGAAGGTAAGATGTGTCACTGGCGTCTGTTCTATTTCTGTAGCAGCTATTCCATTTCATTTTGTACCCGATTCATTATGATGTCATAAAAACACACAAAATAAGCCTACACATATTTCCTGCACAGCAAATGGAAGAAGGTTGTCCACAGTCACACACATTTTTCCGCACTTCTGCTGCGAAACAGATATCCTTCACATTCACAAACACTTCTCGTTCGTTTATCAATTTTGATGTATACCAAACATATTTCAACATGGCTTTGAATATAGGAAGTGACAACTGAAAGTGAATTAAAATAATAATAATAATAATAATAATAATAATAATAATAATAATAATAATAGCAATGATGATGATGATGATAATAATAATAATAATAATAATAATAATAATAATAATAATAATAATAATAATAATAATAATAATATCAAGCTTTAAAAAATGAGGAGGTATTAGGATTCGAACTCGAGGTGCCTGGATGACAACTCAGCATCCAACCACATGAGCTACGCCCTTACGCAGTCTAATGCTTCCCTATTAGGCACCTAACGGAAGTATGTCACAAACAATAGCCAATATTTCCAAAACGAGGGGTCATTGGTCACCCATACCAGGTGTGACTTTAAACAGTGTGTCTTGTACTTTCATGTCACAAAATCTGATTTAATTCGGTGATATACAGATCGTGTCCTCTCCTTGTTAGTTACAAATAAATAACTATTTTTCACGTAGTCTTACTAATAATAAAACAAATGAAAACGATATCCGTTGCCATGGAGAGCCAATGCCTGTTAATCTCATGATTCTGTGGCAAATTACATTTCAGTTTTCGCTCTTTACTTGTTAATAATTATAATTCCTATTTGGCTATGATTAATTGAAATATGGGAGGTGTAAACAGAAACGAAAAAAAGTACGCTATACGAAAATTATGAACAAAGGTTAGTAACCATAAAAGATTTAGTGCCGGCACACGATATAAGTAGTACCCAGAACATTAGGAACAGAACATAACTGATTTCCAACGGATCTGCCATAGAAGAGAAAGCATTTAGTACTGTTCTTGAATAGGATTTGCATCCTGGAGATGGGTGTAGTAAACCGCAGGATTTCCGACGGTTGCAGGACATACTACCCCTCTATTAGGGGATCTGAATGGCTTCCTCTTCTAAGCCTCCCCACCCCTTTAGCCTTCTCGAACGATCGTTCTATTCTGTGCACGTACGCTATGTACAAGAATGGACGAGATAATGGTATGACATTCAAAATCTCACAAATTCTAGCATCCATAGGGAAATTAAAGTATGATCGTCACAGAGGTCAGAATCTGCTTCTTCATCAGAAGTTGCGTGATCGAATCTCGTACAGGAATGATATTCAAATGTAAGGTGACGTATTATTTTAATGTATTGGAGAAATTGATATATTTAATAACGCTGTTTCATATGTACAAACTGATTAATTTGTACCATTTCAAAGAAGCTTATGCTAAGTTATATAAAAATACAAATTGACAGCAGTGTTGTTCAGAAAATACAGGGACATCACTTTACTTTTACCAACATTTTTAACATTAACCTGGCTATACTCGAAACACTGTCGCCCCTTCCATTACAGGAGTTTGATGTTACTAGTGCAATATGTAAACAAATCCTTTTACTAGCTATAGGAGGAGAGAAAAGTAGTGTATCCATTTATGTTGTAGGGAAATACGATATTATGATTTTCAGTTTGATCACCACTTTTACGGAATTTATCAAAATACAGTAGAGTAGTAACATTTTTTTCAAAAACTCAACTTTTCAGGCGGCTATGTTCGTTATGTAATGTCTACTTTATTTAGCATATTAATTATTGATGTTAACATACAATATAGAGAGTGCATTTAAATTGAGGGGGTCATAAGTAAAGGACTGTAAGTGCACTTAAGTTACTTTTGAGAAAATGGGGTTTAAATATTTAAGCTTTCGTAAAATCGGTGCAATTTTTTATTTAAATTTTAATGTGTGATGCGATTAAAATATCCCTTTGCCACTAAAATTTTAGATACTTTAGCTTACACTGGATGCACTTAACTCATGTTATTACAAATGTCACTAGCATTCCTTTGCTTCTAGCCATCTCAATTCAAAAAAATGCTAATCTGAATTTTTAAACAAGTTTCTGAAAATGGTTGCCGTTCATTACAATGCAGGCTTCAATTCAGTACGCATATTATTAAAAACATTTTGAAGCATATTCTCTGAAATTGAATTTATCGTTTCTTGAATATAATTTTTAGTACGATATTATTAATATAGGTTCTTTCTCCTATAGAAAACGCAATCATATTTATGAAACACACTATACACTGCAGTGTTTACTTCAGTGCTTGAAGACTTTGAATGCAACAGCGGCCGTAAGTTTGTGTGTCTGACGGGAGCAAGGACATTAGTGAAGGGGTGAGAGTGAAGTACATTCAGAAATGCAGGTACAATAAAAATGCAAGTAAAAATAAAATGATGTCCCTGTATATAGATTGGAATTTAATTGCTAGTGAATAATACAAAATGTCATAGCGTTTTAAGATTTGAATCATTTCCGCCTTCAGATAAACAAAAATCGAATCGAAAAGTGACATGGATACCCCTATAATGGCGTGAAACTTTTATGCTGTTTGTGATTATTCTTGTAAGCATGATTGGGATTTTAACCTTAAATTGACTATGTATCATATAGGATAAAATAGGTTAATAAGCTATAAGCTATAATTTTAATAGAACAATAGAAAAAAAAATTGGTAGGAAAATTAAAATTTCACAATACTATAATATTGCACAAGATATAAAAATGTGGACATTGCAATGGTTGTTTTCTTTACGGTCCGACAAGGTTTAATAAACTAGTGTGAGAAATGAAGCTTTTCCAAGTTAAGGGTAAAGGATTTTTGGGATTTGAAATAAAAGTTTGATATTTCTTGTCATTTCTGTCTTCATACTCCCCGCATTTAAATTTAACAAAGCAAAGCCTTCTGATTAACTACTTCATAATCGCTTCCTCATTTCATGAGGCCTAGTCTACAGACAACAATGCAGTTGATAGTCGAAACGATTCACACATCAATATCACGCCACTGATATACTTGAAATTGTAATTAACAATAAATAATACGTCATTTAATGGTTTAGAATTGGAATATGTTAAATTAGTTTTTTGTCTTTATATCCCCGCATTTATTAATGACCCCATTTGCGTACTATTAATTACAATTATCTGTATTTCAAAATCAATTCTTTACTTCTCCTCTTAAAAGTACAATCTGTTTAATGCTTTACTGTGTAGAATAGATTGTTTTTCATTCCGTTCGCAAGACATATTTAAATCTTACAAAAATTGTATTTACTTATCGTAAAGTCCACACCTGTGGATTAACGGTCAGCACGTCTGGCCGCGAAACCAGGTGGCCCGGGTTCGAATCCCGGTCGGGGTAAGTTATCTGGTTGAGGTTTTTCCGGGGTTTTCCCTCAACCCAATACGAGCAAATGCTGAGTAACTTTCGGTGTTGGACCCCGGACTCATTTCACCGGCATTATCACCTTAATTTCATTCAGACGCTAAATAACCTGAGATGTTGATACAGCGTCGTAAAATAACCCAATAAAAATAAAAAAATATCGTAATTCAGTTACTCTCATTTCTGTACATATGCTACACGCAATCATGCGGATTTCCTAAAATATAAAACTTGTCTTTGTCTTCCTGGATTAATAGTATCTATATATAATTTGAACTGGTAATGGAAATTACGGGAAAACGGCTGAACGGATTTTAATAAATAGCCCCTAATTTTGATGCTTGGAACCCATAGTTTTTCGGAAAGGTAGTAGTTTTCAGTGAAATGTCAATTTTCCTACATAATTTTCCTATTTTCCAAAATCCATCTGTTGTCAGTTTTGAGAACTAATTTTATCGATTCACGGCCGACTTGATTGAATTTCAGAACAAAACACAAACTACAATAAACAATAGGCTATTACACGAAGGCCATGACCTGCAGGATTGCCGACATATTTAGAGCTCAATTCAATTTGTTATTAAAAACTGATTCTGCAGTGTATAACAATTTTCTGAGTACAGCTGTGTATTAGATATTCAAATCTACGAAACTTGAGGTGGTTTGATGACATTATTATCATTAGAAATTAAATATTATTATAGTTAATATCATGATGCATCTATTTTTCATTAATTGTACATAATATTGATGCTATATTGATGACATGAAAGTGAAACGTTTTGAGGTTATGTAAGTAAATGTAGAGAATATCTTAATTTAGATCTTCATTTCTATAATTTACTGAGTGGCTGCTATATATAACTACAAAACTTAAGTAAGATAATAATATTGTTATTAAAAATCAAATATTTTTCAGCCCAGTGGTGTTGGGTCTTTTTCATATACTTAATGGCGGTGTAGTGTAGATATTGATATGTGTCATTGTCTTCAATATTGGCTCGAGAGAGCGCAAAAATTACAGTTCCTAAGGAAAGATCAAAAGGTATTACTTACTGATAAAATAAGAGGCCTAGAAAATTTTGTAGTCTCCAGATCATTTCAGCAAGATCTCTTAGTAGGATAAAATGATTTTACGCTCTACATTTCAAGTTCTACATGCGGCAGCTATACGAAAATGCTATTGTTCGAAAGCTTAGCAAACCTGACATTTTTTAACTTTCGCCTACAATCCACAATGATCTGAAATAGCTACTGCTATCGTTCTGACATTGATACTTGCATTTTCGCGTTGAAACTCAAAAACTGAAGTTGGATAGGTTCAAGAGAAAGTATTTGGCCTAAAAAAATCCATTCAGAGGGAGTATGTTTCATTATTATGGAAGCAAATAACTATTAAAAAGACAAGTATTCTTTATTGTAAATAAATCTGAAACATTTTTATTTGAACGTCTAAAGAACTTAATTTGCAGCATTTGCTGCACAAGCCACTAGTTTTTTTATTCTAGACGCGTATGCCGAGGTAAATGGTTGCTAGGTTACAGAATATTCGCGTAATGTTATGGGAATAAAACGTAGTTGCAAGGATACAGGTTATGTTACAATCAAAGGAACCTATTATGTCACGAAATACCTTTGAACCCGTGCCAAACAGGAGAATAGGGAGGTAGAACAGGGAGGTAGAGAGAGAGAGAGAGAGAGAGAGAGATAGAAAGAGAAGGGAGGAAAAGTTAACTTCGTGCTTCCAGTTTGAAAGTTGTAACCAGTTTCCCGAACTCCCGATATTGTTAACGAAACTACAAGTTGTGAAATTAAAACTCGAAACGTCATGACTGATGAAGTCTTCAGATGTAAATGTATTTCCTGAACACTACTTCAAAATCATTACAGTCTTTCCCACCAGTATTACTCTCCAGTATATCGTTACGTGACTGGAAGTTCGTGCAAGATATATCTGTTTTTATTTTACAAATTTATACATCCCTAGAATGTTCAACTCTCCTAGACGTTGGTCTCCCGGGACTCTTTTTTATGGCGGATGTATTAAAGAGTTCATTGACTGAAATTTTCGTAAAGTAGTTGCATTAATGAATTTCCCTCTGGACCTACAATTATCCTCCTAAATTTTTACGTTCGCTATAACTAAGCTTTTTTTATTTCATTTAACCTGCATAATCGGATATAAAATAAATGAAGCAATTTTTTCTATGTTGTAATGAACAAATCCTCTCTTTCTTCACATTACATAAAGTTTTAACTACTTTCAAAAACTGTATATTTACATAAAGCCCACATGCTGAGTATTATTTCACATCTTTTTCTCGTTTGATCATTGATAAAGGCAAATTATTGTACCGCTGCAAAAATATATTTCAATTTTTCTGCTAAATACATTTGTATGTATGTATTTATTCACACTGCAAATGGGTAAATACCCGGTGGAAGTGATAACTAATTACATTCAATAATGACAATTAATAATAAACACCTTACTTACTTACTTAGTTACTTACTGGCTTTTAAGGGACCCGGAAGTTCATTACCGCCCTCACATAAGCCCGCCATTGGTCCCTATCCTGAGCAAGATTAATCCATTCTCTATCATCGTATCTCACCTCCCTCAAATCCATTTTAATATTACCTTCCCATCTACGTCTCGGCCTCCCCAAAGGTCTTTTTCCCTCCGGCCTTCCAACTCACACTCTATATGTATTTCTGGATTCGCCCATACGTGCTACATGCCCTGCCCATCTCAAACGTCTGGATTTAATGTTCCTAATTATGTCAGGTGAAGAATACAATGCGTGCCGTTCTGCGTTGTGTAACTTTCTCCATTTTCATGTAACTTCATCCCTCTTAGCCCCAAATATTTTCCTAAGCACCTTATTCTCAAACACCCTTAACATATGTTCCTCTCTCAAAGTGAGAGTCCAAGTTTCACAACCATACAGAACAACCGGTAATATAACTGTTTTATAAATTCTAACTTTCAGATTTTTGACAGCAGACTGGAAGATAAAAGCTTCTCAACCGAATAGTAACAGGCATTTCCCATATTTATTCTGCGTTTAATTTCCTCCCGAGTATCATTTATATTTGTTACTGTTGCTCCAAGATATTTGAACTTCTCCCCCTCTTCGAAAGATAAATTTCCAATTTTTATATTTCTATTTCGTACAATATTTTCGTCACCATTAATAATAAATATAATTAATATATTAATAATGCTAATAATGATAATAATAATAATAATAATAATAATAATAATAATAATGAGTATCCTAAATTAAATGAAGCACGATCACTTAAAATAACATTTAAAGTAAATCTAATTTGTATCTTAACCCTAAGTTCGAACTAAAACCCACGAGTATATGTTCATATATGGACAAGAACCTTTCTGCACTACACTCACTTCGCTGTCAATTTATTCACTGCACTGGTACTACGACACATTTCACTGACACTTCAAAACATTTCACTGTTCAAATACTTCGCTCTACCACTAGAAACTATAAATCTTCATTGACACAACACACTTCACTGATACAACACTTCAAATAAAAAAAAAAAACATCAATTACATCCTTTAAATAGTGTGTATAATATACTAACCGTCTATTAGTAAAGTTCTTAAGTCTATTTTTAAATACATTTTTGGTTATTGGTAAAGCCTTTAGTAAGTCTGGAGGTAAAGCATTCCAGTCCCTGATAATACGATTGAGAAAAGAATACTTTCCAGTGTCCGTCCTCTGTATTCTTTCCCTCAATTTATAAGAGTGGTCGTGAAACTTGGATTTTCACTTTTAGAGAGGAACAGAGGTTACGGGTTATACAAATCTAGCTTTCAGATAAAGTTCTCTGTGAAGTAGACTTAGTTATTTATTTCCTAATCCAGAGTTATTTGGTATTTTTAATAGCTTCGCTATTATAAATTCCCTTCATACTGAAACCCGACCCACCCACCATTTGAACTCTTCGTGTTCGAAAGTGGTATAGTCTTTAAGTTTAGTTAGAGGAATATGTACTTAAAATTTGTGCGTGAATTTTTGTTACACCCTGTATATATTTATATGCGTGCGTATACTGTGTGAGTATTATTAATGTTGAATGTATCTCTGTAGTAAAATAATTCAATTCAGACTGTTTGTCTTACAATGCCCAGAGAGTTGTAGATTTTGTGTCCCAGGTTGTTGGTGTAGGTCTACCATCATCTGTTTGTTTCCCTCCTTCTACAACCTCCTCACCCTGTTCGACCCACAAAATCATATTATTTATCTACACTCCCCTCTTTGCTTTATCCTCTTGGTTTTGTTTCCAACGTTCTGAATTAATTCCTCGTATCCAATTCTACCCTCCTGCTCTAACTAGAAACAAAAGTGAACCACACATCCATTAGAGTCCAAGACAAAAGACGATCTCATTCCGTATTCTCACGAGCAATTACGTGTGTAGCTCAGCAATTCGATTGTGCTTGTTCAACTGGTTGAGATATTTGAAATGTTTACCTTGAAAATTGTTCGATATTAATGCACAAGCTTTGCTACAGGGTGTTCAATAATAGTGCGGTGTCGGCGTATGTGAAATAAGAGCTGATAAAAGATACTGTGGTTATTATTAGAACCGAGGTTCATATGTTCAAACCCAGCCTAGGACATAGATTAACAATAGCGATAGTTATGCGGATTGGTATTTCGCCATTTCTGTGATGGAAAAAGAAATTACAACCTTCCGAAGAATGGGTCTTACTCCGTCTTGAGGAAGGCTAGAAATGATATGCGTTATATCCCAGATCACATATATAACAGATTGCGCGGTCTTATTGGCTTTGAAGGCAACAATTTTTATCAATTTCACTATGCTGCCATCTAGCTACTGCATAAGAAGTCACGTTATAACTCTTATTTGAATTGCGTGAAGCAACTGTAGTTCCATCTAGCGGTCGTTCTCAGTCGACGGTGGCGATCCTGGCGGTTCTCTACCACATGTTACCGAATATAACATGAAGATGGCCAGTCTGTTATATAATATGTGATCAGGTGTTATAACTTATTGCTTCATTAACAGCAATTGAAGGAGTTAAATCTATTCCTCTTTTAAATAATTCACAAAACTTTAATGATATTATGTAATATAATATATTATTAATATAAGAGGAATATAGAATATAAAATAAAAGTAAATAAAATCAAAATTATAGCTACAATGAAATTATATATGATAATATATTATTAATATAAAAGGAATATAGAAAATAAAATAAAATAAGAACTAAAATTAAAATTACAACTATAATGAAATTATGTAATATAATATATTATTAATATTAGAGGAATATACAAAATAAAATAAAATAAGAACTAAAATTAAATTAACAACTTTATTATAAACTTATTACGATTTTTATGATAAAATTTAACAGAGTATATTTATAAATTTGTTCAATATTAAATACATTAAATTCAGAATAAATTAATTTAGTTGGATAATCGAAACGTTTCTTTAAACAAATTGTAATTATTCGTTTGTTTAGTAAATTTAACGGACTAAGATTCATTTTTGTACTTTCACACCAAACAATAGTGCCATATTGAATGACAGGCTGAAAAATGGCCAAATACACATTTCGTAGAACTCTAATGGAAAGTAGCATTGAATATTAACGAATTTATAAATAGTTTTCGTTAATAACATTAGAATTTGACTGAGCCCATAGTCTTGTTACAATAGGCAATTAAATTTCTGCCATTTTTGTTTCACCATGGATCCCGAAATTCAGTCTGTCGATCAGCACTGACGTAATACATCCACAGAGATGGAACAACCTATCCTCACAATGATCGGGACATGAATAAGAGACTATAATTTTGTCCTACAAGAGCCACAATTCGAACCTCGTCCCTCCGGAATAATTTTTCATGTCATAAATTTCGAAGGCATTATAAACCAGCAAACATTAGTGCTAGCATTTGGCAAAAAATCAAAGTGTTTAACACCAAAGGCCAAATAAGCCTGCAGACCATTTTTTAGACACTGGAAAACAACCATGTAAGTTAGCCTTTTACTCCAGAGGAAGAATTCCCTTACATACCATGAACGACACTGAAGGTAGAATCGATATGAGGACTCGTAGGTGCCCCTAAGGCACAAACAGGAAAGACATTTGTCCTCTCCTTTCTCTAGAGTATCATAAATATGCTCCGCACGATGTAAATGCCCTCTTCTATGCGAGAAGAAAAGAAATGGAGGCCCAGAGACGAAAGGAAGGCAACAGACTGCGATACTGCGACGATCCGAACAGACTGAATGCATACATATTCAGCAGCGACCCCATTGTGTTCTACTTGGAATTAATAACTTTTCGAACTGTCCGGGTCGCGAATCAAATTAACTTCCCTCGTCTCTGTTATTTTCAGCTGAAATGCTTTCTTTCCCGTCGTCATGGCAACGCATAACTTGCATCTGGCTATGAATTTCAAACAGTTGACTGTTTCATTTACTTTTTGTTTGTTTCCACGGTAATGTTTAAGTTAAAAAAAAAGTTGAAGCTATGTCGATTTTATTCTCAACTGCTTTTGTTTTCGTTTCTGTGGTTACTTTTCAAGTTATTCCGTAATAAATTATGGAATCGATAATTTCAGAATATTTTAAGTCCTCAGCCTTTGTGAGTGAAATAAATATATCTTGTTTTTTGGCGTATGTCGACGTTCTCTCCATCTAGTCCTACATACTCTTTAAGTTACTGCCTAAGTGAAAACTACAGTATAATTATGTGAAAGATCCAAGTCAATAACGTACAGAAGCACGTATAAAGCTAGTTTCTTATGTGTTGCAATTTTTAGGTCGCTGCTGGCCTTTTATCAATACTTAAAAATATCCGTACTTTGATGCTGTTCTGAAAACATTAACGTTTGTAATCCTTGAAATATAAAAATTGGAGATTTATCCTACGAAGAGGTGGAAAAATGAAAATATCTTGGAGCAACAGTAACAAATATAAATTACACTCGAGAGGAAATTAAAAGCAGAATATGTATAGTGCCTGTTATTATTTGGTTGAGAAGCTTTTGTCATCTAGTCAGCTGTCAAAAAATATTTTTATTGGATTATTTTACGACGCTGTATCAACATATAGGTTATTTAGCGTCTGAATGAAATGAAGGTGATAATGCCGGTGAAATTAGTCCGGGGTCCAGCACCGAAAGTTACGCAGCATTTACTCGTATTGGGTTGAGTGAAAATCCCTGAAAAAACCTCAACCAGATAACTTGCCCCGACCGGGATTCGAACCCGGGCCACCTGGTTTCGCAGCCAGACGCGCTGACCGTTACTACACAGGTGTGGACTCAAAAAATCTTAAAGTTGAAATTTATAAAACAGTTATATTACCGGTTGTTCTGTATGGTTGTGAAACTTGGAGTCTCACTTTGAGAGAGGAACATATTTAAGGGTGTTTGAGAATAAGGTGCTTAGGAAAATATTTGGTGTTAAAAGGGATGAAGTTACAGGAGAATGGAGAAAGTTACACAACAGAGAAATGCAAGCATTGTATTCTTCACCTGACATAATTAGGAACATTAAATTCAGACGTTTGAGATGGGCAGGGCATGTAGCACGTATGGGGGAATCCAGAAATGCATTTAGAGTGTTAGTTGGGAGGACGAAGGAAAAAAAGATCTTTGGGGAGGCCGAGAGGTGGGAGGATATTACTAAAATGGATTTGAGGGAGGTGGGATATGATGATAGAAACTTGATTAATCTTGCACAGGATAGGGAACAATGGCGGACTTATGTGAGGGCGGCAGCGAACCTCCGGGTTCCTTAAAAGCCATTTGTAAGTAAGTAGCCTAAATAAGTAAGTAAATCCTTTTCGTGGTTGCAGTTGGAATCATTGCGATGTTGTATTGCGTGAACACAGAATATAGAATTATAGATGATATTGAAAGTGATTTCCCATTAGTAAATATAACTTGCAAGTATATGGAACTTATTTCATTTGATGTAAACATTAAGCAAAAGTAAAACCCTAAATTTAGTAATTTCAGATTAACTTAATTTCGGTTCTAAATTGTGACTGGAAGTTCGTCAGAAATGCTATATTAACTGAGACCATTAATTTTCTTAAATATTCTGTCACTTCCATAACTTCCTGGTTTTGTGACGTAACAGGTTATAAACCAATCTCTCCTAACCTACATATTTATTTCTGTCCACATCTGAAATGCTCTTCCGATAATACTTGCGAAATTTAATCAACTTTTCATTTAGAATCCTGGTATCCCCAAAATAACCATTACAACTTTATTAAATTAATTTCCTGCTGTCACACGATACATTACACGAAAGTTGACTGAAATTTCACACCCATAGCCTATGTTAAGAATCCTAAGTTGGTACATCGTAAATCCTGGTCGGTTCAAGCTTCCATAATTGAAAATTAAAAAGAGAAAGCGGTTTTGGATTTAATACTCATCACATTGAACTTTTCTAACAGCTCTTAACTCATCCTCTAGTTTTATGGCTGTTTTAACGGCTTCGTTTCCTAGGAGACGGTACAAGTATGAATAACAAATGAAGATAGATGAGAGTAGTTTATTGGTGTTGCAGGTTTAATATTATGATAAAAATTTTAATTGGCCTCGGAGATAAATGTATCGTCACGCTTGTAATTAAATACGAAGGTCGCTAGTTCAAACACAGGTGAAGATTATAGATTTATAAGGAGCTATTAAAACTTTAGTAGGATTAATAGAGTAATCAATAAGCTGAGAGGACACATTTTGAATGAGTAGCATTCCAATATAGTTACGAATGGCTGAATAACAAGCGAAAGCTGAAAAAAAATCCATACAAATTTAAGTCATTCAAACAATTTATTACACATACTCCAGAATTAAATACTTACTTACGGGAGAAATTAGAATACATACAATATCTAATAGTCAATTTATCAGGGAAATGCGATTTATACTAAACTATTGGACAGATTTTGTTCATACTCAGTATCTACGAGTCAGTTTATCAGGGAATGATGTACATGAAAAATAATAATTTTAAGTACTAGTCTGTCTGTGTACAGCGATTTCTACTAAACTATTGGACTGATTTTGTTCATATTCAGTATCGAGAGTCTATTTATCAGGGAATGATGTACATGAAATATAATAATTTTAGTACTAGTCTGTCTGTGTACAGCGATTTCTTCTAAACTATTGGACGGATTTTGTTCATATTCAGTATCTACGAGTCAATTTATCAGGGAATGATGTACATGAAATATAATAATTTTAGTACTAGTCTGTCTGTGTACAGCGAATTCTACTGAACTATTGGACGGATTTTGTTCATATTCAGTATCTACAAGTCAATTTATCAGGGAATGATGTACATGAAATATAATAATTTTAGTACTAGTCTGTCTGTGTACAGCGATTTCTACTAAACTATTGGAGGGATTTTGTTCATATTCAGTATCTACGAGTCAATTTATCAGGGAATGATGTACATGAAATATAATAATTTTAGTACTAGTCTGTCTGTGTACACCGATTTCTACTAAACTATTGGACGGATTTTGTTCATATTCAGTATCTACGAGTCAATTTATCAGGGAATGATGGACACGATATATAATAATTTTAGTACTAGTCTGTCTATGTACAGCGATTTCTTCTAAATTATTGGACGGATTTTGTTCATATTCAGTATCTACGAGTCAATTTATCAGGGAATGATGGACACGAAATATAATAATTTTAAGTACTAGTCTGTTTGTGTACAGCGATTTCTACTAAACTATTGGACGGATTTTGTTCATATTCAGTATCTACGAGTCAATTTATCAGGGAATGATGTACATGAAATATAATAATTTTAGTACTAGTCTGTCTGTGTACAGCGATTTCTACTAAACTATTGGACGGATTTTGTTTATATTCAGTATCTACGAGTCAATTTATCAGGGAATGATGTACATGAAATAAAATAATTTTAGTACTAGTCTGTCTGTGTACAGCGATTTCTACTAAACTATTGGACGGATTTTGTTTATATTCAGTATCTACGAGTCAATTTATCAGGGAATGATGTACATGAAATATAATAATTTTAGTACTAGTCTGTCTGTGTACAGAGATTTCTACTAAACTATTGGACGGGTTTTATTCAATTCAGTATCTACGAGTCAATTTATCAGGGAATGATGTACATGAAATATAATAATTTTAGTACTAGTCTGTCTGTGTACAGCGATTTCTACTAAACTATTGGACGGGTTTTGTTCATATTCAGTATCTACGAGTCAATTTATCAAATTTATTTATTTATAAATTCCACATGTCCAATTTCGGAACATTCGAGTTGATTTTGAAAAAAAAAAATTTGGGACGGTAATTAACCCTTAAAATGAGTACATTTCGAAGAAATTTAGTACGTATTGTAACTCTACGAAATTTGGAAGAAAACCAATATTCGCTGTATGATTTCCTTTTGGGATTTCCGTTAGGGGTCGAACCGGAGTTCGTGGAACTGTAAGCCTGAATGTGGCACTGAACTATCGAAGGAAATTGTGTTATTGAAGAAATAATTTTTAAGTTTTATCATTGGAAATTATTTTACGGAATTTACACGATTCAAGAGGAGTGTGTCTATTTTCTGTGTTATTTTATTAAATATCCCCAGTCCAATTCATTTATAAACGTCACTTTCAAACAACATATTTACCATACCCTGAGCCTAGAGGAGACGAATTGTGAACTCTGTGAAGGCAGCAAATAGCCTGTTAGAAGTAATTCAATATGGGTTCATTTGTAAACAATGTTAACCCCGGAGACATAATTCAATTTAAACGACTTTGAAGCCATATAACACAATACCAGTGCCAGTGCTTGAAGGAGGGGCTCCCATCACTGAAACCATAGTATCAGTTGTTGATATTTTCTCAATATTTTTGTTCAGAATTCAAAATTCAATACTTGTTTAATGTAGCGTTACTGATGATGAAAAGAGTTTAGAGATAGGATTGTTCAGGTTGGTACCGTAAGTTCCATTTTTTATCCATAATCTGAAAATTCTTCATTGTCGTGAATATCATTTCACCGTCAGTGAATAATCCAAGTACTGTAGCTGAAATTGGATGTTAAAGTTCATAGTCGAATGCTACTTGGCAATCGCTTGGAAACACAAAGATACATGAAAGTAGACAAATATAAATGTCAGAAAAACGAACCTATGAACCGGGATGTATAGGCAAGATTCCACGAGGACATTGGGGACGAATTGGAAATATGTAGACACGAATTTATGGGTATACTTGGGGACAAATTGATAAAAATATAGTGACGAATGGACGTAAATGTACAGGGTCGAATAATAGTAATATGCGTTACAAGAGCGGTATGTTGACGTTTTCATGGTCGAGGAAAAGATTGAAAAAGCGAAACGTAGTTGAGCTTTTTTAATTTCCGAGAACATGGAAACAAATATACCGCTCGTGTATCGTACATTATTTTGTGCGAAGATCGTTTATTATATACCTGAAAGATGAATTTCTAATTAGTTGCAATGAAATCTCCATCTTGGTTTCTGTTCAATGACGACAACTTCGAAACACCAAAATATCTTTCTTCAACATTGTTGCTATAAATGTTTTCTGTGTTTACTATACTCCAGCAGGCCGTGATATACGTCTGTCTTTTTTTCCCCCAGTCTATAAATGCGAACTTAAAACAAACGGTAAGGTTATGTAATGATTTATTTTTCATTTTAATATTTTAACAATATTATTTATATAACATATTGCAGTAATAACATCCGCATCTGGAATCTTGTTGATATTTTCACGGCTTCCTTAATGTTACTTGTATCAGGATTGCAATAAGTTTCGTGGAGTAGTAGACTTTACTTAATTTTTGCAAATATTTAAAAACAATAATTAACATTACAATTTAGGTGAAATTGCAGTAGTAAGTTTCAATTTATAATTATTACTATGTTAAACGTCTCTAAAAATAATATGTTAAAAGCCTAAAGCAGTAAAATGAATGTCGCGCTTAAGCGGTAAGAAGAGGGAAATTGTTATATGTGTTACGTTGGGAATACTGAACGTGGTATTTCACACTTACCGCTTATTGGTTCTGTGCGGAAAACAAGCAAATACGCACGATCTCGCACAAAGGTCATATACAGGTATGAATTGGAGGATATATATCCGTATATACTGGGTGTTAAAAAAAAGTATCCAATATTTTAGGAGGTGCTAGTATGCATCAAAACAAGAAAAAGTCTAATAAACATGGGTCCTACAACACATACTTTCTGAGATCTGAACACTTCTTCATAAGAGTTGCTCAATGTGACGTCCATTCATGGCAATGCATTCCTCTGCCCTTCGGAGTAAGGAATCACGCACTCTTTGAAATTGACCTGGTTGTCCTTGATAACCAAAATTCTAGGGATTTAGGTTTGGGGAACGAGCAGGCCAAGGTGTGGGGCCTCCCCGACCAATCCAGCGGTCCTGAAATGTCAGCGTTAGGTGTTCACGCACATTGCGGAGAAAATGTACTGATGCGCCATCGTGTATAAACCACATCTGTAGTCTTTACTGACATGGCACATTCTCCATCAAGATAGGCAATACATCAATAAGATAACGATCCCCAGTTAATCTCTGTGGTAGCACGTATGGCCCTATTAATCTATCACCAAGAACGCCTGCCCATGCGTTAATTGAGATTCGGTGCTGAAGCCTTCTTTCTTCAACTGCATGGGGATTTTCAACAGCCCACACATGCTGATTACGAAAATTCACAACACCATCTCTGCTGAACCCCGCTCATATCTGCAACTAACCTTTTGTTTTCAGTATTCCTTGAGGCGTATCAGTATTCCATGCCAGGGGTGTCAACTACGGTATGATTATCTGGCAGTCTGCTGTATTGTAGGGCAAAGGAATGCATTGCCATAAATGGACGTCACATTGAACACCTCCTATAAACAAGTGTTCATATCTCAGAAAGTATGTGTTGTAGGACCCACGTTTATTGGACTTTTTTCTTGCAAATCAAGCTTTCAGGTATAATAAAGTTGATTTGAATAATTTCGAGGGGGAAAATCGTTCCGGGGCCGAGCATCGAACCCGGAACCTTTGGTTTAAAGTACCAACGCTCTACCAACTGAGCTAGTCGGGAACTCTACCAGACACCGATCCAATTTTTCCCCTCTATGTCCACAGACCTCAAAGTGGGCTGACAACCGTCAAGCAACCAACTTTGAGTGCACACTAACTCTGTATGACTTAAATTGTGGTTTTCTGTTAACGAACAGTGACGTGTATTATGCAAATCAAGCTTTTCTTTTCTTACATATTATTTTAATGTACCGAAGTACATATGATATTTCCATGCAGATATTCTGCGTCATCATACAATGAAAGAGTAATGGAACGGAGAAAAATTCTCTCCGCGCCGGGATTTGAACCCGGGTTTTCAGTCTACGTGCTGATGCTTTATCCACTAAGCCACATAGACATCTATGACGTAGTGCAGAGGGCGGCCACTAGAGGGAACCCAAGAGTTGGAGCTTAATCTGAGACAATTCTGTCCGACGCCGGGGTGGTATCCGGTGTGTCTTAGTGGATAAAGCATCAGCACGTAGAGCTGAAAACCCGGGTTCAAATCCCGGCGCCGGAGAGAATTTTTCTCCGTTCCATTACTCTTTCATCGTTTTTTTTTCTTGTTTTGATGCGTACTATCACTTTCTAAATTATAGGATACTTTTTAACACCCTGTATATAGGGATGAGTGGACGGAGAAAATGATGAAGAATACTGTCTAGGCACGAATGAACGCAAATGGACTATTGAAACAGATAGGTTGGAGAGTTTATGATGGATGGCTGAATGGATCGATGGACGGACTGACTGAAAAAGGAATAGATAATAGAACAAACGAATGGAATAATTGTACAATTTGAAATATTGGCGGTCTTATAGACGGAGTGGACCATATAATGCAGACGGTCAAGGAGATGGCCACTCTTGCATGTGTTAGCAGCTTTGAAAGTTCCCATGTCCGCGGTGTTGTATGTGGGTCGGCACGATCATCAACTTTTCACGATCCTATTAATGTCAGGAAACAATGAAATCAATATGGACATGCAGGCCTTCCGCCCACGTGCCGTTTCGTAACGAGATCGATTCTCGCGTCTTACATTTGATGGCTGCTGAATTCTTCCAGGCTCATCCGGTCTAAACCGGATGTGATGACCGCAATTTGTCCTCTTCGTGACGTCCTTTGTCATGCATGTTTATTGCTCAATCAATTCTCTGTTCTCTTGTTTCTTTTTCCACATTGAAATTTATAGTCTAGGTTCTATTTCCAGATTCTAAATTAAATCACTAATTTTTATACCACGTTACTCCATTTTTCAGAAAGATTTATTGTTTTTTGTAGCAAACGTTCGGAGAAAACGGCATAAAACAGCATCTATGTTCGTTCACGGATATTCTAGCGAATGGGAAGGGGTCGTGTTTATCGAAGCATATAGGAACACGACAATATACGGCAGTGATGTCAAAGCAAGCGCATTTTTCTGACCTTGACGTTGTGCGAGGGAAGCAAGCGCTAAGTATGGAAAGAGGAAGGATAGTGTATATGAATAAGCAACCTGTTGGATTAAGAAAACAGTGGTGCACAAACTTCAAACGGAACGTGAAATTTTATGTCGTTATTTTTAGCTATATGATTTCTTTCTGTTTAATATTATCTATATTGTCTGTAAAACAAAAGTACTAACACTGATTTCTTAATATTGCACTTTTGTTTTAAATCTTAATAACATCATAGAGAGTTAAGAAGGAATATTCACTTAAATTCTACAGTAATATAATATTATACTGTATTAAGTGGATGAAACACATCATTCATAAAGAAAGTGATATTCAAAAGAAAGAGATTGAGTATGACATGATAAGTTGGAATTTATATTGATGGTATCTTTAGCCTTACAAAAGTAATCAATAAACTAATCAAAACAGTATTACAGTACAAAGCAAAGTTACCTAGGTACTGTATCTGTTTTAAGTGTAACTAATATTACATAACAAAACTCTTATCGCATTATGCTTTTAAGGTGATATTTGTGAGCAACTTCCTATCATCAGAATATTAAATTATTTTCTCGAAATCTGCTGAAGCTATAGAGCTGACATTTTTACAACACATGGGCACGTATCTTTTGCTTATGATGTAACAGTAGTTGCTTTGTTCATTCCTTTCCTTACAAACAATTTCCATGCGAATATTTTCAAAATTTTCAATACACTATCTTCAGTAATACGTATAGGCATATACGGTATATTAGATTTACGAAAACATTCTGTAAGCCTACTAAATAAATAGGCCTATACCTGAAAATTTCACTGTTCTATACGAAAAGTTGAGAAAATATTTATTTTGAATAAAAAATCAAACTTGTGAAAAATGAGCATTAAAATTAAAACTTACATTCTTATAATGCACTTATACTTCTCAGGCAAATCTAAAAATTAACATGGATGCAGTTTTAATAAGTTCTCTTCCCTTTATCTATTGAATCAGTGCTGGCCATCCCTGAATATAGCTCGACCAAGCGGCATATACCACCTCTTTCGTCTGTCTCTTTCCTTTCCGCTGCAAAGCGCTCAGGCTCTCCTGGGCTCTAAAGCGCGCGCTTGCTCCTGTGGGCATCAATTGACATGCCTGGTATACGGCTTTATAGAGCCCAATTGACAGCAATTGCTTAGAAACCACCCGAACACTTCCACAAAATTTGTCATTTTCGAGATGAAACACCTTTTCAGGATGATGGCGAAGGGCACATGTATCAATTTTAGGTCAGGAACCCTGGTCCGGAAATGACTGAGTCGAAAGTTATAAGCAAAAATATTTGTGTGGAAATGGATTTGTAATTTCGCACCACGTGCCTTCCTTGCCTTAACCTTCGGAACAGTCGTGGAAAGATGGTATGGGCAGGATGTCTCCTACGTGGGTACTTGTCCCGATATAATCTGTGAGCTTGTGTGCTGTTCCCATTGGCTCATCCGTATTCGAAAATCAGGTCTGCATATTCCGCTCTCGTGTACTCCTCCATTTCACTAGGACTGATCGACTGGACACTGCAACTTGTACACATACACTGCTGTCTACAGACGTGCATATCAGGGCCGACCATGTCCGTTACACATTACGCTATCTGCATTGCTTTAGTGTAGTTTCCTGTCCCCACCCCTCAGACAGCGCACTGAATGGAAGGCTGTAAGTAGACAACGTAAACAAAGTCAGATGAATACAGTATATGTGTAAGAATGTTAAATGTTGTTTTATTTAATGACGCTTGCAACTGCAGAGGTTATATCAGCGTCGCCGGATGTGCTGGAATTTTGTCCCGCAGGAGTTCTTTTACATGCCAGTAAATCTACTGACATGAGCCTGTCGCATTGAAGCACACTTAAATGCCATCGAACCCGCAACCTTGGGCATAGAAGGCCAGCGCTATACCAACTCGCCAACCAGGTCGTTGTGTAAGATGTACAGATAAATACACATAAATAAGATGTACAGAGGAATAAAATTATTTCATTTCCACGCAAATATTTTGGCTTGTAACTTTCGACTCGGTCATTTCCGGACTAGGGTTTCTTATCACAAATTGATACATGTGCCCTTCGCCATCATCCCTGAAAGTATAGTATAGCATAGTATTTATTAACATTCCATGGTATTCATACATTGCTTACAGCTAGAATATGGAACAAGTAAAAAAACTTAATACTATTATAAGGACTTAATTTATAGTCACAGTCTAGATGAAATATATACAGAAGAGGTTTACAATATAGTCTACTAGTACAACACAAAGTTTTAGTATCAATTTCATGAAGCGTTATTGAATGTATGAATTCACCTACAGAATAGAAGGCGTAAGAAATTAGGTATGTACTTCTTTAATTTGGCCCTACACAATCTTATGTTTCGAGTTTCATTTTTTATATCGATAGGGAGGCTATTAAAAATTTTTTACTGCCATATAACGCACTCCTTTTTGATAGCATGATAGACTTGCCGATGGAGTGTGAAAGTCATTTTTTGACGTGTATTTATGCTATGAACTGTTGAATTAGTTACAAAGTTTTCACGATTACATACGAGAAAGATTATTAATGAAGTCCACACCTTTGGAGTAACGGTGAGCGCGTCTGGCCGCGAAACCAGGTGGCCCGGGTTCGAATCCCGGTCGGGGCAAGTTATTTGGTTGAGGTTTTTTCCGGGGTTTTCCCTCAACCCAATACGAGCAAATGCTGGGTAACTTTCGGTGCTGGACTGCGGACTCATTTCACCGGCAGTATCACCTTCATTTCATTCAGAGGCTAAATTACCTAGATGCTGATACAGCGTCGTAAAATAACCCAATAAAAGAAAATAAATTATTAATGAAAATATATACTGACCAGCCATGGGCAATATTTGTAGTTTTTTTAAAATAGTCCTACACGATTCCCTAGATTTGGCACCTACTAATATTCTAATTACTCTTTTTTTTTTTTTTGTAGTAGGAATATACTGTTACTATCTGTGGAATTTCCCAGAATATTATTCCAAAACTCATTACCGAGTGGAAGTATGCAAAGTGTATTGTTTTTAAGGTATTGATATTTACTATCTCTTGCATAGATCTAATAGCAAAACAAGCTGAATTTAGTTTGGGGGTAATTTCTTTAATATGATTTTTCCAATTTAACACATTATCGATTTTTAAGCCAAGAAATTTGGTTGTTGTTGTTTCTAATAGGATTTATTGTTAATTATTGCACTAGAAATTTGCGAGGTTGAATTTGGACAGGATTTAAATTGAATTATGTTAGTTTTGTTACAATTTAATACAATTTGTTACACTAGCCCGGAAACATCCTGTATACTGTTACTACATTTTGTTATCATCGTAGATCTTGAACTAGAATCTCCACAGTACAAAACTCCGCAAATTCAATTAGTAATTGTACACCAGAATACCCCCGTGCGTATTTAACTTTATCTTTAAAAGCCAAACTGTTTTCAGAGACTGTCAAAGCATTTAACTGGCCTAGAAAAAGAGACAGGACTACTTGGCGGTTCCTGGAAGTGGCAGCCATAAATACTGCCGCAGACCTGAACGATTTTCCACGGTAATGCATGTGGAATTGGCCGAGATGAGACTGGCAGTCCGAGTTCAGGACCCGTCCCATGGGGACCGCGGGGAACTTCTCCGTCGAGTAGCAACCTTAGTTTACGACTCTCTCTACAAAGTTTGAAAACCTCACGTCCCTAGTCTGGAAATCTTCCTAGAATTCGAAGTCCAGAGTCAGGAAACTTGCTAATACCACCTTACTTTCACATGTGTAAGTCTAACTCTTAGTTTAGCTAACTTTGTCTATTTGTTAAACATTATACAGTGCATTTATTTACATATTAGATAGTTCCTGCATTGAGGAGGAGATGATGAAGAGAAAGGAAAAAGCAAAACAAAGAAGTGTAGTTACAGAAAGTAGGAAGATAAAAAATAAGGTAAAGGATAATTATAGGAAGAGTAAAAGAGAAATTACAAAATGAAAACCTAAGAAAGATAAACGCAAACAAGAAAACTCAACACAAACACAAGAACAAAACAAATAATCATACTAACATACGAAAGCATTTCAAAAAGGCATATGACTCGGTTAAGAGAGAAGTTTTATATGATATTCTCATTGAATTTGGTATTCCCAAGAAACTAGTTCCATTAATTAAAATGTGTCTCAGTGAAACGTACAGCAGAGTTCGTATAGGTCAGTTTCAGTCAGATGCGTTTCCAATTCACTGCGGGCTAAAGCAAGGAGATGCACTATCACCTTTGCTTTTTAACTTTGCTCTAAACTAGAGTATGCCATTAGGAAAGTCCAGGATAACAGAGAGGGTTTGGAATTGAACGGGTTACATCAGCTTCTTGTCTATGCGGATGACGTGAATATGTTAGGAGAAAATCCACAAACTATTAGGGAAAACACGGGAATTTTACTTGAAGCAAGTAAAGCGATAGATTTGGAAGTAAATCCCGAAAAGACAAAGTATATGATTATGTCTCGTGACGATAATATTGTACGAAATGGAAATATAAAAATTGGAAATTTATCTTTTAAAGAGGTGGAGAAGTTCAAATATCTCGGAGCAACAGTAACAAATATAAATGATACTCAGGAGGAAATTAAACGCAGAATAAATATGGGAAAGGCCTGTTACTATTCGGTTGAGAAGCTTTTATCATCCAGTCTGCTGTCAAAAAATCTGAAAGTTAGAATTTATAAAACAGTTATATTACCGGTTGTTCTGTATGGTTGTGAAACTTTGATTCTCACTTTGAGAGAGGAACAGAGATTAAGGGTATTTGAGAATAAGGTGCTTGGGAAAATATTTGGAACTAAGAGGGATGAAGTGACAGGAGAATGGAGAAAGTTACACAACACAGAACTGCACGCAATGTATTCTTCAGCTGACATAATTAGGAACATTGAGTCCAGAAGTGCATATAGTGTATTACTAGTTGGGAGGCCGGAGGGAAAAAGACGTTTGGGGAGGCCGAGACGTAGATGGGAAGATATTATTAAAATGGATTTGAGGGAGGTGGGATATGATGGTAGACACTGGATTAATCTTGCTCTCAGGATGGGGACCAATGTCGGGGTTATGTGAGAGCGGCTATGAACCTCCGGGTTCCTTAAAAATCAGTAAGTAAGTAACATGCGAAAACAAGAAAACATACAAGATTGCATCATCTTTCAAGAAATTAAAATACAACATTTCATACAGAACACACTACAAAAACTTCTTAACGCATAGACAAAACACACAAATACAACTTAACAGATGTATACAAACTATCATGCAATAGTTGCAAAGACTTCTACATTGGACAAACTGGAAGATCAATTCAAACACGTTACAAGTAACATATCACAGCCATAACCAAACCACATAACATTTCAACATACTCAGAACATATCACAAACTCCAATCACAACTACAGCAACATAGACACTGACATCAAAATACTACATATTCAACCGAGAAACCAGAAACTTGACAATCTAGAGAAATATGAAATTTACAAAAATTCAAGAACTCACCGACAGCACATCCTGAAAACACAGCTGAATTTCAGAACACACACCCTTTTCGACACAATCATCAACACACTCCACTACAACAGGAAAACGGAAGATAGCGCAAAGCCTCTCTAGACTTCGGACAATGACACTAAGTTGCGAAACAAGTCAAAGTTTTACAAGATAACAAATTACAATTTTTTTTACAATTTCAATTTCAGTTTTTTACATTTTTTGGCGAGATATAGTGAGATGAGGTGAGGCCGAGGATTCGCCAAGAGATTACCTGGTATTTGCCTTATGGTTGGAGAAAAACTCGTAAAAACCCAACCAGGTAATCGGACCAAACGGGGGTGAAGTGAAGTGAGGCCGAGGTCTCGCCATAGACCACCCTGCATCAGTCCCACGGCTGGGGAAAACCTCGGAAGAAACCAATCAAACGGGGGATCAAACCCAAGCCCGAGCGCAGCTCCGGATCAGCAGCCCAGCGAGTCTGCCGACTGAGCTACATCGATGGCTCTACTAAAAATATACAATACATAGCCAATCAGATTATTAAATTTACAAACCCAAACGACCATTCATCAGTTGAGCTATAAAATATAATACATGACAAGTCAGTTAATTCAATTTAAAAGCATAAACAATTCAATCAGTTGAGATGTACAGAAATTTATAATACATACCATACAAATTACTTCAAATTACAAACAAACAATTCATCAGTAGAGCTATGCAGATTACTATTCAATTTAAAGCATATAGAATTCATCAGCCAAACTAAACAAACATATGGGTCACAAAGCATGGACGATGGGACACAAAGGATGGACCGACATCAATGCTAGATTAGCAACACCATCATACTTAGGCAGGGCAGATCATATTAGGAAGTTTAAATATAGAAAACAAAGAACGGACGTGACAAAATTTTCCTTTGTTGACCGCACAATAGTAGACTGGAACAGCTTACCTGTGGCAATCTTTCAGGGTGGTACTCTCGAAATCAACACATTTAAGGAAAGGTTGAGAAGATTAGACTGAAAATGTAATTGTAGTTACAGTGTAATTAAGTTGTGTAATGTAATTAATTAAGTTGATATGTAATTAATTAATATGATATGCAATTTAGTTGATATGTAAATAAATTAAGATGATATTTAATTAAGTTGATTTGTAATTAATTAAGATGATATGTAATTACTTAAATTGGTAATAGTTGGGTGAAATGGAAGAACTTACAAGTTAGGTTTACTTTTGCTTATTGTAGGCGTTATTATAGAATAGTTTTTATTTATAGTCCTAGGTTTATTGTATCTATTTATTTACAGTTAGAAATAAATTTAGGTTTATTTTATTTTATTTTTATTTATTTTTCTTTTATTTCTGTAATTATTGTAGAATTATAATGGTATTATTGTATATTATATATCACTACCACCGGGTGTATACCCAATTGTAGTGTTGATAAATACATACATATACAATACAAAGTAAACAGATTAATTCAATTTACAAGTATACTTTCGTTAAGCTATACAAAATTGTACAATTCATATCAAGTAGATTAATTCAATTTATAATTATAAACAATTCATCAGTTGAGCTATACAGACTACTATTCAATTTATATTACATACTAGCCGTACCCGTGCGCTCCGCTGCACCCGTTAGAAATAAATATAAAGTAATTACATAATTAAAATAGGACATTTGATCCAGGGAACATTCGTGTTTGATTGAAGGATAAATCGTTTATTATGTTACTTATTTGAATTGTATTAAAAATTAAAATGCGATCATTTTGATCCAGAGACCACTCATTTGGTCATAAAAATTATTTTAGGAAATACAGTAAACGAATGCCTGTCAAGTTTTCTGT
The DNA here is from genome assembly GCA_025594305.2 of Periplaneta americana. Taxonomy (NCBI): domain Eukaryota; kingdom Metazoa; phylum Arthropoda; class Insecta; order Blattodea; family Blattidae; genus Periplaneta; species Periplaneta americana. Next base: position 162,877,997 of record JAJSOF020000011.1, read on the forward strand.
GCATAAGAAGCTATTTTAATCTTACCTGTCCTCGGTTCACTCAGAAGTTACTGTAATAACATCATAGCATTATGTCCATCTAGAGAAACTACACTTTTCTAATGGTGAATTAATAATTAATTATACAAATCGATTAATTTAGCTTCCGATATTACTTCATACAAACACAGAAACATTCTCTGTAGGCTATGATTCATAGCTTTCGATTGTTGTTGTCCAAGGCCCCTTATAGACGAAATCATTTGTTTTTTATTTCATTACACCGCCTTAGATGGCGTTGTTATTGTAATTTGGAAACTCATTTATCTCATTAAATATCAGTCCTATCAAAATTTTGCATGGAATAAAACTTATCGGTAATTATTTTTAAAGAAACTTTTGTTATGTAATATTTTTCATGAAAATTAATAATAAGGTAGATATTTCGATTTATTTAATTCAAGCCCCCTTATGACCCCCTTTTAGATAAAATATTTTAAATGCCATATAGCCTAAATTCTAAGTTACAACGAACTTAATTTATATTCCAATTTTCATATAAATCGGTTCAGCCATTATCGCGTGAAATGGTAACAAACATGCAGACAGACAGACATACAAGCAAAAATTTAGAAAAGGCGATTTTCGTGTCAGGGCGGTTAATTATATATCTTAGGAGCAATTATTTTTGGAAAATCGAAAATAACCGAAAAAATTTCGGCTACAGATTTATTATTAGTAGCCTATAGATTATTACCAAATATGTCCATGTAATCATATATATTGCAGGATAAAATAGCCACTACAACAATAGAAAATAAGTGTAAAAATGTTTCATGAACGGCTTATAGGAATAAATCAAATTACAACTAAGCAAACCGAAAAATGCTCTTGCATTCTCCCCTGTTAAAAGCACTGGCGTAAGCACTCGAATGGATACAATATTATAATCCACTCTAAAACATACATATTGCTACACAGAAAAACGCCACAATTACATCCAATCACTCCACGCGTCAGGGCTAAACTGCAACAGGAAGGTACTGAAAATTTCACTCTATCAGCATTGAGAGCGGAGATATGATGACGTAATAAACAGAAGTGGATTAAAAATGTATGCCGCGCGATTACTGGAGGGTTAATTATTAAATCAATAGTAGCTCTTTATGATCACCGTGTAGGTTTAAACATTTATGTCGCTTTAAATATTCTATTTTAGTTAAAGAGAAGTTTGTATTAAAATTATTATAACACATAGCTTGATTTTATTTATACAGTGTGTCCCAAATTTATGTATACACTCTTTGAAATACTATTTTGTGCGAGATCGTGTGTATTTGCTTGTTTTCCGCACAGAACCAATACGCGGTAAGTGTGAAATACCACATTCAGTATTCCCAACGTAACACACATAACAATTTCCCTCTTCTTACCGCTTAAGCTTTAGTGCTTTAGGCTTTTAACATATTATTTTTAAAGACGTTTAACATAGTAATAATTATAAATTGAAACTAACCACTACAATTTCACCTAAATTGCAATGTTAATTATTGTTTTTAAATATTTGCAAAAATTAAGTAAAGTCTACTACTCCACGAAACTTATTGCATTCCTGATACAAGTAACATTGAGGAAGCCGTTAAAAAATCAACAAGATTCCAGATGCCGATGTTATTACTGCAATATGTTATATAAATTATATTAAAATATTAAAATGAAAAATAAATCATTACATAACCTTACCGTTTGTTTTAAGTTCGCATTTATAGACTGGGGAAAAAAAGACGTATATCACGGCCTGCTGGAGTATAGTAAACACAGAAAACACTTATAGCAACAATGTTGAAGATAGGTATTTTGGTATTCCAAAGTTGCCGTCATTAAACAGAAACCAAGATGGAGATTTCATTGCAACTAATTAGAAATTCGTCTTTCAGGTATGTAACAAACTAACGTCGCACAAAATAATGTACGATACACGAGCGATATGTTTGTTTTCATGTTCTCGGAAATTAAAAAAGCTCAACTACGTTTCGCTTTTTCAATCTTTTCCTCGAACATGAAAACGTCAACATACCGCTCTTGTAACGTATATTACTATTACAACAAATAAATGAGATAGAAATACAAATTTGCAGTTTATGATTCAGAAGACAGTGGACAGCCTGCAAACATATTCATTTGTTTATAAACAAACATGGCGGTGGAATTATCGTTCGATGAACGTAAGTGGATACCGAAATGTTATTAGAAAGTGGAGAATGTTGTCGAGGTTCAACGACGTTGGAGCGTTGAATTTGGAACACAACCACCAACAAGGTTAACTATCACAAGAATCCGAGACAAGTTTGAAGTCGACGGAACGGTGCAAGATGTGTTGAAAAGGTGGTGCGGAAGAAAGAGAAGTTCCACCTATAACAAGAGTGTTGATGCAGTCATGCAGGCTTTTGCACAATCTCCAAAGAAGTCAATGAGGCAATGTTCTCGTGAGATTGGTATCAGCAAATCCAGTGTTCATCGAATTTTGCGAGCTCAAAATGGAAACCTTACATTCAGAGGCTTGTGCAGGCACTAAATAAGGACGACCCAGATAGGCGACTGGAATTTTGTGAGTGGTTCTTGAACATGTGTGATGAAAGGGAAGATTTTCAAGACTTAATTGTTTGGCCAGATGAAGCCACATTTAAACTTAATGGTACAATTAACCGGCACAATTGTGTGTACTGGGCTAACGAAAACTCACACTTCTTTCAAGAAAAGGCCGTCAATCTTCCAGGAGAAACAGTATGGTGTGGTCTGCCTTCTAGAGGAATAATTGGGCCATACTTCTTCGAAGGGACTGTCACAGGATTGGAAACCACGATTCCACGTCTTAATGAACTCTTTGAGAATGAAAATGGGTTTTACTTTTAAGAACACTGGGTTCCAGCTCTCTTTCATATGAATTTTAGGAATTTTCTCGATCGCACACTCAGAGATGGATAGAACGAAGAGGAAGTGCTGCGGAGTTCCCGCCTCGATCTCCAGACTTCTACCTACGGGGAGCTCTAAAGGACACAGTGTAGCCACAAAACCACAATGACTGGAGGAACTGAGAGTTCAGATGGAACATGCCTGTAATGGTATTCCATTAGCAACAATCCAGTTGGTATGTCGCTCTGTTGTACGCCGTTGTTGGGAGTGTACAGTGGCGGAAGGGAGCCATTTTGAACATGTATGGGTTTAAGGTTTGAATGGGTTACATCAGCTTCTTGTCTATGCGGATGACGTGAATATGCTAGGAGAAAATCCACAAACGATTAGGGAAAACGCGGAAAGTCTAGTTGAAGCAAGTAAAGGGATAGGGTTGGAAGTAAATCCCGAAAAGACAAAGTATATGATTATGTCTCGTGACCAGAATATTGTACGAAATGGAACTATAAAATTGGAGATTTATCTTTCGAAGAGGTGGAAAAATTCAAATATCTTGGAGCAACAGTAACAAATATAAATGACACTCGGGAAGAAATTAAACGCAGAATAAATATGGGAAATGCGTGTTATTATTCGGTTGAGAAGCTTTTGTCATCTAGTCTTCTGTCAAAAAATCTGAAAGTTAGAATTTAAAAAATAGTTATATTACCGGTTGTTCTGTATGGTTGTGAAACTTGTACTCTCACTTTGAGAGAGGAACAGAGATTAAGGGTGTTTGAGAATAAGGTTCTTAGGAAAATATTTGGGGCTAAGCGGGATGAAGTTACAGGAGAATGGAGAAAGTTACACAATGCAGATCTGCACGCATTGTATTCTTCACCTGACATAATTAGGAACGTAAAATCCAGACGTTTGAGATGGGCAGAACATTTAGCACGTATGGGCGAATCCAGAAATGCATATAGAGTGTTAGTTGGGAGGCCGGAGGGAAAAAGACCTTTGGGGAGGCCGAGACGTAGGTGGGAAGATAATAATGAAATGGATTTGAGGGAGTTGGGATATGATGATAGAGACTGGATTAATCATGCACAGGATAGGGACCAATGGCGGGCTTATGTGAGGGCGGTAATGAACCTCCGGGTTCCTTAAAAGCCATAATTAAGTAAGTATATTTACGTAAATTTATTTATAAAATAAAACGAAAATTTTTAATAGCGTCACAGATGAAATGCAATGTTCCTTACATTCGTTATTTCGTGTCATGGGATTGACGTGTGATGCTTAGACATTTGAGCCAGGCGCATTATTGGATTTTAGTGACAACTAAGGAATGTGAATGCGGGCTGTAGAGAGAAAACAGACAATATCTAACAACTGTCAGTCACACAGTCTGAATATCGCATTGAGTTTACTCACTTTGATGTGAAAATGACTGCGAAAGTAACACAATATAAAAAAGTGTGTAACAGTGAAAGATAGTCCGATCATAGACTTGAAACGTCAAAGGATGTAACACAGGAAATGAAAAAGTTGAAAGTGGTATTTTTTGAAGATTTCACTCCAAGGTATTTCGCATATATTCAACAAAACTCTCTCAGCTCTCAATTTCCTTGTCACACAATTGGCAACCCTGACAATAGGGAGGGCCCTGCAAGTGGCGGCATCGACCGTTGATTGAAATGCCGGTCCATTCAGTTCTCAAGTCAGGGGTTCCATTTAGTTTCCCGACGAAGTTTCGCTAACGTATTTTTCATCAAGTTTTCCCTGTATGACATTAGAGTTTCTTTCATGCCACAAGCCTGGCGACTTTTGTGGTCTGGTTTCATCGGAGATTTTAGAAGAATATTGTTCCCTAGTTTCCTATAAAAAACGGAATAATAAAGTACAATGTAGGGCTCTGTGCTTTTGTTTTAAATTCACGTGGTATAATAACTAGAGCCCGGATGTTTGGTTAAATATCTTTTTTACTGGTTGGAAGTAAATCATTATTTGCATAGATATAAATGTGATTTGGGATAAATCAAAGTGATAGGGCCAATTTTTATTTTGCCTATTTTCCCTTTTTAAGATGTTTCTTAACCAATAATAGTAATATCGTTACAAGAGCGGTATGTTGAAGTTTTCATGTTGGAGGAAAAGTTTGAAAAAGCGAAACGTAGTTGAGCTTTTTCAATTTCCGAGAATTGAAAGAAAACATACCGCTCGTGTATCGTACATTATTTTGTGCGAAGATCGTTTATTACACACCAGAAAGAGGAATTTCTAATTAGTTGCAATGAAATCTCCATCTTGGTTTCTGTTCAATGACGGCAAATTTGCAAATCAAAAATAGCTGTCTTCAACATTGTTGCTTTAAAATGTTTTCTGTGTTTACTATACTCCAGCAGGCCGTGATATACGTCTGCTTTTTTTTCCCCCAGTCTATGATGAGTCTGGAATCTTGTTGATTTTTTCACGGCTTCCTTAATGTTACTTGCATCACGAATGCAGCAACTTTAGTGGAGTTGTAAAGTTCACTTAATTTTTGCAAATATTTAAAAAACAATACTTAAGAGTGCAATTTAAGTGAAATTGCAGTGGTAAGTTTCCAATTTATAATTATTACTATATTGAACGTCTCTAAAAATAATATGTCACTTAAGCGGTAAGAAGAGGAAAATTGTTGTGTGTTAGGTTGGGAATATTGAATGTGGAATTTTAGACTTTCCGCGGATTGGTTTCGTGCGGAAACCAAGAAAATACGCACGATCTCGCACAAACGTATTTTTCATCAAGGTTTCTCTGTATGACATTGGAGTTTCTTTCATGCCACAAGGCTGACGACTTTTGTGGCCTGGTTTGTTCAGAGATTTTAGAAGAATATTGTTCTCTAGTTTCTATAAAAATGGACGAATAATGCACAATGTAGGGCTTTCCGCTTTTGTTTTAAATTCAGGTGATATTTTAAGTATAATAACCAGAGCCCGGATGTTTGGCAAAATGACTTTTTTACTGGGTGGAAGTAAATCACTATTTGCATAGATATAAACGTGATTTGGAGTAAATCAAAGTGATAGGGCCAATTTTTATTTTGCTATTTTGCCTTTTTAAGGTGTTTCATAACTAATAAATGCCTTTTTTCTCATTTTAAAGCAACATTTCTTCGGAATATATATGATAAGAACTTTCTTGTGTTAAATTTTAACGTACCTTTTTAACATGTTTCGACCTATTTTGGGTCATCTTCAAAACTGGTCGTTGTTGTTCTTGGCGTCTCTTATTTCCTGTGAGGGTGCGTTCGTAGTGTAGAGTCAAAGAGTATATGTGTTTTGAAATTGAGTTGTGTGTTGAGAATATCGTTGGGGTGTGTTTTCGTTTGTCTGATTATTTCGTATTGTTCTAGTGTGTTGAGTTTCTGGCTTTGTATATATGTATTTATGCATGTCATATCTACATTATAATGCAAGATCACTTCTCTATCTTTAATAGATTGTCTGATAAAAAATAAATTCAATTTAAAAAATGGTCAAATATCAATAATTTATTTCCTTCTAACACAAAATAAAAAAAAATATATTATTTATTAAGGAATATAGTTGAAAGAGCATGATATTGTAAACATGAGTTTCAGCAATAAAATGAAAGGGAGAGAACATTAAAAAGTTAACAAGTTTATGACTTATGAGGGAAACACTTCATCACTGCACAAGAAACTGGCATCATTTCAAATTTCGAAAAAAAAAAAAGGAACATAGTTTTTTTTTAAATCGTAGCCCTTTAATGGACCTCATTAAAGTACACCTATTCATTAAAGTTCAGGTGTTCCATCAATCAGAAAATACCATTGTAGCAATATGAAAGCGCAAGTATCGATTATTCTCGGATATCCAATCGAAAGACAACCAGTTCTGTTACTATAATAATTAGCGTTAATTGTAAACAATATTCAAATAAATTCAATTTGTCATCTGGTTTTTCAATGTCTAATTCAATTTCAAGGTTATATCAAGATTAATGTTTATTTTACTCTCTAGATTATATCAAGGTCAATGTCGACATATGTTTCTCGGAAAAAATCAATACTTTCGCGTCTGCGCACATCTCACAATTTACGAGATCAGTTCCGATCCTCAGTCAGATAAGAATAACATGAATACTTATGAATAATTTCAAGTTAGAAATATGTTCGAGCATAAAAAGTCGCTTGCGCTCGTTTCATAAACATACTCGCGTCTTAATTACTACCATTATAGGATCGTTGCATAATGTACTATTTTCATATAGCAAAAGGACAGTATTTAACACATACCAATTTTCATTGAATATTTCCAAAAATGTCACTTCTGTAAGCTGTACCTAACCTCTTAAGAGTGAAAAGAAAAAAAAAAAAAGATGTTTTTAAATCGTAAAATTATTTTTTTCATGTAGCAGAAGAACAGTGTTTTATACCTACCAATTTTCATTGTTGTACAAGATACAGTAAAGGACGATAAAAATGTTGAATATTTCCAAAAATGTCACTTCTGTAAGCTGTACCTAACCTCTTAAGAGTGAAAAGAAGAAAAAAAAAGATGTTTTTAAATCGTAAAATTATTTTTTTCATGTAGCAGAAGAACAGTGTTTTACACCTACCAATTTTCATTGTTGTACAAGATACAGTAAAGGACGAGTCAGGCCACATAAGGAAACATTGAAGGAGGAGGGTTCGATCCGGTGCTGTGGATTGAATTCGGCGTAGCTCATGGTCAGAGCGCTTGGTACGTAGAACCAAGGACCCGGGTTCGATCCCCGGCGCCGGAGCGAATTTTCTCCTCAAATATTAATTGTCAATATTACAGATATTATTCTGTAGGACAAATTAATTAATCTGTAACAAAGAAAATGTTTTTTCGTGCAAAGCAGCATTTATTTTACTTCAGTGCACCTTTAAAATTTTGACTTGCACCTCACAAAGAAAAAGAAAACTCTGGCACATTTGTAAACGTTGTAACTCGTTCTGCGCTTGGCCATAGAGCACGCTAACAAAGTCTGCACACAAAAAACCATAACGCAGATAGGAAGTGTATAAATACACGCCAATGGGAATACAGAAGCTGCAGCATTAACGTCGCGATAAAAATGATGGGCACATGTAATGCCGGTTGCAGGAGGACATTAACGATCTGTTTGTTGAATAATGCGTAGTTACTGCGTCTTCCAAGTCCTCTCTTTGTAACAGCCCTCTGACGTCAGTATCAGAGGGGTAGAACCATGTTTATTCATCGAGAATTAAAATCGAGAACATAGCATCTGCTGTGTTTGTGGGGTCTGTCGAAGCGAGAACTTTGTCAGCATTATTCGAACCTTGTTCTTTCGAAACTTGGAGATGGTGATGCTTTTCTGAATCTCTTGTTACTGAAGTCTTCACAGATACTTAGAATGCTAATGCTTCTATCCTGATATCATTGCCACTGTAACTTACTCTACTGTTGCACATTTATGTAGTATACAGGATGATTCGTAAATAAGGTAAGCCTAATAAATTTAAGGAAAACTTTAATATAATTTTGCTCGTTTTTCCTTCTTTTTGAGACAAAAATTCTTTTATATTAAACATTTCATAGCGTGGTTTAGGAAAGCTGATGATTTAATTTCCAATATGGTCGGTCAATTTAAGAGAGCAGTGTATTATGATGAATAAACATGGGAAATGCCTGTTATTATTTGGTTGAGAAGCTTTTGTCATCTAGTCTGCTGTCAAAAAACCTGAAAGTTAGAATTTATAAAACAGTTATATTACCGGTTCTTCTTTACGGTTGTGAAACTTGGACTCTCACTTTGAGAGAGGAACATAGGTTAAGGGTATTTGAGAATAAGGTGCTTAGGAAAATATTTGGGGCTAAGAGGGATGAAGTTCCAGGAGAATAGAGAAAGTTACACAACACAACTGCACGCATTGTATTCTTCACCTGACATAATTAGGAACATTAAATCCTGACGTTTGAGATGGGCAGGGCATGTAGCACGTATGGACGAATCCAGAAATGCATATAGAGTGTTAGTTGCGAAGCCGGAGGGAAAAAGACCTTTGGGGAGGCCGAGATGTAGATGGGAGGATAATATTAAAATCTGTTGTAAGATCAATCGATCAAAAATATTTAATCGAATAATCGAGTCGATGAAAATCAGTTGTTGTTGATATTAATGATTATTTTGTTAATACAAACTCATACTAAAAATTCCGACAATATTTCTCTCTCGGAAATTGCTTACTTAAAAGCACAATAGTACTGTTATTTTCTGACTGTTAACCAGGGAACGTAGGAAAAATCTTTGCACAAAGACTTCAGAAAGAGATGGAGATATGAGGACAGTGACCTAGTCTACCGCTATTGAAAGTTAACTAGGCGAGTTTATTTATGTTTGTCTGAAACATTCCCGGAGAAATTGATACAATAAATTATAAGGCTCATAATAAATATGTAAGTAATTAGAATAGTTGGTTTATAATATAACAATACAATATATACAGATATGTAACATTAATTTAATATCTATGCTTATCACCGAACACAAGTTAGGGGAGAGTCGGGTAGTATCGGACATCGGGTTATATCGGACAGTGAGTTTTTTTCATCTACCACACGATGATAGTACCTGATTTTCATGGTTACGTTTCTGTGATGTCACACAGAGAAACGTAACCATCTCATTCAGGTACTACCATATGGTGATAGATGAAAAAAACGCACTGTCCGATAATACCCGATGTCCGATACTACCCGACTCTCCCTAAATTTAACAATAATTGCGTATTACAATATATTAAAACATTTTTTCAACTCGATCAAAACTCCATTAATCGATTAAATTTAAAATAGTTAATCGATTAAATATTTTGATCGATCAACAGCATTACTTTGAATCTTATGATGTAACATTGTAAGTTAATGATTAACGTCATAGAAAACTCAGAGAAAATTTGGATTAATGACATCATCTTATCCGACATCGAACTCTGTCGCATTTGAATCAAGAACTATTTACTGTTATGGGATTTGCTATCTCAGTAGTCATAAATATACTTGGAAGTGAATCGCAAGATGATATTTGCTCTTTCAGAAATAAACCTCAAATCAGTATATTCCATATCATACGGGATATTTGAATTTTTCTGAAGTTGGTCGTAACTTGTTTCAGACTCAGCGGGATCCTATTTCGTAAACTTCAAGCTGCTACTTCCACGTTCGTCTGTCTTGGAGGCCTGGGGTTGGGAAACGTTGTATGTGTCGTGCTACCAACGGGCGGTATGACGACCAGACTCTATAAACTTTGTTCGGAAAGGGACGGATTGGTTCAATGTTGATCCCGGGATAAAAGAATTACATGACAGCAGGAGAGCATATTGCAGCTTGTAGCTTAGCAACCAGGGGGCCTTGTGGACTTTTATAGGCTCAATTACGAAGTTCAGAAACAGATTGCTATAGAGTAGTCGCATGAAAACAAAAGCAATACTTGTTTTTATTGATTATTTGATGACGCTGTATCAGCTTCAAGGATATCAAGCATCCAAGGAATTTGTATTTGGTCGTTTCATAAGTAATGTTTGATTTTATACAGAGTGTTTCAAAAGTGATAGTCAAAAATTTATGAATGGAAAGTTGTGTTATGTTAGTTAATTAGTTAGGATAAAATTAATTATGATACTTAATCACTCATTTAAAGTTTGTGTGACTGCAACCTGTGTATAATTTTTTTTGGCTTTACTTTGTTTATAGTGTATTTTTTTCCTTTTTATTTCTATTATTGTATTTGCATTTCTAGTGGTGTGGAAGAGAAGGCCTGATGGCCTTTACTACTCCAGAATAAATGAATGAATGAATGAATGAATGAATGAATGAATGAGTAAATAAATAAATAAATAAATAAATAAATAAATAAGTAAATAAGTAAGTAAATAAGTAAATAAGTAAGTAAATAAGTAAATAAGTACATAAGTAGATAAATAAATAAGTAAATAAGTAAATAAATAAATAAGTAAATAAATAAATAAGTAAATAAATAAATAAGTAAATAAATAAATAATTAAATAAATAAATAAGTAAATAAATAAATAAATAAGTAAATAAATAAATAAGTAAATAAATAAATAAGTAAATAAATAAATAAGTAAATAAATAAATAAGTAAATAAATAAATGATTAAGAAAATAAATAACTAAATTAAGTAAGTAAATTAAGTAACTAAATAAGTAAATTAAGTAACTAAATAAGTAAATTAAGTAAGTAACTAAATAAGTAAATTAAGTAAGCAAATAAGTAAATAAATAAATAAATGAGAAAATAAATAAATAAGTAAATAAATAAATAAGTAAATTAAGTAAGTAAGGAATTAAGTAAATAAATAAATAAATAAGTAAATTAAGTAAGTAAGGAAGTAAATAAGTAAATAAATAAGTAAATACATAAATAAATAAATAAGTAAGTAAATAAGTAAATAAGTAAGTAAATAAGTAAATAAGTAAATAAATAAGTAAATTAAGTAAGTAAGGAAGTAAGTAAATAAGTAAATAAATAAGTAAATACATAAATAAATGAATAAATAAATAAGTAAATAACTGAGTAAATAATTAATTAAATAAATAAAATAAAAACGAAGAAATTTTCACCAACGATAAAAGAAACCCGATGAGTTAATTGATACCTACAATAAGGAACTGGGATTATTTTCTTTCATTTGTATCTGATATGTTTTTCGTCTGGTATATTATTCTCACAAACTATTTATCAGAACGTCAACGTAATGAAAAAAATCCTATGCATATTGTTTATTAGTAATTCTACATTGAGGTGAAAGCATTTTTAAAATAAAATCTTCATTATATTGTTTTAATTAGTTACTCTTGTATTTGTATTTATTTTGCTAATAATTGTAACATAAAATATAATATAAACAGATAAAACTTTAGCTTAACCCGGAAAGAGTGGAACTCGTGCTCTGGGACGGATTCCTGAATTTAAATTAAGAAGCGTATAATACAATTTGTCTAATGTCTGCTACACAATAAGAATATATAAATCTAAATTTGCAACTTTCCATTATTTATAAAATACATACGTAACTTTTTTAGTTTAATTCTAGAAATATTAGAATTGACAAGATTAGGATATTTAAATATAAATTTGTTATATATTCTTGGGCCTAAATTACTACTATGATTAAATACTGTAGCAGTGTTGCATTTTGGTTCAAACAATCTTAAAGAATTCATACCTTTTGTTTCATAACTATAAGAATGCAATTCAAAATTATTTCGATGTTTATGTATGAATTTTATTAATACAATGTAATAAATTTGTCTTATTTTAAGAACATTAAAGTCTAAAAATAATTTTTGATTTGGAAAATAAATATATTTTTGAAGACATTAGCATTATTTTTTTTCTCTATTAAATAAATTGGATTAAAATTGGTTTTAAATAAGCTACCACATCCTATAATTCCATACATAATTACCGATTGAAATAAAGTTAAGTATATTGTGCGTAATAATCGTATTGACAAGTAATTCCTAAATAAAACAAAATAATATATTATTTTACGTAATTTATTGCAAAGGTAATTAATGTGTTGGTTCTATTTTAAATGATTATCGAAAATTATGCCTAAATATTTAACTTCAGAGGACTCCTTAATAATCGGACATTTACACTGTATAAGACAACAATCAGAATTATGTAATTTAATACTTAATGTAGATTTGGGAGTTTTGTGACATTTTTCAGATAATGAGAATGGAATAATTATGGTTTTATTTTCGTTAATAGAAAGATAATTTATGTCAAAGCATTTTTTATTAAGTCCATTATTTGAATTATATATCATACCAGGTTTTTCCACCAAAAATAAAACTGTGTCATTTGCATTAAAATAATGAACTTGATATAATTATGTTTATGTACATTAATAAAAAAAACCATTAATGAAGACTTTGTGTCGAAAAATTTTCATCAACGTTCGCTAAGGCAATCACAATCACAAAGAGAGAATGAAATCTCAGGTTTCAATTTTAGATTTTTTTCAAATAGTCTCTAAACAAATGGAATGGTGTCACCACGTAAAGAGAATGCAGAGGACAGATATTGTCAATAAGGATATTGAAATGAATTTGACCGGGGAAGAATAAAAACGAGGAAGCCAAGGATATCTGGGATAATTCATATCACTCATGGGAAGGAAAAGACGAGATTGAAAGAATTGGAGTAGAATGACAGGCTTATGTGGAAACGCAAATAAAAGTATGAAAAATCTAGGTACAGGAAAATGTTAAACATTGTAAACATGTTATATATACAGGATGTCACAGAAGCCCATTCATTAAATTTAATAGACCAAAACAAACATTTTTGTCAGAATATTCAGATAATTTAGGGTCGATGTGGCACCACTAGCACGCTAACTGGTGTCAGAATCAAGATTTTTGTTCGTTCATCTCTTACGGAAGTTGATCCCATCTTGCTGACAATCCGTCTCAACAGTGTAACCTATCTGCATCTTCTTAAAAAAATCTCACCCCTTAAGTGAAGGAAGATCTCTTGGAGGTAAGGCAACGCTTGTGGTTGCACCATGATAGCCATCCAACACATTTCACACATAAGACATTGTCTTTCCAGGCAGCTGGATTGGTCGTAGAGGACCTATCGTTTGGCCATCAAGATCTCCTGACCCCACCAGGCTGGTGTTCTTATGAGATTACACGGATATGTTAGTGTATACTACTCTAAATTATGTAGAAGGCCTAAGAAACAGGATTTTGGTCGCAACTGCCCTTGGTATCTTCGAGAGATTCCAAGAGGCAATGGTTCGTCGCTGTGAGCTTTGTTCAGAGTTCAGTGTTGCTCATTTTGAGCATATTTTCTAGCCCTGCAAAGGATGGGCATGGAATAGCTCTAATCAGTAGGCTGATAAACATTACGTGAGGCAGTGCTCCCAATTCTAATAAGTTGTCTGGGAAAAATTTTTTGTTTTGGTATCTTCTATCGTCCATTAATTTTAAGGGGAGAGGATGGTATTTTTTGGTGAAAAATTAGTAAATTAAAAAAAAATCTTTAAAATACTCTGTGATATGTGTGGAATGCATAGCATAACATTTTGTGGGTATTTGTGCCCTTATCGGATGTTGAGTCGCCATTTTTAAACTTCCTGCGTTATGGATTTTTAAATCACTCGCCCCCTTTTATTTTTGTTTCCAGTAAATTAAATTTTCAAAAAAAAAATCTTTAAAATACTCTTTGATATATGTGGAATGCATTGCATAATATTTTGTGGGTATTTGTGCCCTTATGGGATGGATTTTTAAACTTCCTGCGCTATGGATTTATAATCACACGCCACTTTTTATGGGTTTCCGGTAACTTCATTTTTTTTTTTTTGCTACATTGCCAGACAAAAATGGATATAATTTCTGAACTATTAAAGTTACATGCATGAAATTTAGAACACACATTCTTTACACTATTAGGAAACTTTTTTTCTGTAACAGAATTTCGTTGATTGATTTCATTTTAAAAATACGTCCGTTTGTTTGCAAGGAAGGAAATCAGAAAATTGTTATTAAATTTTAATTGTTTATTTTACAAACGTAGGGACTAATATCAAAATTCTGTTACAGACAGTTTGTAGAACACGCTTTTGCAAATACATTGCAAAAAATTGTTTGAATCCATCTTTAAAAACGGTTTAGATATATCGGTTTTAGTACAATCCTGCATTGGGTATATTTTTTCACATCCCCAAATAATTTTTTTTTTTTCAAAATATTTATATTTGGTTGAGTTGCTACAGCTATGAGCTCTCTACATTAAAAAAATTAATATTTTACACCAAACAGTAAAAAAGTTAAAAAAAAATACCATCATACCATCCTCTCCCCTTAAAGATGGGACTTCTGGGACACCATGTATATGTGAAGCTTTAAAGTTTGCACTGACTTTTTAATAACCTTATACTTGCCGCGAGATGAGTCACCAATTTCATCTCCGTCGCCTCAATGAATTTTCCTTGTGGCTTGTTTCAGAGTCATGCAACAGCGCAAACGTAACGGGATCCAATAACATTTTAAACTGTCTCTCTTCGTGCTGCACTTAATAAGATTTCCTCCATCACACCTATTTATGCAAGCTTATTTTCCAAAACGCTGGTTTCATCATATGCAACGCTGCATCCTAAGTAGTTAAAAAAAAAACCTTCATTAGCTTTAAAATTTTAACGTTACGGACAAATTTTGTAGCAAGATGCTCTTCACTTTAAAATCTAAACACTTTATATTTCTTTATGCTCGACCATGCCGAAATGTAGTAATTATACACCTGGTATCAGTCCTTTAATGCAAGTCATTAAAGTACAACTACTTATTAAAGTACAGGTGTTTTCAGCCAATTACAACTCAGCTTACAGGTGTTCAGCCAATGACAAGTCAGCTTTGTACCGTTATAAAACCGCAAGTATCGATAACTTCATTGAAAACTTCAGAATTAGCATCTTCCAATATTATATGATTAGAAAGCAAGCATTTCAACTGATTTTAAATACTAATTAGTATTCTAACAAATTTTAGTTTTATTATATATATATATATATATATATATATATATATATATATATATATATATATAATTTGAACTGGTAATGGAAATTGCGGGCAAACGGCTGAACGGATTTTAATGAGTGACCCCTCATTTTCATGCCTGGCATCCAAAGTTTTTCGGAAAAATAGTAGTTTTCAGTGAAATGTCAATTTTCCTACATAATATTTCTATTTTCAAAAATCCATCTGTTGTCAGTTTTAAGAAATAATTTTATTAAATCACGGCCGACTTGATTGAATTTCAGAACAAAACACACACTACAATAAACAATAGGCTATTACACGAAGGTCATGACCTGCAGGATTGCCGACATATTTAGAGCTCAATTCAATTTGTTATTAAAAACTGATTCTGCAGTGTATAATTTTCTGAGTAGAGCTGTGTATTGGATATTCAAATCTACGAAACTTGAGGTGGTTTGATGACATTATTACCATTAGAAATTAAATATTATTATAGTTAATATCATGATGCGTCTATTTCTCATTAATTGTACATAATATTGATGCTATATTGATGACATGAAAGTGAAACGTTTTGAGGTTATGTAAGTAAATGTAGAGAATATCTTAATTTAGATCTTCATTTCTATAATTTACTGAGTGGCTGCTATATGTAACTACAAAACTTAAGTAAGATAATAATATTGTTATTAAAAATCAAATATTTTTATACTTATTAAACCAGTGGGCTTGGGTCTTTTTCATATACTTAATGGCGGTGTAGTGTAGATATTGATATGTCATTGTCTTCAGTATTGGCTCGAGAGAGCGCAAAAATTACAGTTCCTAAGGAAAGATCAAAAGCTATTACTTACTGATAAAATAAGAGTCCTAGAAAATTTTGTAGTCTCCAGATCATTTGAGCAAGATCTCTTAGTAGGATAAAATGATTTTACGCTCTACATTTCAAGTTCTACATGCAGCAGCTATACGAAAATGCTGTTGTTCGAAAGCTTAGCAAACCTGACATTTTTTTAACTTTTGCCTACAATCCATAATCACCTGAAATAGCTACTGCTATCGTCCTGAGATTGATACTTGCGTTTTCGCGTTGAGACTCAAAAACTGAAGTTGGGTAGGTTCTAGAAAAAGTATTTGGCCTAAAAAAATCCATTCAGAGGGAGTATGTTTCATTATTATGGAAGCAAATAACTTTCAAAAAGATAAGTATTCTTCATTGAAAATAAATCTGAAAAATTTTTATTTGAACGTCTAACGAACTTAGTTTGCAGCAGCATTTACTGCACAAGGCACTAGTTATATTATATTTCTCTCTTACATTAAATTAAAAAATATATATATTTTTATGTTATGAATCTTTCAAAATTCAATAAATAAAGTAGAATTAAAATGTCACTTATGTATATAATATATTACTCCGCTATATTATAGCATTATATTTTGTATTTATTTTACAATTGTATTATCTATTTAATACTTTTTCATTTTACTTTAATATTATTTAAAGGGCCAATCACCCCTTGTAATTTCTAGTTAACCTACTACTCATTGCATTTCTTAAATTATTTCGGTATTTTTCAATTTTTCTTTTGCTTACTTACACTTGATTACTTAAATTAAACAATTACATAATTATTTCAGTGTACACTTAAACTTGTAATATTACTTTCTAATTATTCAATGTAAACTCCACTTTCGGCCACAAGGTTTTGCTTCATTGGGAGTGCCAACCAAAAGTGTACTATTATTAACTTTCAAAAAAAATATATTATTATTATCATTATTATTATTTTAATTTGTGAAGTGAAAGGAACTTTACTGACCTTAAAATGACGTAATTTAACTTGCTTTCTTACAATCAAGGTTTTAGCATTCCACAAAATAAAATGAAGGGCAAATGTAATATATTTAAAAAGAATACAACATCGGATATATTGATTACGTTGTTAATTAATGGACTGCGATCTTTTCAGGTGGAAACTTGTACTGGTATGAACTAACTTTCCACTCAAACCAACGGAAATTGTGGCATTAAAATCTCCCGATGAATAAATCCAGCAACTTAACAGTTAAAAACTTTATTAGCGTGTATTTTAGCAAGGCATGACATACATTTTTATTAACTTTCATCATTCAGCTATAAAATACAACACTAATAAAGTTGCAAAGAAATAACTTTGTGTGCGTCCAGTGTGTACTAATGTAGGAAAGTGACAACATTAATAAACAAGAACGTCAGCAGTGTGCGCTACAAGCAGATCTATTCGAAAACACAACATTTCATAAGGACTTCTGTTGTCATGGTTACGGAGAAAGAGAGAATGGAAGGTAAATCCAGTGTAATAGTTCGTGAAATACTCCACCATTTGGAGATTTTAAATGTGCTACTGACAAATTTATGAAACTATGACTTCTTATGACAATATAATTTATTATACGTGAATTTTGCAACTAAAATGTGGTCAGTTGATAAATACATTAAATCCTTTTTATATTTCAAGATTGCATCATTATATAGAACCACGCGATGTAACAGAAAATGTTAGGCAGGATGAACTGTGCTTTGGGGATTGCCGTGAATATTTATTTGAGTAACATTTTCTTACGTGTGATTATCAAAAGATAATATGGTGTGTTGCGGTGTGGAAATGGGGTGAAAGTGTTGCCAACTGTTGTGGAAAGTGACTATAATCCAACGGTCATGAGTGGATTTGGAAGTCGGTTGGATGGGACCAATCCCAGACCCCAGCAGATGCAGTACCTGACGGTGTACGATCCCAGGACTTCGCTTAGAGGCCGACGCTTCAAGAAATGTTCCTACAGGCCACTCACTCTCAAACCGGTAAGTTCCTCTATTTCCGCTAATAATAGATTTGGTGTTTTTGTATACGTATTCATTGAATATATATAGTTGATCTCTCTCTCTCTAATTCAATAGCCTTTATAGGCTAGCCCACACTTGGTCGTTTTTTCCACACTGGGCCAAACTTGGACCAGAAATATTTGTATGGCTCACAACGGATTGCGTACACCTTCCGAAGTAAAAAGCAATGTATTTTACTTATATTAATTTAATAACATCTATTAGCTTTACATCTCTGAGAGAAATTTTAAGGTATCTATAAAATTGACCCAGCTCTTCATTAAAATATTCTACATCTTGATTACACAACTTTTAACATCGTATCACTTCGGAATATGTATGGTAAGACTTTCCTGTGTTAAATTTCAACGTACCTCGTTTTCATGTTTCAACCTATTTATGGGTCATCTTCAGAACTGGTCGTTGTTGGTCTTGGCGCCACTTGTTCTGTTTCCTGTGAGAGTGTGTTCCTGTGGTATAGTGTAGAGTCAAATAGTGTGTGTGTTTTGAAGTTGAGTTGTGTGTTGAGAATATCGTTGAGGTGTGTTTTCGTGTGTCTGTATATTTCATATTGTTCTAGTGTGTTGAGTTTCTGGCTTTTTGGTTGGTTGTGTAGTATTTCCATGTCTGTGTTGATGTCTCTGTAGGTGTGGTTAGCATTTGTGATTTGTTCTGCATATGTGGAGGTGTTTTGTAATTTTGTTATGGCTGTGATGTGTTCTTTGTAACGTGTTTGAAATGATTTGCCTTTCTGTCTTATGTAGAAGTTGTTGCAGGTGTTACATTTGAGTTTGTATATGCCTGTGTGGTTGTATTTGTTTGTTTGTGTTCTTTGTGTGTGTTAAGATGCTTTTGTGGAGTGTTATTTGTTCTGTATGCGATGTTGTATTTTAATTTCTTGAATGAGGTTGCAATTTTGTGTGTGTTTTTGTTTTCGTATGTTAGTGTGATATATTTTTTGTGTTCTTGTGTTTGTGTTGTATTCTTCTGTTTTTTGTGGTTTTGTTTTGTCTTACGTATTATGTTGTCTATTATGTTAGGGCTGTATCCGTTTTCTTGTGCTATGTATTTGATTGTGTTTAGCTCTTCGTTGTAATCCTGTTGGTTCATAGGTATGTTGAGTAGTCTGTGTACCATTGTTCGGAATGCAGCTTGTTTGGGTTGTGTGGAATGGTTGGATGTGTTGTTTATGTGTGTTGTTGTTGTTGGTTTTCTGTATGCTTTGAATGTGTGTTTGTTGTCTACTTTTGTTATTGTGATGTCTAGAAAATTTTTGGATTTGTTATCAATTTCTAATGTGTAGTGTAGCTTTAGGTATATTTTGTTTATGTGCTGATGTAGGTTTGGGGTCTGTCTTTTGTTTCCTTCGTATAGTATTAGTATGTCATCTACGTATCTGTGCCAATATATGATGATGTCTGCGTATTTCTTGTTCTCTTTGACTCCACACTATACCACAGGAACACACCCTCACAGGAAACAGAACAAATGGCGCCAAGACCAACAACGACCAGTTCTGAAGATGACCCATAAATAGGTCGAAACATGTAAACCAGGTACGTTGAAATTTAACACAGGAAAGTCTTACCATACATATTTCTAAAATATTCTGTCATGCAAATACAATCATGCAAACAAAATATCTGTTAAAATTTTTAAAAATATATGGCTATTTTTTTTTTCAAAACTGTTTAAATCTTACCTTCAAAACTTTTTGAGATAACTCATGAACATTTGTATGCTTCGTTTTGTTAGTAAGATGAAGTAACTTTATCCCACCTTTTACACAAATTTAAAAGAAGGTAACCCCCCCCCAAAAAAAAAACTCTAAAAATTTAAAGATATGAATATTTTTTTCTTGCAGTGCAGGTAATTAAAACCATTAAGCTAGAACTTGTTATTATGAATGTTAAGTTCAGGGCAAGAGGAAAGGACTACAAAAATATTTAAAACATCGGAAGAAATTTATTAACAGCAATTTGGTCGCAAAAAATAAAAAATCCAAAAACGTTTAATGATTTTTTTCCACTTTCTCCTTCGCCTTTAATTAGGTTACGCCTGGTGCTTATGAATTCCCACCAACTTGCCCCTCAATCAGGTTGATTACTTTTCGCCCTCTAAAACTGTTGAACTCAGTGTGATGTACGATAACACACACAGAAATGTGTCTAGAATTCAGGAATTTATTTTCCTTTCTTTCTTTTCTTCTCTATTATTTCTTTTTCGCTTTTCTCCCTTCTACCTCCGTTTCCTTTATTTTTTCCTTTTCATTACATTCTTATTTCTTAAGATTTACGCCCTATGGCCGATTCAATCGTAAAGAGATTCTTCCCATTTTCTTTCTTACTTTTGAATGTGCCTTTGTTCTTTATATTTGTTACTTATATCCATAATTGAAAATCGTAGGTCTTAAATCTCTAGTTTGTGATCCCGTTGCGTTTATTTCAAAAGTCTAAATCCTCGTTTGTTGTATTTTTTTATTCCCAAGAAGAATACGTGTAACCCACGAGGTGAGAAATTTTGTCTGCCGTTTCAATTCTTAAAGACGATATAAATTATTGAAATGTGAGCTACTGAACGGTACTTGATCTCTGATGTAAGTGGTTAGAAAACTTGGTACGTAGAACCAAGAAACCGGGTTCGATCCCCGGTGCTGGAACGAATTTTTCTACTCTGATAATCATTGTTACTGTAACAGATATATTCTGTAGGACCAAAAATTAATCTTTACGTAGATTCTTCTCCCAACAGTGCATATTACTTTGGAATCCCAGTCACCAAGTCACTCAATTGAGTGCGCTCCTTGTATAATGGCAGTTGAATTAATATATGCCAACATATATGTAGAACTTGGAGTCAGGCTACAAAGGGAAAAACACTAGATTAGAGGGATTCGATCTGGTGCTGTGGATTGAACTTCGGCGTAGCTCAGTGGTTAGAGCACTTGGTACGTAGAACCAAGGACCTGGGTTCGATCACCGGCGCCGAGCAAATTTTTCTCCTCTAATAATCGTTATCAATATCAATAAAAACATTTATGCTCGACCATGCCGAAATGTAGTAATTATACACCTGGTAGCAGCCCTTTAATGAACCTCATTAAAGTACACCTATTCATTAAAGTTCAGGTGTTGCACCAATCAGAAAATACCATTGTAGCAATATGAAAGCGCAAGTATCGATTATTCTCGGATATGCAATCGAAAGACAACTAGCGCGATATTAAACAATATTAAATTCAGTCGAAAAAAAAACACAAATTAACATCAATTCACCGTCATCTTCCAGCCTTTCACAAAGCTCATTCTCGCAAATTCATTTCACCAATTGCCGGAAAAAAATCAATATGGTCGAGCATAAAAAGTCGTATGAAACTTGACTATAATGGTAGTTAAGACGCTAGTATGAAAATTATGAAACTCGCTTGCGCTCTTTTCATAAACATACTCACGTCTTAATTACTACCATTATAGGCTCGTTGCACAAACATTGCAGCAGTACGATCGGTGCCAGGTCGTTCCTTTCAAGATCAAAAGTGTCGTCATCCAGGATGCAGCGAAGTAGAAACCCTTGGGCATGTTTTGGGTTATTGCCCTAAAGGAGAACCACTGAGGAACAATCGCCACCATAAAGTGAGAAGCTCCATCACAACCACTCTTCGGAAGGCAAAGTGGGAGGTTTACGAAGAAGTGCACTGCTTGGCTGAGAATGGGTCAACGAGAAGAGCAGACATTATAGCCATCGATCGCCGGAATCAAAGAAGCCTCATTCTTGACCCCACTGTCCGTTTTGAGAAGGATGATCAACAAGCCAATAATGTTAACGATGAAATGAAGTCTATTTACAACCCATGTATTCCTCACTTCAGTGAGAAATACAAAATGCATATTAATACATGGGAAGTGAAAGGACTTCTTTTTGGCGCTAGGGGAACTTCATTTAAGTTAACCAAAACCATTCTCCTTTCTCTTAAATTTTCTAATGAGGACATTAACAACATTTGTCTAATGGTATTGAGAGATTCATTATCCATTTTACACAATCACTTGTATAATAGTATGTAATTTTTTTAACTTCATCTCATTATTCTTCAATGTATTTTCATCTCATGTTTCTCCGAACTCAAATTGTACTTTATTTTTAAATTTATCATTGTTCCTTATTCTCTCCGCAATCATATTGTATTTTTCATTTAACCTCTGCTTTGTATTCTGGATCCTAGTGGTCAGCCGTAGATTTCGGCCAGATGTCCCAAATTGTGGAATTTGTTGTATTTAATTTACTTGTTAAAATTGCTACTACATTGCTTAGAGAAATTGGGGAAAAATTAGACATGATAATTCACGTCTTTGTATGTATATTAATTTCTATGACATTTAGAAGTGTTGAAAGTCATTAATTCTCAGCAGTACGACATATTTCAAAGTCTGTGAAGTAGTGAGTTAATTAAGACTCCACTGCACGCGATGTTCAAGAGTATTAGATCTGCTTGTAGCTGAGAGACGTTTAAACTGTCAGAGTCCATTAAGTACAGGAGGCAAGTAAAGACGTTAAGACATGGAGAAGTTCATCGAAGAATTCTCATTTCTCAGCAGAAACTAGGCACGACTCTCCTGTGGGTTGAGAATTTTATAACAGCTTTTTTAGATGATTGCTTCGAAAGTTGTAGAAGTATTATTCTGCAATAAAATGTATTAATGGACTAAGAACAGTTGAAATGCATTTTTGTATCTCAAATTGATTACAGCACAAAGATTAGGTCTAATTATACTGATATTTCATAATATTTGTAACCAATTTCATAGACAGGAATTTTAGATACAAAATTAATATTTACTTTTGCTTTCTAGAACGGGTAATTTCAAATTTAAAATTTATTCACTATTTAACATTTGAAATGGTACATATGAATAGATATCTGAAATGAGCATATGCTCGTGCTTGGGTACAGTCCAGTAGTCTACATAAATTTTACAGGGTTCAAATAATAATGCTGGCTATAGAAATAATAGTAATAATAATAATAATAATAATAGAGTAACGGTGACTGAGATAATACAAAGATAGTAATACAAATTAATTCAATTATAATAATAATAATAATACTAATAATATTAATAAAACAAAAATATTTATAATAAACTAAATACTAAGACGGATAAAATAAAATATAAAACCACTAGCGAGAGTTAACACAACTTAAATAAGCATATAATAGCCAGGAAAAAAAATGAACTCAAAAATCAACAGAAAAGTTCGTTGTATCGCAGACGACAGGAACAGCCATATTGACATTGTGTTATGCATTATTGGTAGTAGGGGGGAGCCGAAAGTCTACGTAACTGCCGTTCTCATCTAATCTTCTCATACAATCATGGGAAGTTAATGCTGAAAAAAGTCTACGAGTCAAACTGTTCATTATTACCAGGATAAATACAAATAATGCTGAAATATATTAATCAAGTTTCAGTTATAGATCTCCCCTTTTGTGCAAGAGGTATCATATCAAAATATTTTTTTGAATGGCGGGGAAAATATACATTTCAAGAACTCTCTAGTGACAGAGATAGTGACAACTACAATCAAGTGTATCTGTGGCGATGCTAAGAAATCATTTATTGGAGATATACACTGTTATTAATTAAGAAAATAATCTATTTATATGTATTACAATGTTTTATCGTATAGGTTACATGCATCAGTTAAATACAATAAATATCAGTAACATATAATGCTAGTAACGCTTAAAATAATAATAAAATTTATCGAATATCATACGAACATTTTCACTTTATTTTTAAACTTAAGAATGTGTAAATTGCTTAGGTCTGGATTATTATTCTGGATTATTGTGTGCTATTTTAATAAACTATTCAAAATGAGATATTTACGTTAAGATAAAAGTCTTACACCGCGAAGCGACTGCTTATACGTGATAGAGTAATGTCCTGGCGTGGCGCATTCTCTAGCGGAACTTCCCGAGTGCTCTCAGTAGTTTCGTTGCATTGGTTGAAGACGGACGTTCCTATTCCAGCTCCCGTCGCGTATGGAGTGCGATCAGTGATAAAGTTTTTGAATGCACAGGGCATAGCGCCGATTGAAAGTGATGGTCAGCTGTGCCAGGTCCATGGGCAAGCAGATGTTGGGTTGCCGCTGTAGACAATTTTCAGCAGGACGCCAAAATGTGCATGACGAGGAGCGCAGTGGGAGGCCAACCATCATCCCAGACGACCTTGTGGAGCAACACACCATCTGCTTGCTCATGATGTTAGGCTCATAGACCTGGCACAGCTGACGATAAATTTCAATCGGCGCTATGCCCTGTGCATTCAAAAACTTTATCACTTACCGCACTTCACGCGGCGGGAGCTGGAATAGGAACGTCAATCTTCAACCAATGCAACAAAGCTAATGAGAGCACTCGGGAAGTTCCTCTAGCGCATGCGCCATGCCAGGACATTACTCTATCACGTACACGCAGTCACTTCGCGCAACTATGGTTTGCTAGCTGTGGGACGAGTGGGAAAGTTACTTTATGGACGCGCCTCGTACATCCCCATTACTTCAGTAATTACAGTTGCGTTTGTAATTTGTTTGAAAATTTGTTCAGCCTTTCCGCTTGTTGGTGCGTTTAGATTTTATCAAGCGGTGTTAAGTAAAGAATTGAATTACCATGGCAAAACAAGTAAATATGGAGTTGATTGAGGTAACAGGAGCGTGTATGCAAAAAAAATAGATCCCCAGTGATAAAGCTCTATTTCATTAATATTTTTTGTACAAAAATGTTATTAAAACTCGAGTAAAGTGAAGCACAGCACCTTTGTGCAAATAAATTATTTATTTATTTATTTTAAGATTTCTTTTAGTCTCCAAGGATCAGCAAGTCGATAGATTAAGTCCTGAGCAATTGTGTCTCTCTATACTTTGTTGCTGAAGTATTTTTTTGTCTGTAATGGGATTGGATAATAAGTTACTTGAAATCTTTCTTCATCTCAGTGACGACTTTTCCCAAAATTAGCACTTCATTCCTAATTAATGCATGGTCATCTGTAAACAATGCGAGGAGAATAAAATTCTGAACACTAGAAAAACAAAGTATAAAAATTACCTCGTAGACAGCATCAAATCAAAGAGTTCATTTTGAACATCTACTCTAAAGGAAAATAAATTATTGTCTCCCCTTTCTGTCGATTTTACATTTTTCCCTATATGTCTCTTACTATTCTCTTACTTTCTTCCCTGTTTCTTCCACTGTCTCCCCAGACTCTTTCCTACTATCTTCCCTGTCTCTATCCCATAGCTTTATCCATCTCTCTCTGATTTTCTTCCCTGTCTTCACCTATCTCTTACTTTCTTCACCTATCTTTTACTTTCTTCCCTGTCTCTGTTGCTTTCTTCACCGTATCTCTTACTTTCTTTCCTGTCTGTTACTTTCTTCCCTGTCTCTGTTACTTTCTTCACCTATCTCTTACTTTCTTCCCTGCCTCTCTTACTTTCTTCACTGTATCTCTTACTTTCTTTTCTGTCTCCCTTACTTTCTTCACCGTATCTCTTACTTTCTTCCCTGCCTCTCTTACTTTCTTCACAGTATCTCTTACTTTCTTCCCTGCCTCTCTTACTTTCTTCACCGTATCTCTTACTTTCTTCCCTGTTTCTCTTACTTTCTTCACCGTATCTCTTACTTTCTTCCCTGCCTCTCTTACTTTCTTCACCGTATCTCTTACTTTCTTCTCTGTCTCTCTTACTTTCTTCACCTATCTCTTACTTTCTTCCCTGTCTCTCTTACTTTCTTCACCGTATCTCTTACTTTCTTCCCTGTCTCTCTTACTTTCTTCACCGTATCTCTTACTTTCTTCCCTGTCTCTGTTACTTTCTTCACCGTATCTCTTACTTTCTTCCCTGTCTCTGTTACTTTCTTCACCGTATCTCTTACTTTCTTCCTTGCCTCTCTTATTTTCTTCACAGTATCTCTTTCTTCCCTGTCTCTGTTACTTTCTTCACCGTATTTCTTACTTTCTTCCCTGTCTCTGTTACTTTCGTCACGGTATCTCTTACTTTCTTCCCTGTCTCTGTTACTTTCTTCACCGTATCTCTTACTTTCTTCCTTGCCTCTCTTATTTTCTTCACAGTATCTCTTACTTTCTTCCCTGTCTCTGTTACTTTCTTCACCGTATCTCTTACTTTCTTCCCTGTCTCTGTTACTTTCGTCACAGTATCTCTTACTTTCTTCCCTGTCTCTGTTACTTTCTTCACCGTATCTCTTATTTTCTTCACCGTATCTCTTACTTTCTTCCTTGCCTCTTTTATTTTCTTCACAGTATCTCTTACTTTCTTCCCTGTCTCTGTTACTTTCTTCACCGTATCTCTTACTTTCTTCCCTGTCTCTGTTACTTTCTTCACCGTATCTCTTACTTTCTTCCTGTCTCTGTTACTTTCGTCAGAGTATCTCTTACTTTCTTCCCTGTCTCTGTTACTTTCTTCACCTATCTCTTACTTTCTTCACCGTATCTCTTACTTTCTTCCCTGTCTCTGTTACTTTCTTCACCGTATCTCTTACTTTCTTCCTTGCCTCTCTTATTTTCTTCACAGTATCTCTTTCTTCCCTGTCTCTGTTACTTTCTTCACCGTATTTCTTACTTTCTTCCCTGTCTCTGTTACTTTCGTCACGGTATCTCTTACTTTCTTCCCTGTCTCTGTTACTTTCTTCACCGTATCTCTTACTTTCTTCCTTGCCTCTCTTATTTTCTTCACCGTATCTCTTACTTTCTTCCCTGTCTCTGTTACTTTCTTCACCGTATCTCTTACTTTCTTCCCTGTCTCTGTTACTTTCGTCACAGTATCTCTTACTTTCTTCCCTGTCTCTGTTACTTTCTTCACCGTATCTCTTATTTTCTTCACCGTATCTCTTACTTTCTTCCTTGCCTCTTTTATTTTCTTCACAGTATCTCTTACTTTCTTCCCTGTCTCTGTTACTTTCTTCACCGTATCTCTTACTTTCTTCCCTGTCTCTGTTACTTTCTTCACCGTATCTCTTACTTTCTTCCTGTCTCTGTTACTTTCGTCAGAGTATCTCTTACTTTCTTCCCTGTCTCTGTTACTTTCTTCACCTATCTCTTACTTTCTTCACCGTATCTCTTACTTTCTTCCCTGTCTCTGTTACTTTCTTCACCTATCTCTTACTTTCTTCCTTGCCTCTCTTATTTTCTTCACCGTATCTCTTACTTTCTTCCCTGTCTCTGTTACTTTCTTCACCGTATCTCTTACTTTCTTTCCTGTCTGTTACTTTCTTCCCTGTCTCTGTTACTTTCTTCACCTATCTCTTACTTTCTTCCCTGCCTCTCATTTTCTTCACCGTATCTCTTACTTTCTTCTCTGTCTCTCTTACTTTCTTCACCGTATCTCTTACTTTCTTTCCCGTCTCTGTTACTTTCGTCACAGTATCTCTTACTTTCTTTCCCGTCTCTGTTACTTTCTTCACCTATCTCTTACTTTCTTCCCTGCCTCTCTTATTTTCTTCACCGTATCTCTTACTTTCTTCTCTGTCTCTCTTACTTTCTTCACCGTATCTCTTACTTTCTTTCCCGTCTCTGTTACTTTCTTCACCGTATCTCTTACTTTCTTTCCTGTCTCTGTTACTTTCTTCACCGTATCTCTTACTTTCTTTCCCGTCTCTGTTACTTTCTTCACCGTATCTCTTACTTTCTTCCCTGTCTCTGTTACTTTCTTCACCGTATCTCTTATTTTCTTTCCCGTCTCTGTTACTTTCGTCACAGTATCTCTTACTTTCTTCCCTGTCTCTGTTACTTTCGTCACAGGATCTCTTACTTTCTTCCCTGTTTCTTACTTTCTTCACCGTATCTTTTACTTTCTTCCTGTTCCTCTTACTTCCTTCACCGTATCTTTTACTTTCTTCCCTGTCTCTCTTACTTTCTTCACAGTATCTCTTACTTTCTTTTCTATTTCTGTTACTTTCTTCACCGTATCTCCTACTTTCTCCCAGTTTCTCTTACTTTCTTTTCTGTCACTCTCATTTTATTCCCTCTCTCTCTGTTTCTTTCCTCACTCTATATCACTTTATTGTCTGCATCTTTTACTATCTTCGTAGTTTATCTCTCACACTTTCTTCCTTGCCTCTCTCACTTTCTTCCCTGTCTCTCGTTTAATTTCTTCCCTGTCCATCTTACTTTCTTCCCTGTCTCTCTCTTACTTTTTTCAAGTCTCTCTTACTTTCTGTCATGTCACTTGTACTTTCTTCCCTGTCTCTCTTACTTCCTTCCTCCTCTCTTACTTTTTTCTGTATTTCTCTTACTTTCTTCCCTGTCTGTCACCTACTTTCTTCCCTGTGTCTCTCTTATTCCTACTCCGTCTTACACCTCTCCGTCTATCTATCCTATTTTCTTGTCTTCTTTTCTACATCCTTTGCTCTTTATCTCGTTTTCTTAAGATGCTGTATTTTTGTTCTCTTTATTACTTTTCTTCATAATTTCATAGTCATAATTCTCTCCCCTAATTTTTGTATTCCTTCTCTAATTTCTCTCGTTTAATTTATTTCCATTTGTACCTTATCTTGAATTTATCATTCTTCAATTGTTACTGTGTCTTCATTACATCATAATTAACTGCCCTCTACATTCTTAAGGCATCGTTAAATAAAAATCCCATCGTCGTTCTTCCTTGACGTATGGTAATTGCCTCGCAGTCAGCTGGTTCTGTCACTGTTTTGTTACATTTCCTCAGTCGGTTCAGTAAAGACAGAGATAGATCCTTCCTTCTCTGGTATGTCCTCGGGCGGCATCTCTTCATAGGCCTAGCCGTCGGATCGTTATCCTGGAAAAGCGTCCAGCAATTTGGACGTGTGTCAGAGAGACAGCAAAATACAAGTCTGAACTGTCAACTATCTTCCCTTTTCTTGTTGTGTGATGGTCGACGTATCGAAGTTATCTCAGTGCAGTCTAATAATTTTGACGTCATTTTAACGACAGTCTTACAGTTTCTTGTTTCATTGATGTTTCCTACAGTCTTCCGTAAATATGGAAATAAAAGTGGCAATAGAATCTTTAGAAAAATTAGTAGCTGATGTTAAAGTTAGAAATGTTTTACGATGTGATTCATTTGGTAGTGTTTTCAGATATAAGTTCAGAAGATTTCTGTTCGTTTCACAGAATAAAACACAAAATTTAGCAGCAAACTATTGATAGTGGATAAGACGAATAGAGGTAAGCTATGAATTAATAGCTATTTATGTATCAAGTGCGCAAAATAAGGCTTTAGCTGTTGCATTTTTTGGACTGATTCATTCATTTAATGTCCTGCCCAACGGCATGTCTTTCACTGCAAACCCAGCTTTCCCAAATCTTTGCTATTTTCGGTCTTTCTCTTATTTCCTCAGGTGAAATCAGGGTAGAATCAGTGAAATGTGTCGTAGTTCCAGTGCAGTGAGTGAGTTGACAGCGAAATGAGTGTAGTGTTGAAAGGTACTTGTGCAGATATGAACATATCATACTCGTGGGTTTTAGTTCGAACTTAGGTTTAAAGTACAAATTAGATTTACTTTAAATGTTATTTTAACTTAGGATGTTCCCTGTCATTATTATTATTATTATTATTATTATTATTATTATTATTATTATTATTAATATTATTATTATTATTATTATTATTAACTATTAATTATTAGTAAAAGGTAAAGGTAAAAGGTAAAGGTATCCCCGTAACACGCCATGAAGGCACTTGGGGGCATGGAGGTAGAGCCCCATGCTTTCCATGACCACGGCACTACAATGAGGTGGTGTGGTCGGCACCACGCTCTGACCGCCTTTTACCCCGGGAAAGACCCGGTACTCAATTTTATAGGAGGCTGAGTGAACCTCGGGGCCGTTCTGAAAGTTTGGCAACGAGAAAAATCCTGTCACCACCTGGGATCGAACCCCGGACCTTTCAGTCCGTAGCCAGCTGCTCTACCAACTGAGCTACCTGGCCGCCTATTAATTATTAGTATTATTATTAATTGTATTTTTTTATTAATTGTGTTTATTATTGTCTTTATTGAGTGTAATTAGTTACCACTGCCACCGGGTATATACCCATTGCAGTGTGAATAAATACATACATACATATGATTCATATATCTTAATCATCTATCATCTGATATTTTCTTCTACACCGAACTCTTCACCCGTTCACCATTCCTTCTAGTGCATCCTTCAGTAGGCAGTTTCTTCTCAGTCAGTGACCCAACGAATTTTTTTTTCTCTTCCTAATCATTTTCAGCATCATTCTTTCTTCACCCATTCTCTCCAACATAGCTTCATTTCTTATTCTGTCTGTCCACTTCACACGTTCCATTCTTCCTCATATCCACATTTCAAATGCTTCTGGTCGTTTCTCTTCACTTCGCCGTAATGTCCATGTTTCTGCCCCATACAATGCCACACTCCATAAAAAGCACTTCACTAGTCTCTTCCTTTAGGTTATTTTTCGAGAGCCCCGCAGAAGATGCTCCTTTTTCTATTAAAAGCTTCCTTGGCCATTGCTATCCTCCTTTTGACTTCCTGGCAGCAGCTCATGTTACTGCTTATAGTACACCGCAAGTATTTGAAGCTGCCCACTTGCTCTACTGCCTCATTTAGAATTGAAAGGTTAATCTTTTGTATTTTTCTTCCTATGACCATGCTCCTTGTCTTTTTCGGACTGATAACAGTTCGAAAAGCAACTATTTTAGAGAGCATGTACTATGTTTTTTCAAATTAATTGGTGACTTTAATTGCTTATATTTTCTACACAATCTTACCAATTTTGTCACTGGCTTATGACACAAGAAATGGGACTTTTTTGCGTCATATTCATTACCATAGCTTCATCGTAGATGTAGGTATGTGTTGAGTATTTTGTTCTTGTACAAATAACAACCTCTCTTCAGTGTTGTATATAGCAACTGAGAGTTCATGTTCTGGAATATCTTCAACTCATCAATTGTCGTTGGTTTCTTCAAGAACATTCCTTCCTTCAAATATCCCCACAATCATTATTCTGCGTTAATATTTGGTGGACAAGTTCGAACTAGATTTATCCGGCTTTCCATTTCGTCCTCTGAACTTCAGATATCATTCCACTAACATTTTTAACTTCACTTTTGATTTCTCTCTCATTCCGTATAATTTCATTTCACGGAGACACACAGCGTAACATACCAACTTAGATGATACCAAATGGAACTGAACAACCAGCCATACAGCTCTCGCTTTTCTTTTTCTGATACTCACGACGTCCAACATAGGGAATGCCTACAGAGAGACGGGATGCCTCTATTCTATTAAAGGAAATGATACATTCAACAGAAAATTCGTGAACTCTATCACGTCTGTAGTTACTTTGTACAGTGAGAAATATCCATAAATATTTTATCCAAAATATCTTTAATTTCCAGAGACATTTTATACATAATTTTTTGTCGATTTTCTATTTACCTTTTACCACGCAAGCCCACTAAGTATTTTTTTGTACTTCAGCATTATAAACAATCTTTATCGTTAGTCCAAATCTTGCACAATATGCCACATTATTGTACCAATACCATAACATATTACCAACATTTCCATATATGATTTTTTTTAGGGTAGTTGCGTTTCAAATTGCGTTGTCTTAGGCAATTTACAATTTATTCACGTTGTTTTTTGTAAGGTTCTTTCGACTAATTAATTTTTCAACATAGGTTTCATAGCACTAATTTTAGTTATGTTTCCAGTTATATTTACAGATAAGTTATTCCATACCAATTACGTTTATGTGTAAGTTTCCCTACACTACAGTAGTTACGTATCCAGTTACGTTTTCCTACACTGCATAAGTTTCCATTTTTTCTTCTAAACTAATTTAGTTTCCAATTATGTTTTCTACACTAGTACGTTTACAAGTGAGATCTTCGAAACTACTTAACAATTACAAATAGGTTTTCCTACATTACTTATTTTTTCATAAAAGCCTTCCACACTAGTTACTTTTAATATAAATCGATGTTGTTTGGGTAACGAGAAGTTGCTTTCCTAAATTAATTAAGTTGTTTTCTTGAACTACTTACGCTTCCAATAATTATTTTCTTAGATTATTTACGTTGTTAATGATTTCCTACACTAGTTAAATTTCAAGTTGCTTTCCTTGACTAATTACGTTGTTTTCTTGTACTAGTTACGCTTCCAATAATTATTTTCTTAGATTGTTACTTACGTTGTTAATGATTTCCTACACTAGCTACATTTCAAGTTGCTTTCCTTAACTAATTACGTTGTTTTGTTCTACTAGTTACGCTTCCAATAATTATTTTCTTAGATTATTAATTACGCTGTTAATGATTTGCGACTTCAGTTACGTTTCAAGTTGCTTTACTGAACTAATTACGTTGTTTTCTTGTACTACACTAGTTACATTTCAAGTTCCTTTCTTTAAGTAATTACGTTTTGTTTTCTTGCACTAGTTACGCTTCCAATAATTAATTTCTTAGATTATTATTTACATTGTAAATGATTTGCTACACTAGTTAAGTTTCAAGTTGCTTTCCTAAACTAATTACCTACGTTGTTTTCTTGTAGTAGTTTCGCTTCCAAAAATTATTTTCTTGTTTTACGTTGTTAATGATTTGCTACATCAGTTACGCTTCAAGTTGCTTTCCTAAACTAATTACATTGTTATCTTACAGTAGTTATGCTTCCAATAATAATTATTTTCTTAGATTATTATTTACTTTGTTAATGATTTGCTACACTAGTTACATTTCAAGTTCCTTTCTTTAACTAATTACGTTTTGTTTTCTTGTACTAGTTACGCTTCCAATAATTATTTTCTTAGATTATTATTTACGCTGTTAATTATTTGCTACTTCAGTTACGTTTCAAGTTGCTTTCCTGAACTAATTATGTTGTTTTCTTGTGCTAGTTACGCTTCCAATAATTATTTTCTTAGATTATTATTTACGTTGTTAATGATTTGGTACACTAGTTACATTTCAAGTTCCTTTCTTTAACTAATTACGTTTTGTTTTCTTGCACTAGTTACGCTTCCAATAATTATTTTCTTAGATTATTATTTACATTGTTAATGATATGTTCGCTAGTTTCGTTTCAAGTTACTTTCTTAAACTAATTCCGTCTTTTTCTTGCACTAGTTACGCTTCTAAATAATTATTTTCTTAGATTATTATTTACGTTGTTAATGATTTGTACCCTAGTTAATTTTCATGTTACTTTCCTAAACTAATTACGTTTTTTCTTGCATTAGTTATGCTTCCAATAATTATTTTCTTAGATTATTATTTACGTTGTTAATGATTTGTACGCTAGTTACGTTTCAAGTTGCTTTCCTAAACTAATTACGTTTTTTTCTTGCACTAGTTATGCTTCTAAATAATTATTTTCTTAGATTATTATTTATATTGTTAATGATTTGTACGCTAGTTACGTTTCAAGTTGCTTTCCTAAACTAATTTCGTTTTTTCTTGCATTACTTATGCTCCCTATAATTATTTTCTTAGATTATTATTTACATTGTTAATGATTTGTACGCTAGTTACGTTTCAAGTTGCTTTCCTAAACTAATTACGTTTTTTTCTTGCATTAGTTATGCTTCCAAAAATTATTTTCTTGGATTGTTTACATTGTTAATGATTTGCTACATCAGTTACGTTTCAAGTTGCTTTCCTAAACTAATTATGTTGTTTTCTTGCATTCGTTACGCTTCCAATAATTATTTTCTTAGATTATTCAAGTTGTTAATGATTTGCTACGCTAGTTATATTTCAAGTTGTTTTCCTAAAGTAATTACGTTTTTTTTGTTGCATTAGCTATGCTTTCAATAATTATTTTCGTAGATTATTATTTAGGTTGTTAATGATTTTTACGCTAGTTACGTTTCAAGTTGCTTTCCTAAACTAATTACGTTATTTTCTTGCACTAGTTACGCTTCCAAAAATTATTTTCTTAGATTATTTGCGTTAATGATTTGCTGTACTAGTTACGTTCATACATTGTTTCCTGTAGTAGCTTTTTTCAACGTAGTATTTCTTCTCTCTAAAATGCTAGGCAACGTTAATTGTTGCTCTAGCAGTGTATAAGTGACTCTGAAATATTTTCGACTAGGTCGGAAAATAATGTATCATGGATCGGAACAGAATCAGTGCTACAATTAATCTGCAATCACGTCCTACTTTTTGTTCGAATTCATTACATTCGGTTGCGTCCATCATCCCGCTGTACCAAAGCAATATAAACTATAATCCCGTCTGATTTATTCCAATTTTATGAATATGCATAC
Source organism: Periplaneta americana (assembly GCA_025594305.2). NCBI lineage: Eukaryota > Metazoa > Arthropoda > Insecta > Blattodea > Blattidae > Periplaneta > Periplaneta americana. The sequence goes on from JAJSOF020000011.1 coordinate 162,912,622, forward strand.
GTCTGTTCCCAGGATTCGCTGGTTTGTATCCTCCTCATTACAAAATCACTCCTATATTTGATGTGCTTCTGTTTGTATTTGATCGCTTCATTGAACTCGAATGTGCGTATTCATTACATCATTTTATTTTCCCAATTCATAATTACATTACTTCAACATTGAATGCAGTTCATTTACTCCATTTATGCCACATTTTATGATAGTTATGTGTCATTTTTTCATATCTACCATGTTGTATTCCAGTTCATCATAAATAATTTCGTGACAGTAACTCCATGCATCTCCTACCAAATTTTCCCATATCCTGTTACTTATTCTGTTACTCTACATTGGAGACAGCAGTAGCGGTGCGGTGCTACAAGCCGGAAGTTGACTAGTTCGATTTCCGTTAGGGTCATTGGTTTCCTCATTGATTTAACTGTTTCGGATAAACTATGGCATTCATATTCTCTCAGTCTCTAACAGAAATGAGTACAAGGGAAAACTTCAGAGCAAAAGCGCTGAACAAGTAAAACTTACATCCCTACTACTATTCAGTGCCGAGTGTCTCATGAGTTGGGAACCTTACACCCCTACCAAACTTGAGGTTTTTTTCGGAACTTGTTACGGAATAACTACTCTATGTAATTGCACGTATATTTTAGTCTCTAACACGCTTTTGTATTTTATCTTTTAATTTTCTACTGATTTTTTCTGGTCATATACTTTTTTATCCTCATGAAATCTAGGATCCACATCTGTGGAGTAACGGCTAGCGCGTCTGACCGCGAAACCAAGTGGCCCGGGTTCGATTCCCGGTTGGGGCAAGTTACCTGGTTGAGGTTTTTTCCGGGGTTTTCCCTCAACCCAATACGAGCAAATGCTGGGTAACTTTTAGTGTTGGACCCTGGACTCATTTCACCGGCATTATCACCTTCATCTCATTCAGACGCTAAATAACCTAGATGTTGATAAATCGTCGTAAAATAACCTACTAAAAATCATGAAATTTATTTTGTGACATTTTATTTTCTCTGGTACTTTTCATTTCAGTTTATTAAAAATTACATTAATATACTTTCTTTTCTCACTTTCATTTTTTATTGAACCATATTTTAATTATGATTATTAGAGGAGAAAAATTCACTCCGGCCCCGGGGATCGAACTCGAATCCTTTATTCTATGTACCAAGTGCTCTGACCACTGAGCTATACCGAAATTCAACCCAGAGCACCGGATCGAATCCCTCTCCTCTAATAATAATTGTTACCATAACAGATATATTCTGTCGGACCAAAAATTAATCTTTACGTACAGTATACTTACTTACTGGCTTTCAAGGAACCCGGAGGTTCATTGCCGCCCTCACATAAGCCCGCCATTGGTCCCTATCCTGTGCAAGATTAATCCAGTCTCTATCATCATATCCCATCTCCCTCAAATCCATTTCAATATTATCTTCCCATCTACGTCTCGGCCTCCCAAAGGTCTTTTCCCCTCTGGCCTCCCAACTAACACTCTATATGCATTTCTGGATTCGCCCATACGTGCTACATGCCCTGCCCATTTCAAACGTCTGGATTTAATGTTCCTAATTATGTCAGGTGAAGAATACAATGCGTGCAGTTCTGCGTTGTGTAACTTTCTCCATTCTCCTGTAACTTCATCCCTCTTAGCCCCAAATATTTTCCTAAGAATGTTATACTCAAACACCCTTAACCTATGTTCCTCTCTCAAAGTAAGAGTCCAAGTTTCACAACCATAAAGAACAACCGGTAATATAACTGTTTTATAAATTCTAACTTTCAGATTTTTGGACAGCAGACTGGATGATAAAGTTTCTCAACCGAATAATAACAGGCATTTCCCATATTTATTCTGTGTTTAATTTCCTCCCGAGTGTCATTTGTATTTGTTACTGTTGCTCCAAGATATTTGAATTTATCCACCTCTTCGAAGGATAAATATCCAATTTTTATATTTCCATTTCGTACAATATTCTGATTACGAGACATAATCATATACTTCGTCTTTTCGGGATTTACTTCCAACCCTCTCTTTTACTTGCTTCAAGTAGAATTTCCGCGTTTTCCTAATCGTTTGAGGACTTTCTCCTAACATATTCATGTCATCCGCATAGACAAGCAGCTGATGTAACCCGTTGAATTCTAAACCCTCTGTGTTATCCTGAACTTTCCTAATAGCATATTCTAGAGCGAAGTTAAAAAGTAAAGGCTTTACTTACAATAGTGGCAAAAAAAAACCGGACCGACCCTTGTAGCTCATTTCAGAGCCTTGTTCACTCAGAACACCATAGACTGGTAACTAAGACTTTCGTGGTTCGAATCCTGCCTGAGAAGGAAGCTTTCTTTTTACCCTATGCAAATTTATTCCTAATATTTTTCAATTGTAGCGATATTTTACTACTTAATTAAGCTATTATTCCCAGAAAATCAATTTTAATAGTACCATTACTACTACGACTATTACTGCTCAGAAACGTTTTATATTAACAATTATATTGGATGTTAATGAGTTTGTAGACAGCTTTTCTTTATAAAGATTATTCCTATGTAATTATTTAAGGAGGATTTCGCTTTACACATGCAAAGTGGTGGAAAGTTTCCTTACCAATTATTTATCTGACTATTACACTTTTACTACGTCACACTACTTTCGACCAATAAAACGGTACGAAAGGACGTCTTTCAACCAATCATGGCTGCTTATCCCACAATTTTATCGCGTCCCTAGCATTTTTTTATTTTAATCACTACCCTAGCATTTGTTTCTATGTTTGCCAACATTTCAAACTGCACTGGTCTGGCCGTCAAAAACAGAAAATTACAAACCACTCCAGTCGATGCACAGCACTTTCAAATATGACTCGCATTGGCATTCAAGAACAAGAATTAATAAAGATCACTGGTCATATATGAAGAGCACCATTCGGAAACCCTGAATAAGTTGAGGGATACACCATGTACATCAACGAGTTCACTTCTTTTTCGCACACGTCCAATATAACATCAACTGAACCACCAACCACTAAAATATTCAAATTTGAAAATTGTATTTTCAATAATCGTTTCTTTTAAAATTATTCATGTTTATTTTTTATTTCATCATCGTTAATTAAAACGTTTCTTGTTTAATTCATCATCCCTAATTAAAACTTCTCTAACACTTGTTTATATTATTTAGGTTATGTTTGTTATAGCTTCTGCTATATGATATTATGAATAATCACGTATCAGAGATTTTTTAATACTAAGATTTATTGAAAATCATCTCAAGTGACGTTGATTACTGGGATCCGGATGATTGAAGTGGAATGCAACTGTTTTAATAAAAATGAAACTGAAACAACAAAGCCTTCTTGACTAGTAATAGTCCACAGAGTTCAATAATGATTCCATAGTTGGCACAACTGATACCGGTAACAAGAAAACATAATCATAAAACACTACTGCCATCTAGCGTAATGTTGAGATGGTACAATAATACATTTGAAGACAGTTGTATTTTCGTAAGTCAATTAATATTTCATTGTGTTGGAGTACTTTGTTACTTCTAATCTTTATATAATTTCTTCTAATCGTGTAATAGTTAATTAAATCACACTCGAGTTTTGATTTTCTCTAGATAAATCAAAACCTCTAGTGAGATTACTGTTGAAAAAATGTTAGAATACTTTTTCACATTTGTTTCAAATTTTCAACCCTCTCAGAGTTGTGGAACAATTTTACATTTCCGTGGTGGATTCGAAAAGAGTATTCGCAATTATTATTTGTTGAGAGTGTCAGAATATTCAATAAAGTGAAATTACTTTCACCATTTCAGCTTTTGAAGATTCGTGCTCAGGAAGGTTGGTTTTAATAGGCTCGCAACATTTCGCGTGTGGACTGGGTAGTGCCATCGGCTCAATCAATATGTGCCCATGGCTACTGCCACATCGAAATGAACGATTGATTGGTGATTACTCGCTGGTGACATGATTTATACCACCCTCCCACTGGTTAGAAAACGTTTGTACATGTGCATTGATGGGGGAATATGTTTGAAATTTTGAGTGTCGCCTAATTGAGAATCCTAAAACAGAATTTCTCGTTGCGGACTGCTTTGAAAACACTCTATGTTATGAAGCGATCTCTAAATGAAACGGTAGGCATTCTGCAAGCACAAATGAAGGGTGATTTCGTTGAAACTTGATAACCAACATTTTTATGATAATTTGTACTGCCAATTTTGTTTTGAAATATTCCATCTGGTAAACTGGAGCTAGTCTAAATTTAGAAAACATTTTTACATATTTTGCTTTGATAGAGGAACATGTTTGAAGTCTGGAGTAAAATCTGATTAAAACTCCTGAACCATACTTTGTCGAGCTGTCCGCTTTGAAATGTCTGCGAGCTTTTTAGAGTGTCCTCAAAATTAGTGGCACGCACTGGTAGGCATTCTGAAAGGTCAGACAACGGGCATAGGGTAACAATTTGATAACTCATACTTTACCATAAAAGTGTACAACTGAGATACCAATGTTGTCAGATATTCCATTTCGTAAACGGGCGTTTGTCTTTATTGCTCAACGAATGAAGAAATTATGTTCATTCTGTTGAAACTTTCGGATGGATGGATGGTTAAGTGGATGGATGGACCAACGAACGTATAGACCAATGGATGGGTGGATGAGTGGGTGTGTATATGGATGGGTGGATGGATGGATGGATGGATAAGTGGATGGATGGACGAACGGACGTATGGACGAACGGATGGGTGGACGAGTGGGTGTGTGTATGGATGGATGGGTGGATGGATGGATGGATGGATGGATAATTGGATGGATGGACGAATGGACGTATGGACGAAAGGATGGGTGGACGAGTGGGTGTGTGTATGGATGGTTGGGTGGATGGATGGATGGATAAGTGGATGGATGGACGAACGGACGTATGGACTAACGGATGGGTGGACGAGTGGGTGTGTGTATGGATGGGTGGGTGGATGGATGGATGGTTAAGTGGATGGATGGACCAACGAACGTATAGACCAATGGATGGGTGGATGAGTGGGTGTGTATATGGATGGGTGGATGGATGGATGGACGAACGGACGTATGGACGATCGGATGGGTGGACGAGTGGGTGTGTGTATGGATGGATGGATGGATGGATGGATGGATGGACGAAAGGACGTATGGACGAACGGATGGGTGGACGAGTGAGTGTGTATGGATGTATGGATGGATGGATGGATGGATGGACGAACGAATGTATGGACTAACGGATGGGTGAACGAGTGGGTGTGTGTATGGATGGATGGATGGATGGATGGACGAACGGACGTATGGACGAACGGATGGGTGGACGAGTGGGTGTGTATGGATGGATGGATGGATGGATGGATGGATGGATGGATGGACGAACGGACGTATGGACGAACGGATGGGTGGACGAGTGGTTGTGTATGGATGGATGGATGGATGGATGAATGGATGGACGAACGGACGTATGGACGAACGGATGGGTGGACGAGTGGTTGTGTATGGATGGATGAATGGACGGATGAATGGATGGACGAACGGATGGGTGGACGGGTGGATGTGTGTATGGACGGGTGGATGTGTGTATGGATGGATGGATGGATGGATGGATGGATGAGGAAAAACTGGAGGAGAAACAATTCAAAGTTGTGTGTTGATTCATCCTTGGCATAAAAATTGGGACACAGAGGAAATAACTATGTTGGAAGTATAGAAATCCTAAGTAAATCACATGCAATATCGATTCATTTTGAACATGGGTCTTTTGTGATTCTTGTAGACAGTAAATCTCTAATGTGAAACGTTTTATGCGTTGTACTGGAGAAAAATTGTAATGAAAGTTACAACATTGCCCCTTTATGGGAGTTGCTTTGATGTCACCCCTTGTTCTCCTTTTCCAAGTCTTCACACATGTATACATACCTACCTTGCCTAAATTGTAAATTTTTCTGTCGTATGAGAATAGAAGATCACTTTTACTTTTTAACTTCGCTCTAGAATATGCCATTAGGAAAGTCCAGGATAACAGACAGGGTTTGGAATTGAACGGGTTACATCAGCTTCTTGTCTATGCGGATGATGTGAATATATTAGGAGAAAATCCACAAACAATTAGGAAAACATGGGAATTTTACTTGAAGCAAGTAAAGCGATAGGTTTGAAAGTAAATCCCGAAAAGACAAAGTATATGATTATGTCTCGTGACGAGAATATTGTACGAAATGGAAATAAAAAATTGGAGATTTATATTTCGAACAGATGGAAAATTTCAAATATCTTGAAGCAACAGTAATAAATATAAATGACATTCGGGAGGAAATTAAACACAGAATAAATATGGGAAATGTCTGTTATTATTCGGTTGAGAAGATTTTATCATCTAGTCTGCTGTCAAAAAATCTGAAAGTTAGAATTTATAAAACAGTTATGTTACCGGTTGTTCTTTATGGTTGTGAAACTTAGACTCTGACTTTGAGAGAGGAACATAGGTTAAGGGTGTTTGAGAATAAGATTCTTAGGAAAATATTTGGGGCTAAGAGGGATGAAGTTACAGGAGAATGGAGAAAGTTGCACAACACAGAACTGCACGCATTGTATTCTTCACCTGAAATAATTAGGAACATTAAATCTAGACGCTTGAGATGGGCAGGGCATGTAGCACGTATGGACGAATCCAGAAATGCATATAGAGTGTTAGTTGGGAGGCCGGAGGGAAAAAGACCTTTGGAGATGCCGAGACGTAGATGGGAGGAAAATATTAAAATGGATTTGAGGGAGATGGGATATGATGGTAGAGACTGGATTAATCTTGCACGGGATAGGGACCGATTGCGGGCTTATGTGAGGGCGGCAATGAACCTTCGGGTTCCTTAAAAACCAATTGTAAGTAAGTATAAGAATAAAGGGTGCAAGTCCTTTTTAATAATTTTTGATTGGAGCAATTTTAAACGTAAAATACCTAATAGTCTTTCGCTTCATTGACAATAAATTATGACAAATATGAAGGAAAATGTACATTTTTTTATATATTTTGACGCTTTAAGTTGTGTAGAAAAATGATAATAAAAATATTGGCCTTAGGGTTCATAGCCTTGAGAAATATTACATAGACCAAGAGTATTATTGCAAAGAGTTTAGATTGACATCTCATGCTAGCAAGAAAAAAAAATGTTGGTCCCTATGGTAATCATTCTAATATGCCATTTCATAATAGCTATTCACTCAATATAGTCTGTCATTGATGTTTCGTGTATAGTCTGTCATTGATGTTGCGTGTATGCTCTAATTTTAAATCTACCAGTCACATGACACGTCAGGATGTCATATATTACATAAGCGTAGGATGTGAAACGGAATTGAGTTCCTGCATTTAGCTATATATCGTACAAGTTTAATACGTATTAGAAGTGGTTTCAAAAAGGTAGATGGGAAGATAATATTAAAATGGATTTGAGGGAGGTAAGATATGACGATAGAGACTGGATTAATCTTGCTCAGGATAGGGACCAATGGCGGGCTTATGTGAGGGTGGCAATGAACCTCCGGGTTCCTTAAAAGCCAGTAAGTAAGTAAGTAAGTAAGTAAGTGGTTTCAAAACACGAAAGCTACTGTAGGTGAAGTTTTAATTACATACCACCTGAGTCATGAAAGTTAATGGGTGTATTGAACATCATCATCATCATCATCATCATCATCATCATCATCATCATCATCATCATCATCATCACCATACAAGGATTAAGCCATAGGCTCGTTCCGGTTTCATGAAAGCTAGAATTGTTAAAATTGTTCAGACCATCTTCTGTGTGGGCGTCCAATATTCCTCTTTCCATAAGGTCTATAATTTAACAACATTTTTGGAAATCTTTCTTCTGGCATTCTATCAATATGTTTTCTCCAGGCGTTCCTATATTTAACTATTCGATCAGTGAGTTTGAAAATATTTAATTCTTTTTTTATATCTTCATTTCTTTTTTTGTCTAGTAGAGTATATCCTACTATATTTCATAGAAATCTCATCTCTACTGCTTCCAATCTTTGTTCTTGTCTCTTAGTGATCGTCCAACATTCCGATCCATACATAAATATAGGAACAGACATTACTTTATAAAATTTCATTTTTGTTTCTTTCCTCGTATTTTTAAGGGTTCTTTTAATAGTGCCACACATCACATCAAATTTATTTATTTTGTCATTAATATGTATATTAAACAAATTTTACTAATTCTCCTTTAGACTGTAAATAATACAGTTTTGGTGCACTCAGAGAATGAAAGTTAATATAATGGAAGTTAAATTCGTTGCAACTACATTAATAATAATAATAATAATAATAATAATAATAATAATAATAATAATAATAATAATAAATGTTTCACTTTTTTGTTTCTTCGATTGAAATTCAATTTTGCACCCCAGTATCTTCGCTGGCATTGTCATGATCCCGATATTCTGTTCCCTGCAACGAAGTAAATTTTTACATTTACTTTCAGTTATTTTTCATTTCGTCATTTATTTTTTGACATTTTTTTCTCAATTCGTTTTTATTTCTCTGACAAATCCTAATTTCGTTTTGTCCATTATGTTATTATATTTCAATTTCGTGTTAACTTTTCTATATTTCGTTTTTTCTTTTTATATTTCGTATTTTCTTTCTTACATTTTTCTTTCTTTTTCTTAGACTTTTCCTTATTCCTTTTTCCACGTTCCGTTATTTCTTTCTTGACATTTCGATATTTATTTCTTGACTTTTCGTTATTCCCTCTTGACCTTCAGTTATTTATTTGTTGACATTCCGTTATTTATTTCTTGACATTCCGTTATTTATTTCTTGACATTCCGTTATTTATTTCTTGACATTCCGTTATTTATTTCTTGACATTCCGTTATTTATTTATTGACATTCCGTTATTTATTTATTGACATTCCGTTATTTATTTCTTGACATTCCGTTATTTATTTCTTGACATTCCGTTATATATTTCTTGACATTCCGTTATTTATTTCTTGACATTCCGTTATTTATTTCTTGACACTCCGTTATTTATTTATTGACATTTCGTTATTTATTTATTGACATTCCGTTATTTATTTATTGACATTCCGTTATTCATTTCTTGACATTCCGTTATTTCTTCCTTGACATTTCAATAAACACGAATTTTATTACGCCACATGGAAGGCAGTTTGATCAAAGACCTTATTATTACTATGCAAGCTCATTGGGTTTGATATGCGATGATGTTACATAAATTTGAACATCTGACTTTCTATTAATTGTTACATTTCATTCACAAAATACAAATTTTATAGCCTACAATTATAGGTTAAGTTACCTGTGGAGCTGTGCCTTATTTCGACCGTTACTCACAATCAGTGCTACACGAAAGCATTTTTTATAGCTCGACAAATGCATTCTCGTTGTAGTGTGTAAAGGAACTAAAGGTGCATCTACACAGTTCAATATTCAAATCCCGTATGCATGCAGTCTAGGAATAATATTGAAAGAATCAAGTTTAAAAGGTACGTTCAATTAAGAGGCATGAAGATTTTGTGTCTACATTGTGCGCCGTTTTGAACGTCGTCTTCACTGCGTAAATATATTAATTAATATTAAATATCAATCTTGCATTCATCGCTTTAAAGTTGAAAGAACAGTTTAACCGTGTAGTTGCATCTTAATGTATTCATGATCATCAATTTACGGGGAAACAGTTGGCGATAACGACTAAACAAAAGAAGGACCATGTGATAAATTGATAGCGATAAATGTAGTTGGAAAAATTATCGCAAAGTGTGACTGTCATTGGTTGGAATTCAAAATTTCATTACACTTCATTGGTCGCAAATGGAATTACGTCATATGAACGAAATAATCTGCGTAAAATTCGGGCAGATCAGACTGTTACATACGAAAGAGTGTAAAAACTGTGCTAGTTGTCTATCTATAAGGGAGTTCGATATAGTTTAGTATTAGTGTATAGAAAGACTTAACTTTGTACTTCAATTTCTCATTAGTTTACTTCAAAATTCATAACTGAAGCTGAAATTTCTATGAATTGTTATGTCACTATAAGGAATACGAATATTAGTTACTTGATATACTCTGACTTACATTAATATATTAAAGAATTGTATAGACATGGAGAAAAGTCACATATCATGATTATAATAATAATAATAATAATAATAATAATAATAATAATAATAATGTTTTATTTTCGCTGGCAGAGTTAAGGTCATCAGGCCCTCTCTTCCACTCAACCAGCCTTAATCAATACAATACGTATTTAAATTACGAATATTTACACTACACTTAAAAGGTTCTCCAGCAATATTCTTCAGTTAAGTTTTAAAGTCTAGTAGACTACATATTTATTTAAATTTAGAAAACCTATAAGGTAAAGTAGTAACTTTATTTATGAGCTAATTTAATTCAATCAGTTATAATTAATTTAAGATTTGAGATAGCTAGTAAAATGATGAAAATTAATTTAATATAAGCTTACTAGGACTATGTTACAGGGAGAATATATATATATATATATAAATCTAAAAAATATTTCTATAATGAGAAAATTAATGTAATTACCATTAGAGGTTTTGTAAATCTATTTAGAGAAATTAATGATAATAATAATAATAATAATAATAATAATAATAATAATAATAATAATAATAATAATAATGTTTTATTTTCGCTGGCAGAGTTAAGGCCATAAGCCTTCTCTTCCACTCATCCAGCCTTAATCAATACAATACATATTTAAATTACAAATATTTACACTACACTTAAAAGGTTCTCCAGCAGTATTCTTCAGTTTTAACGACTAGTAGACTACATATTTATTTAAATTTAGATAAACCTTTAAGGTAAAGTAGTAACTTAATTTATGAGCTAATTTAATTCAATCAATTATAATTAATTTAAGATTTGAGATAGCTAGTAAAATGATGAAAATTAATTTAATATAAGCTTACTAGGACTATGTTACAGGGGAAAAAATATATATATATATATATAAATCTAAAAAATATTTCTATAATGAGAAAATTAATGTAATTGCCATTAGAGGTTTTGTAAATCTATTTAGAGAAATTAATGATAATAATAGGAATGGACAGATGTTAGTTTCATTATAAGTAACAAATATTCATCATCAATTAATTTAAGTAAGAATTTATGTAATTTTGACCTAAATGAAGTTATTGTCCAACAACCCTTACATCACTCGGAAGCGAGTTCCAATTTATAGCAACTGAAACTGTAAAAGATGAAGAATATAAAGATGTCTTGTGGTAGGGTATAGTGAGTAAATTGTTATGGTGAGATCTTGTACTTAGCTGATGATATGCGGATAAATTTTGAAAACGAGAAGCCAAATAGATTGGGGTAGCGGTGCGCAGAATTTGAAATAAGAGAATATGATAGAATGTTAAATTTTTTCTTCGATAAAGTAGCTGAAAGCTTGGAAAAACTACAGGCATTATTATAAAAATGTTGAAAACCGTATTTCATTCAGAGAGTTACTATGACGACCGCATATCTGCCTCGGTTCTCTCGAATTTTACAGTTCTTGCTCATTGAGGACGAGAGACGCGATCTGTGACGCCCAGAGCATTCATTGGTACAGATAGAAGCCTTGTAAGCAAAAACTTCCACCTCGCCAGTCTAAATGTTCATGCATTATGCTTCTGTACTCGTGTGTTTTCTTTTCTAATCAACCATGAACAGAATAATAACTATTACGTTTGTTCCCAGTAATTTTTCACAAAAACGATTTGCTTTCAGAATTGCACGCAGTACTGGTGAAATACACGATTTTTGTTCTACTTTAAAAATCTGAAGTTCACAAACGTTAGATAAAAAGTTAGCGTGGAGTTCAAAAATCCAGTTTATATCGACCATGTTTTGATACTAAATTGGACTCAGTGAATACGTTGTAAAATTTTAAAAATGTGTGATTTATTACTTTATCATAAAAGATCTCTTTCATGATATTGCATATTGACTTATATTGTTAATACTTTGTTATAAAACATAAAAATTGTGATTCACGTATCTATTGTCTGAAATACTTCGAAATACTCTACGTAGGGTAAAGGTTGGTGATACAGTGATATGGGTAAAGTCATGATAAGTTGAGAATTTATACGCTTTTACTTAGTGAGAGAAGGATCTGTTTTACGGAACAATTCCTTAAGACGTTCGGCAAAAAAAAAAAATTTGTCACATAGTAAAATTGTGACACACTTTCAAGAAAACTATCACGATGTTACCAACTTTTACCCTGCTTGTTAAAACAGTTTTTGTTTAGTATAAAGTAATTTTTCTTTTAAGATTTTTCGTCTAAATTCCAGTCTTTTTTTTTTATACTCATAAATGTAAAATAAGAGATAAATTGATCAGTATATCATTGTAAATACATTTTTTAACCATAACATATAATAAACTAAGATTTATGTTACTTTTAATTTTAAAAACGTGTTACAAAATCGTGATAGGTGAAATTTACAAGTTCAGTTTATAATTTTCAATTTCGTACAATGCTTACATTTTAAGATTTAAGAATTATTGTTGATTTTTCCAGACATATAACATCGTTTTAAGCTGTTACTTTTTCTTCTAAATTATAAGAATCTACTGACATGAGTCTGTCGCATTTAAATACACTTAAATGCCATCGAACCTGGGACGTGATCGAACCCGCAACCTCGAGCACAGAAGGCCAGTGCTACTTATACCGATTACGGTACCCAGACCGAAACAGAGTATACGAGATTCTAAGATTTCTGTTACTTTGAATTTAGTAAACACGAGAAAAAATGGTCGTATGGAGTTTAGAAATCCAGTTTTCGTTACACCATATTAATCATGAATTCTATAGAGTTTTTGTGTAACAAAATTTTAGAATTGTGTTAATTCTTTCTTTATATATAAGCCTATATGGTTTATTTTTTACCACATAGTACTTTCAAATTCAAATTGTTAATTTGTATCATAAATTATGAGAATTGTGCAAATCCCAACCTAATATTTAAAATTTATGAAAACCAGACATGATAAAACTGCTTTTGGTATAAAAAATATTTTTTCTCATAGTTTTTTCCTCTACATTTCAACATTTATGGTCATTTTCTTATTAAATGCTGGATACATATACGTTTCACAAATATAGATTGATAAATAATTTACAAAACTTCATTTCTCACACTAGTTTATTAAACCGTGTCGGACTGTAAAGAAAACAACTATCGCAATGTCTATATTTTATATGTTGTACAATATTACAGTATTGTGAAATTTTAATTTTCCTACAATTTTTTTATATTGCTCTATTAAAAATATAGCATATACCCTATTAACCTGTGGTATCCTATAGGATACTTTGCGAATTTAAGTGTTAACCATACTACAAAATAATCAAAGCTTTCTATTATTTTGAATTTTGCAAATGCGAAATAAAACAATGCTGGGTGGAATTTATAAATCCAGTTTTTATTGACCACGTTTTAATATTGAATTTTGTACAGTCAGTACGATATAAAGTTTTAGTTGTGTCTGTTCTTTCTACATTAATAGTTTGTGCGAGATCGTGCGTATTTGCTTGGTTTCCGCACAAAACCAATCCGCGGAAAGTCTAAAATCCCACATTCAGTATTACCAACCTAACACACACAACAATTTCCCTCTTATTACCGCTTAATCGACATATTGGTTTTACTGCTTTAGGCTCTTAACATATTATTTTTAGAGACGTTCAATATAGTAATAAATATAAATTAAACTTACTACTGCAATTTCACTAAATTGCACTGTTAATTATTGTTTTTAAATATTTGCAAAAATTAAGTAAACTCTACAACTCCACTAAAGTTACTGCATTCGTGATGCAAGTAACATTAAGGAAGCCGCGAAAAAATCAACAAGGTTCCAGACTCATCATAAACTGGGGGAAAAAAAAAGACTGACGTATATCGCGGCCTGTTGGAGTATAGTAAACACAGAAAACATTTTAAAGCAACAATGTTGAAGATAGATATTTTTGTTTTGCAAATTTGCCGTCATTGAACAGAAACCAAGATGGAGATTTCATTGCAACTAATTAGAAATTCCTCTTTCTGGTATGTAATAAACGATCTTCGCACAAAATAATGTACGATACACGAGCGGTATATTTTCTTTCAATTCTCGGAAATTAAAAAAGCTCAACTACGTTTCGCTTTTTCAAATTTTTCATCGAACATGAAAACTTCAACATACCGCTCTTGTAATGCATATTACTATTCTCTTATGATATGACGTAGTAATAATTTGACGATGATAATTTTTTTGTTACAAATCATAGTAATTGTCGAAGGCTAACCTATTATTTAAAATATTTTCAAGAGCCTACATTTTGAAACAATTTTTATATCAGAACAATTTTTCATCTGAATTTTATTGTAAGCTCCAAAATTTTATTGATATTTTCTTTTTATATGCTTCATATACTATCAATAAATATACATTAAAATAACGATTAATTTGGCCACTGTTTCACTGCAAAAAAAAAGAAGACATTATCGCATATAAAAAGCTAATTTCTGTCTCTTGGAAATGTGAAAGATTTACTATCACTCAATACATTGAAAGAAGTTTCTTCACCAGAAACATGCACCGAAGAGAAGAAGCTGTTTCCATGGCCACACAGATCCGTTTCTCTGAGCGTTGAAGGAATCCATGTGTTGGCAGTCAGTATTGTCCTGGACGGTCGATAGCATTAACTGGGATGTATGTCCACTGCTAGCAGCTTACTCGTAGGTCTTCTGAAACCCTTACAATGGACGTGGAGAAGCTTGAAAAATCCTCCCCTTCATCAGTAAGTTTGAGCAGCTCCTAATCTTCACCTGTCCTCAAGTCGATGACACATTTCCACCAGAAAGAAACGCTGGAATGCTAAATAATGTACAGATCTCTTTTATAAAATTATTGTTGTCTGTCTTCCACTTAAATTTTGTTTGTCTATGGTTGCAGTGTACACAAAAAAGGGAAAGGTTTGCGCGGAATTCATGTGTGTACGTTCGAATCCCGTCTAAGTATGCATGTAGGCTATATACAGGGACAACATTTTTAATATTAACATGGCTATACCTTTAGAGAACCGAAAACACTGTTTGCTACCCCCTTCCACGACTGTAGTTCGATGATACTGGCGTAAAACACAAACAAATCACTTTACTAGGTATAGGAGGGAAGAAAATTAGTTCATCCATTTACGTAAACTAGGAAATGTCGCGATTTTGAGTTTGATAATTTTCATTAGGTTTTTGTTTAATCAAAATGCAGTACTGTATTAAGAATAAGTGTTTTTACTCACAAACTGAGTTATCCATGCGAACGTATTCATTATGCAGAGTATATTATACTGTCTACAGCACATTAGCGTACAATATAGAGAATGAAGTTAAATTGAAAAATAATCATAATATGAAAATTTAAACATATTTTTGAAAATGGTGGCCGTTCATTTCGATACAGGCTTCAGTTCTTTTGTGTACATTATCGCACTATAGACTAATGTACCTAATTCTAATTACCAGTTTCGTCCTTCGTACTAGTAACTCCTGTTGAAATAATTCTGTACCTACTCTATCAAAGAGTACCTTACGTACTGTAAATTCAATCTTCACTTCTGCCCGACCCGCACAGATAAAATTACTCAGACATGCTATCTACTGTCCGTCCAAGTGGTTATGCCGCAGGATCGTAGAAAGGGGGGAAATCACGTGACAGTTAATTACTTAACGAGGTCCTTTTATTTAAGTTTCTTAAACAGTTATATAATAATTTCAAGGTAAAAATTGTTCCGGGGCAGGGTATCGATCCCGGGACCTCTGGTTGAACGTACCAGCGCTCTACCACTGAGCTACCCGGGAACTCCACCCGACACCGTCTCAACTTTTCCCTTTATATCCACACAACTCGCGTGGGCTGACGAAACGCCAGAGACCCACAACGAGTGCACACAATCTCTGTGTGACTTGGAATTGTGGTTTTCTGTTAACGTACACAGTAACGTATATATTATGCAAAGCTAGTCTTTCAGGTAAAGCTCCCTGTAAAACAGATTTGAATAATTTCAAGGAAAAAAATTGTTCCGGGGCCGGGTATCGATCCCGGGACCTCTGGTTGAACGTACCAGCGCTCTACCACTGAGCTACCCGGGAACTCCACCCGACACCGTCTCAACTTTACGTTACTGTGTTCGTTAACAGAAAACCACAATTCCAAGTCACACAGAGATTGTGTGCACTCGATGTGGGTCTCTGGCGTTTCGTCAGCCCACGCGAGTTGTGTGGCTATAAAGGAAAAGTTGAGACGGTGTCGGGTGGAGTTCCCGGGTAGCTCAGTGGTAGAGCGCTGGTACGTTCAACCAGAGGTCCCGGGATCGATACCCGGCCCCGGAACAATTTTTCCCTTGAAATTATTCAAATCTGCTTTACAGGGAGCTTTACCTGAAAGACTAGATTTGCATAGTTATATAATATTACGTAAGCTTCCAAATCCTAACAGAAATTAATGTTTTCAGAAAAGAGCTAAGACAGCCTAGCCACTAATCTTTATATAAAGGCGAGAAGAAGCCTGGTGGAAATCGGGATGCGACGTAGGCAAACGGACGACAGTACCTGTGCGAAAATATGATTCAATATTGAAAGCTCTTTCGTCACAGGAAAACGCGAACATATTTCTGGAACGTACTATAGTCACTAACTCTGTACTGTTTACTATATGCGGCCTTGGTTCTGTGTGGAGGACAGATGGAACTTCATTATTAGAAGGGGCGGGAGTGAAGTGCATTAAAAATCTCAGGTACAATAAAAATTGAAGTAAAAATAAAATTGTGTCCCTGTACCTGTGTATATGATGCATCTATATGCAGTATGTACATCTGTCTGTCCTACAGGGCGTATCTGTGAATGTTATACAGGTTGAACCATAAGTAATGTCACTAATTTCATGGGGTTATTCTTTGAGATATTTCAAACCACAAAGTTTAATATAATTTTGCTCGTTCTTACTTCCTTTCTGACTGAGATAAAAATTGTTTTAGATAAAACATTTCATAGCATGTTTTGGGAAAGACATTGGTTTAATTCCCGATATGCTCAGTCAATTTAAGAAAGCAGTGTATTATGATAATAAATTATTGAAAGAATTTTAGTTTTGTGCTTTAAAGGTATAGAAATTTGAACCGAAGTAATGTAACATTTTAAAATTCCTTTTCAGAACGGAAAAGTTACATTTGTTCGGTTCAAATTTCTGCACATTTAAACGACAAAACTAAAATTCTTTCATTCATTTATTATCATAATACACTGATCTCTTAAATTGACTGAGCGTCTTGGGAATTAAATCAATGGCCTTCCCAAAACACGCTGTGAAATGCTTAATATAAAACAGTTTTTATCTCGAAAAGAAAGCAAAAAACGAGCAAAATTAAAATTTGTTTGAAATATCTCAAAGAATAACCCTTAAATTAATTACATTTCTTACGGTTCACCGTGTATATTTTCAAGAAGGACCAAAAACAGGTCTTACAGCAGTGGTTGTCAGCACTCGCTGAAATGTGCAAAGGGTACGCTGTGCTGTCCGGTGTGCACTGTCGTGCAACAGGGAGAGATAGAGAGCATACCCGCTAGCAGCTACGAGAGCACTATGGTGCACAGCGTTTTCCGCGGGTAAGAAAGGCTAGCCCCAGCGTGCTCTGTGCTGACGACCCCTGTCTTACAGTATTTGAGCGCCAAAACATTCCTCATTAAACGAATAAAAATATTGAATAGAATGAATAAATAAATCAGTCAATTAATAAAACGAATGGATGAATGGAACGAAGCAGAAGGATGGATAAATAAATGGAATGAAGCTGACGAATGGATAGATGGATATATAGAAGGAAGCGGATGGATGAATGGATGGAAAGGAGCAGACGAATGGATGGATGAATGGAATAAAGCGCATGAATGTATGGATAGATGGATGGAACGAAGTAGACTTATGGAGGAAAAAGAGGACGAATAGATTGATGGATGGATGGAATGAAGCGGACGGATGGATGGATGGATGGATGGATGGATGGATGGATGGATGGATCGAAACAGACGAATGGATGGATAGATAGGTAGATAGATAGATAGATAGATAGATAGATAGATAGATAGATAGATAGATAGATAGATAGATAGATAGATAGATAGATAGATTAGATAGATAGATAGATAGATAGATAGATAGATAGATAGATAGATAGATAGATAGATAGATATACATAGATATATATACATAGATAGATAGATAGATAGATAGATAGATAGATAGATAGATAGATAGATAGATAGATAGATAGATAGATAGATAGATAGATAGATAGATAGATAGATAGATAGATAGATAGATAGATAGATAGATAGATAGATAGATGAAACGAAACGGATGGATGGATGGGTGGATGGAAACAGACGAATAGATGGGTGAATGGATGGATGGAACGAAACAGATGGAGGAAAAAGAAGACGGATGGATGGATGGAACGAAGCGGACGAATGGATGGATGGATGGATGGAACGAGACAGACGAATGGATGGATGGATGGATGGATGGAACGAGACAGACGAATGGATGGATGGATGGATGGAACGAGACAGACGAATGGATGGATGGATGGATAAATGGAACGAAACAGACGAATGGCTGAATGGATGGAATGAAACAAATGAATGGCTAGATGGATCTAGATGGATGGATGGAACGAAACGGACGAATGGATGGATGGAAACAAAGGAATGGATATGTGGATGGATGGATGGATGGATAAATGGAACGAAACAGACGAATGGCTGAATGGATGGAATGAAACAAATGAATGGCTAGATGGATCTAGATGGATGGATGGAACGAAACGGACGAATGGATGGATGGAAACAAAGGAATGGATATGTGGATGGATGGATGGATGAAACGAAGCGAATGAATGGATGAATTGAACGAATGGACGAATAGAGGAATGGAAACAAAGCGGAAAGTTGCGAAAGTCAATATGGCTTCAGTTAATCCTACACGGTCCTCTGAATGTTTCACAGCATTTTCTTGTTTCGTTTAAGTATTCATCATGTAGTACTTTTTCCTAACTCGGAAATGTTGTTTTCATGGAAAAACCCCAGTTCATTTTTATACAATAGACCTTTCAGTGCGTTTGCGAAAGTCAATACTTCAGCTATTTCCAGTTCGTACCATAGTAAACAAACAAGTCGGTAAATAAATAAACTGGAAGTGATTTTTGCATCCGTCCTGTGCCTGTAAACATTCTTCAATATTAATGGGAATAGAAACATTTGTGTTTCCATTAGACTCTTTGTACAGGAATGCAATCAACATGAACATTTGTAGCTTTCAATCTTCGAAAGTTGTGGGGTAAACTTATTCCTCTCTCTCTCTCTCTCTCTCAAACAACAAGAAACACGCGAACTTGTTCCCACGGATTGGATAATGCACTCCAAGCAATCAAGAATTGAGTGTCAGATGTTTCGTAATGTAATATCCACGTGTCCATGGCAACATGTTCGGAGCTCAGCAGTCTTTGATTTGCATTCTGATGAGATTAAAGAGGACGTGCTCTGTGCAGCTGTAATTGCTGGTTGTAACCGCACCAGTTGCAAACTTTTACCATTACCAGCAGCTCTACAACAACTGAAACTATTCTCGGGAAATCCTCAGTGTTGGCTTAATGTCGAGCCAACGTTTCGATCCCCGTGGTCGACTGAAATAACCGCAGATTATCGCAGAGAATCCTACATTTTAAGGGTATTGGTGTAATCGGTGAGTAGGTGGGAAGTTAATGGGATAGTTCTTAAAAAAATATATATTTTAAACTGGGGTTTGTAATTTTTATTTCCATTTATATTCAGTAAAATAACATGATGATGTTGATGATTGAAAGATGGGTGAGTGGGTGAATGGATGAATATGTGGATATACCGGGTGATCCGTAAGTAATGTCATTAATTTCAGGGAGTTATTCTTTGAGATATTTCAAACAAAAAAAGTTTAATACAATTTTGTTAATTTTTTAGATAAAACTGAATAGAGCAGTGTATTATGACCAGGCTTCGAGACTTCGGACCCAATAGAGCAGTTCAGTGGGAAATCCGTATAACGGCGTACTGAGTATAGTGGTAAAGCGTATAGTGGGTGGGGTACTGTAGAATGAATGCCAACAAATACGCAAAGGAAAACGCTCTGGATTTGAAGGTTCTGACGAATAATTTGGTTTTCATACAAACTGTGTCTGAAACTATTACACGGTTAGAAAAGTCAGAGCAAGAGATACCGAAAGCCCTCAAATTAATTTAGAAAATGATGCAGAGAATTAATGAGACATCAAGTACATCGGTTACTAAACGTGTAAAACAGAAGTGGAAATCAATTTCATGTAAAAATAACGGATATGGATCATTGTGTAACATAAACAGCAAATTAGCGGACATAGAGTGATCTGAGAATAAAGGACTGTCTCTTAGAGACTGCAATGAAGTTAGGTTTTTTCGTTTTGCTCCTATCACGTCATATGCGACGTAGAGCGCAACTTTTTACAGTACAAATTTTGTTTAGCAGATAACCGAAAAAGATTTACGTTTGAGACATTGTAGTAGTACATTGCAATTCGGTACTGTAACTGCACTTCCTGAAGACGACCAATAGGATAAATGAAGAAATTAAAATTGCTACATGCTTATTTCCACCATTAACACTGTGTATAATTAAACACAAATACTTATAAAAGACAGGAGAATAAATGCTTTTCACATTCTTTTGTCATTATCATTATGTAATGTATATTTACTTTCAGAATGTAGATATGTGTGTTTCCCCATACTACCGTATTCTACTCTAAATAGCAACGTTGTTATCTCAACACATCTCTATCTACCTGCAGCGAGCCAACATGCACAGTAAACTTATTGTATCGGGTCCAAAGTCTCGAAGTCTGATTATGACAATAAATTATTGAAAGAATTTTAGTTTCCACCTTGAAATGTGCAGAATTTTGATCTGAACAGATGTAACTTTTCGTTCTGAAAAGGGATTTTAAAATGTAACATTTCTTCAGATCAAATTTCTGCACATTTAAAGGAAAAAACTAAAATATTTCAATAATTTATTGTCATAATACACTGCTCTCTTAAACTGACCGATAATATCGGGGATTGAATCAATGGCTTTCCCAAAACACGTTATGAAATGTTTCATACAGCTTTCATTTCAAAACTTTTCAATCTAAATAACTGATTATTTACATTGAAATTAATTTAAACAAAAAACATGTCAATTTAGATGTGGGGGGGTCTGAAACCAAGCTTAATTGCATTTTAGATTTCACCCCCATCCCCAGCCACTCCCAATTTGAAATTTCAAATGGCACCCCTATATTTTTATACATAAATATGGAAGAGTAGGCCTATTCAATTGTTTATACACCTCATTCATTTGTTTTCGCTGTCAGCGCGTCTGACCGCGAAACCAGGTGGCCCGGGTTCGAATCCCGGTCGGGGCACGTTACCTGGTTGAGGTTTTTCCCGGGTTTTCCCCCAACCCAATACGAGCAAATGCTGGGTAACTTTCGGTGCTGGACTCCGGACTCATTTCACCGGCATTATCACCTTCATTTCATTCAGACGCTAAATAACCTAAATGTTGATACAGAGTCGTAAAATAACCCAATAAAATAAAATTAAGTTACAAGAATTCAGACATTGTAGGCCTACTTAAAATCTGTGGCAGATGAAAAATATTCAAAATATGCAAATTATTTCATTTTAAAAATTCAAGTAACACTTAAACTCCTCAATTTATAAACATGAAAGCCACCGGCGTAGCTCAGTCGGCTAAGGAATTCTCCTATCTATCCGGAGTTGCGCTCGGGAGCGGGCTCGATTCTCGCTTTGACTGATTACTTGGTTGGATTTTTTCCGAGGTTTTCCTCAAATGTAAGGCGAACGTCAGGTAATCTATGGCGAATCCTCGGTCTCATCTCGCTAAATACTATCTCGCTATCTCCAATCTCATCGCGCTTAAATAACCTATTTGACACAGCATCGTTAAATAACCAAGTAAAACAATTGTAAACCTGAAACTTATACCTACATTTATTATTGTTGATATTAATAGCAATGTGTGTACAAAAATTCGTCTCTACTCTCTCGCTTATAATTTTACTGCATTTTTTTTTTTACATTTTTCAAATTTATTAAAAATCCTAGCCCTACATATATCTGTCAGTGAATCGCTTCCGCGTTTGTTATCGAATCTGAGACCTTTAGCTGGGAGTGTAAGTAGATAATAACCTTAGTATATTATAATGATTTCTCTACGCTTAGGAAAAAAATTGGAGAAATGTAAGGACAGGCCATTCCGTTGCTAGGATACTAGATCTGCTTGTGGCTCGGTCTAGGTGTTGACATGTGTTCGTTCATGCACAGCAGGGAGAGATGCTTCAACCTTTCACACATGTCAATCATACAAAGGAATTGTCAGACAGCCTCACCAATGTTTGCGAGAGTGAAATGCTGATGGTTCGTTGGCTACAAGGCTCCACAGGCTCGCTATGGGACTAACAATTATGTTTGTTTTCAGATAAAATACACAAAACCTTTGAAATACTCTGAGCGAACGACCTTGACATACTGTTTTTATGCATTTAACCGTACAAATACTGCTTACGGATGAATCGACAGTACTTTATCCACACTCTATATATAAATACTACTCACTGATCGTTTGAAAGAGAAAATGTGATCTCTAACTTCATTATAGGTTCTGTTTGTATTGATAAGTGATGGTTTTAGTCCTATTGTGAAAGTGAAAGACTTGAATAATTTCGAGGGAAAAATTGTTCCGGACCCGGGTATCGAACCCGGGACCTTTGGTTTAACGTACCAACGCTCTACCACTGAGCTACTCGGGAACTCTAACCGACACCGATCCAATTTTTCCCTCTATATCCACAGACCTCAAAGTGGGCTGACAACCGTCAAGCAACCAACTTCGAGTGCACACTAACTCTGTGTGACTTAAATTGTGGCTTTCTGTTAACGAACAGTGACGTGTATTATGCAAATCAAGATTTCAGGTATAACTCCCTGCAAAGTTGATTTGAATAATTTCGAGGAAAAATTGTTCCGGAGCCGGGTATCGAACCCGGACCTTTGGTTTAACGTACCAACGCTCTACCACTGAGCTACTCGGGAACTAACCGACACCGATCCAATTTTTCCCCTCTATATCCACAGACCTCAAAGTGGGCTGACAACCGTCAAGCAACCAACTTCGAGTGCACACTAACTCTGTGTGACTTAAATTGTGGCTTTCTGTTAACGAACAGTGACGTGTATTATGCAAATCAAGATTTCAGGTATAACTCCTGCAAAGTTGATTTGAATAATTTCGAGGAAAAATTGTTCCGGAGCCGGGTATCGAACCCGGGACCTTTGGTTTAACGTACCAACGCTCTACCACTGAGCTACTCGGGAACTCTAACCGACACCGATCCAATTTTTCCCTCTATATCCACAGACCTCAAAGTGGGCTGACAACCGTCAAGCAACCAACTTCGAGTGCACACTAACTCTGTGTGACTTAAATTGTGGCTTTCTGTTAACGAACAGTGACGTGTATTATGCAAATCAAGATTTCAGGTATAACTCCCTGTAAAGTTGATTTGAATAATTTCGAGGAATAAATTGTTCCGGAGCCGGGTATCGAACCCCACTGAGCACCAGGAACTCTAACAATTTTTCAATTTTTCCTCTATATCCACAGAGGGACCTTTGGTTTAACGTACCAACGCTCTACCACTGAGCTACTCGGGAACTCTAACCGACACCGATCCAATTTTTCCCTCTATATCCACAGACCTCAAAGTGGGCTGACAACCGTCAAGCAACCAACTTCGAGTGCACACTAACTCTGTGTGACTTAAATTGTGGCTTTCTCTTAACGAACAGTGACGTGTATTATGCAAATCAAGATTTCAGGTATAACTCCCTGCAAAGTTGATTTGAATAATTTCGAGGAAAAAAATTGTTCCGGAGCCGGGTATCGAACCCGGGACCTTTGGTTTAACGTACCAACGCTCTACCACTGAGCTACTCGGGAACTAACCGACACCGATCCAATTTTTCCCTCTATATCCACAGACCTCAAAGTGGGCTGACAACCGTCAAGCAACCAACTTCGAGTGCACACTAACTCTGTGTGACTTAAATTGTGGCTTTCTGTTAACGAACAGTGACGTGTATTATGCAAATCAAGATTTCAGGTATAACTCCCTGCAAAGTTGATTTGAATAATTTCGAGGAATAAATTGTTCCGGAGCCGGGTATCGAACCCGGGACCTTTGGTTTAACGTACCAACGCTCTACCACTGAGCTACTCGGGAACTCTAACCGACACCGATCCAATTTTTCCCTCTATATCCACAGACCTCAAAGTGGGCTGACAACCGTCAAGCAACCAACTTCGAGTGCACACTAACTCTGTGTGACTTAAATTGTGGCTTTCTGTTAACGAACAGTGACGTGTATTATGCAAATCAAGATTTCAGGTATAACTCCTGTAAAGTTGATTTGAATAATTTCGAGGAATAAATTGTTCCGGAGCCGGGTATCGAACCCGGGACCTTTGGTTTAACGTACCAACGCTCTACCACTGAGCTACTCGGGAACTCTAACCGACACCGATCCAATTTTTCCCTCTATATCCACAGACCTCAAAGTGGGCTGACAACCGTCAAGCAACCAACTTCGAGTGCACACTAACTCTGTGTGACTTAAATTGTGGCTTTCTGTTAACGAACAGTGACGTGTATTATGCAAATCAAGATTTCAGGTATAACTCCCTGTAAAGTTGATTTGAATAATTTCGAGGAATAAATTGTTCCGGAGCCGGGTATCGAACCCGGGACCTTTGGTTTAACGTACCAACGCTCTACCACTGAGCTACTCGGGAACTCTAACCGACACCGATCCAATTTTTCCCTCTATATCCACAGACCTCAAAGTGGGCTGACAACCGTCAAGCAACCAACTTCGAGTGCACACTAACTCTGTGTGACTTAAATTGTGGCTTTCTGTTAACGAACAGTGACGTGTATTATGCAAATCAAGATTTCAGGTATAACTCCTGTAAAGTTGATTTGAATAATTTCGAGGAATAAATTGTTCCGGAGCCGGGTATCGAACCCGGGACCTTTGGTTTAACGTACCAACGCTCTACCACTGAGCTACTCGGGAACTCTAACCGACACCGATCCAATTTTTCCCTCTATATCCACAGACCTCAAAGTGGGCTGACAACCGTCAAGCAACCAACTTCGAGTGCACACTAACTCTGTGTGACTTAAATTGTGGCTTTCTGTTAACGAACAGTGACGTGTATTATGCAAATCAAGATTTCAGGTATAACTCCCTGTAAAGTTGATTTGAATAATTTCGAGGGAATAAATTGTTCCGGAGCCGGGTATCGAACCCGGGACCTTTGGTTTAACGTACCAACGCTCTACCACTGAGCTACTCGGGAACTCTAACCGACACCGATCCAATTTTTCCCTCTATATCCACAGACCTCAAAGTGGGCTGACAACCGTCAAGCAACCAACTTCGAGTGCACACTAACTCTGTGTGACTTAAATTGTGGCTTTCTGTTAACGAACAGTGACGTGTATTATGCAAATCAAGATTTCAGGTATAACTCCCTGTAAAGTTGATTTGAATAATTTCGAGGGAATAAATTGTTCCGGAGCCGGGTATCGAACCCGGGACCTTTGGTTTAACGTACCAACGCTCTACCACTGAGCTACTCGGGAACTCTAACCGACACCGATCCAATTTTTCCCTCTATATCCACAGACCTCAAAGTGGGCTGACAACCGTCAAGCAACCAACTTCGAGTGCACACTAACTCTGTGTGACTTAAATTGTGGCTTTCTGTTAACGAACAGTGACGTGTATTATGCAAATCAAGATTTCAGGTATAACTCCTGTAAAGTTGATTTGAATAATTTCGAGGGAATAAATTGTTCCGGAGCCGGGTATCGAACCCGGGACCTTTGGTTTAACGTACCAACGCTCTACCACTGAGCTACTCGGGAACTCTAACCGACACCGATCCAATTTTTCCCTCTATATCCACAGACCTCAAAGTGGGCTGACAACCGTCAAGCAACCAACTTCGAGTGCACACTAACTCTGTGTGACTTAAATTGTGGCTTTCTGTTAACGAACAGTGACGTGTATTATGCAAATCAAGATTTCAGGTATAACTCCTGTAAAGTTGATTTGAATAATTTCGAGGGAATAAATTGTTCGGAGCCGGGTATCGAACCCGGGACCTTTGGTTTAACGTACCAACGCTCTACCACTGAGCTACTCGGGAACTCTAACCGACACCGATCCAATTTTTCCCTCTATATCCACAGACCTCAAAGTGGGCTGACAACCGTCAAGCAACCAACTTCGAGTGCACACTAACTCTGTGTGACTTAAATTGTGGCTTTCTGTTAACGAACAGTGACGTGTATTATGCAAATCAAGATTTCAGGTATAACTCCCTGTAAAGTTGATTTGAATAATTTCGAGGAATAAATTGTTCCGGAGCCGGGTATCGAACCCGGGACCTTTGGTTTAACGTACCAACGCTCTACCACTGAGCTACTCGGGAACTCTAACCGACACCGATCCAATACCTGAAATCTTGATTTGCATAATACACGTCACTGTTCGTTAACAGAAAACCACAATTTAAGTCACACAGAGTTAGTGTGCACTCGAAGTTGACACCGTCAATTTTTCCCTCTATATCCACAGACCTCAAAGTGGGCTGCTTGACCGTTGTCAGCCCACTTTGAGGTCTGTGGATATAGAGGGAAAAATTGGATCGGTGTCGGTTAGAGTTCCCGAGTAGCTCAGTGGTAGAGCGTTGGTACGTTAAACCAAAGGTCCCGGGTTCGATACCCGGCTCCGGAACAATTTTTCCTCGAAATTATTCAAATCAACTTTACAGGGAGTTATACCTGAAATCTTGATTTGCAGTGCAAGACTTGATCATGAAATGAATATCACATCTTAGTTTCTACAATTTCCTACAAATCTCTTTTTGTGTTGTAGATTTATGCCACCTTATGTTTCCGCAATCACTCGTCAGACGCACATTACCAGAAAAATGTAATGTACCGAATCTTGAAAGCAGTCCTCGTGTATGTACGCCGCAAGTTTCAAAAGACTGTCCACAATTAGACATAAATACAAACTGTTTTGTTCACTGCACATACGTAATGCCTTGTATCGGGAACTTAGTAAACTTAGGCGGCCAATTTCTTTCTCATTAGGCGGCCCATATATACAGACACAAAAATACATACAAATGAAATTCTCGACACACAACTCAATTTCAGAATACACACACTCTTTGACTCCACATTACACTACACAAACACACCCCCACAGGAAACAAAACAAAAGACGTCAAGATCAGCACCAACCAGTTCTGAAGATTGCCAATAACAGGCTGAAACATGTTAATAAGTTAATGTAAAACTTAACACGAGAAAGGACACAATACTGTAAATTTATTTCAACTCAACAACAATGTACTTTTATTGTCACAACAATAAAACTCTTCACTCTCTACAATTTAATTTCATTCCCGTCAACAATGGGATTTGCTCTCCACACAGTAACACAGCGTTCGTTATTGTACTCCACAAACGACAATGACAATTTACTTGGACTGTTACGAACAATAATGAACTGTTAATCTTAACTAATATTCACAAAGCACTATTTACAAATCAGAACTGTCAGTTATCAGTTCACAGTTCTTCTAGCTCAGTCACTCGAGTTCACAGTATCTCGAACCACAGACCTTCAGAGACAGTCCACTGTACTCGAACTCAGATCACTCCAACTGCAGTCCACTGCACTCGAACTCAGGTCCCTCCAACTGCGGTCCACTGCACTCGAACTCAGGCCTTCGGATGCTGACACAGTTGCGGACGCACACGCAAGTCGAACTCCGGTACACAAGACTGGCTGGCTTGCTCTGTTAACTGACTGTAACAACACTGGCTTACTGACTGAATGGATGGAACTGCTCAAGTTCGCTCGCGTTTCTTCTTTTATAACCACAGTGACGTAGCCTGGAAAGTTCGAGTTCGCGATTTTTCTACTTCGATGGACTTCTCGGCCTCTCTAGGCAAGCAGAAGATGCGCGCTCAACCTCCCCTCGCCGCGTCGCCCTTACCCCTCTCTTCTCTCCGCCACAGTACATGTCCCAGGAAGCAGATGCCTGTCCGTACCAGCGTTTCGTCTGCCGCGCGCCCTGTTGGTCGTGAGATCGAACCCACGTGGCCGTCACATTACGTTTTCCGAAGTCACAAATAATGTTCAATTTAAGCCACTTATAAGCTAAATATCTTTGGTAAATTTGTTGAATTTATGTAAAATTTTAACTGTTACTTCGATTTTAGTTTATTGACACGAAAATTTTGTCACAAATAATACAAATTAAAATAGTGTATTGTAAATGTTAAAATAATAAAATTAAATCCGATTCAGCTTTTCAAAAGGTTAAAATATTTTTTTAACGATGCCAGTAAATAGGTAAAAGAAGAGAATGGTGTACTCTTGAACTAAGTTATATTTGCTGTTCCTTTGAAACGTCAGTGATTTCCAAAGACTGTATTATTGCTTGGCGGTTAGATGTCAATGCCGGAATAAGAAGGTAGAGAAACCTGAATTATTCATAGAGAACCTGCTTCACGAACACTTCATATAAAGGGTGCGTCAGAAAGAACGGATGGATTTCAAACTATCGATACGCAACGAGGAGAGATATAGTGAGGGGGACCACGACTGTTGGGTCAGCCAGAGAATGCAGTTTCAGTTGAGAATATGGTGTTGGTCTGACGTACAACGTGCTTTCATCGTAGAGACATTTTTGAAAAATGAAGAGTGTGATCGCCACTCAGGACTCATTTCGACATCGGATGTCACGCTAGGATTCCAACTCGGAATACAACTTTGCGGTGGGTGGCTTCATTTCGTATCACAGGTTCAACATTAAAGAAGAAATCACCTGGACGAAATTCTATTGCACTCAGATTGTCCGAGGCTACGGTAAGATCTCGCGCCCTGCGACTTCTTTCTTTGGGACCATTTGAAGGCGTAAGTTTGTAAACATCGATCACATACACTGGACGAACTGAAGACAGCGATTCGTGAAGAAATCGTGGCAATTGCACCAGCTATGACTGTGAAAGTGATGGCGAACATCAGAAAACGCCTCGATGCCTGTATTGAAAGCCAAGGACATCATATGGATAATGTTGTTTTCCATAAATAAACTGCATGTATTGGTGAATATGTTGATAACAATAAATTTTTGATTTGATGAATCTTTACAATTTTCTTGCCATGTGAAATCCATCCGTTCTTTCTGACGCACCCTGTATAAGAAGGTTCATGAAATCTGTCAGGGATCAAACTTCGCTTCCTTTAGTCGGATTTCACCTATTTGTTCAGTTTCGATAGAGTCGCATCCCTCCTTTATCATTCAAATTAAAAAGTGTTTAATTTTCATTATCTTATGTTATGTGAGATATTGGGTTCAGACTTCCCTAAATTTTAGAACTGCGTTCTTTCTTACCGGATTTATCTAGACAATATTATTGTACCTTGCAGTTTACTTACAAATTGCTTTTAAGGAATCTGGAGGTTCATTCCCGCCCTCACATAAGATAAGCACAAACTGTTCCATCGGTTGAAAACACATGGGCACCAAATTCACTAACGTAAGCATGAAGTTTACTTTACAATGGTTTACTGAATTTAGACCAGCGGTGATCAAAGCGGGTGTCGTGATTACATCGTGTAATCACAGACATTCAAACTGGTACGAGGAGTTTCCTGTACATTGCTGTGTGTTTCATTCACGTACTGAAGGCAAGCAGTAGCGGTATCATGTTGCTCTACAAGCTCTATGTCTATGAGCAGTAAGAGATGGTTTCGTAAAGAATGAGGAGAACTTTTTTGTTGTTCTGTCGGATGTAATATGTTAACTTTGCTCAACAGTTCAATTAGTAGTATATGGAAACATCAATTGCCACGCTGAATAATGTACTATTATTATTATTATTATTATTATTATTATTACTTACTTACAAATGGCTTTTAAGGAACCCGAAGGTTCATTGCCGCCCTCACATAAGCCCGCCATCGGTCCCTATCGTGTGCAAGATTAATCCAGTCTCTATCATCATATCCCACCTCCCTCAAATCCATTTTAATATTATCCTCCCATCTACGTCTCGGCCTCCCCAAAGGTATTTTTCCTCCGGTCTCCCAACTAACATTCTATATGCATTTCTGGATTCGCCCATACGTGCTACATGTCCTGCCCATCTCAAACGTCTGGATTTAATGTTCCTAATTACGTCAGGTGAAGAATACAATGCGTGCAGTTCTGCGTTGTGTAATTTTCTCCATTCTCCTGTAACTTCATCCCGCTTAACCCCAAATATTTTCCTAAGCACCTTATTCTCAAACACCCTTAACCTATGTTCCTATCTCAGAGTGAGAGTCCAAGTTTCACAACCATACAGAACAACCGGTAATATAACTGTTTTATAAATTCTAACTTTCAGATTTTTGACAGCAGACTGGATGATAAGAGCTTCTCAACCGAATAATAACACGCATTTCCCATGTTTATTCTGTGTTTAATTTCCTCCCGAGTGTAATTTATATTTGTTACTGTTATTATTATTATTATTATTATTATTATTATTATTATTATTATTATTATTATTATTATTATTATTATTATTACTGACCACTATGTACATGTTGCTATAATTCTTCCGTACGTGCATGAATAGTGATATTTTTAGATCTTCTCCTAGAAGGATAAAATAGGTTTTATCTCAATTTTAATCTTCTTAATCTTTAGATAAGGGTAACTATTTATTAGTCATTCATTTAATAATAATATTATAAAAAAACTGATTCAATATTATGTGCCAACGAACTGTTAAACGCCAGTAACTGACATGTTTTAAGTCATAGCCAGGAAGAGAAAGATGGGATAAATCAATTTAAGAAAGTCATCTACCTAATGGGGCTTGGAATATCTCGTACTCTAAAGCCTTTTAATAGAACAGAATTTCTCAAAAGAGTAATGGTTAAAATAGCTTAAATAACTTGCCCATAAGAAGTTTTTAACTTTAAAAAACTACGAATTTCTCGACCAAGTATCAAGGGAAGAATTTAGAAAATTCCTGATTATATTCGAGAGGAAATTTAAAGAAAGAAGCAAGAAAAATCGTATATTATTCAGTGGCTCTTGATGTCAGCAGTGACATTACTAATACAGCTGTACTGGAACCACCACTGGTTGTAGTTTTCATGCCAAGTAACTTTCCTCCGTCTCCTTGCTTCATAGGCTGTCTGTCGCATGTAATCACTGCAGTTCGAGTTTTGTTCACCGCTGATTTAGGCATTCTAGCTAACCAATCTTATACCTTCTGTCACCCGACAATGACTGACTGTTCCTCACTCAAATTTCTTTCTCCTACAATAATAAACACGTGTAGCACAAAATTGTAACGGTAAGATTTGAAAATATGAAAGCAAACAATTGGAAATGCTACGTGACAACTTCTATGAGAACGAGCTGAATATTTAAAATTATAAAGCTGATTGTTGGTACCGTGAAGACATGACGATATTATATTTGTAACTGTGGATTGTCGATCATTATTCATATTACACCAATAGTATTAAAGCACGATTATTAGTAGATTAAGCACCGAAATAATTTGCTTCTATTTACTACTGTTAGTAAAGTTAGTCATTGTTTCAAATATTTAAATTTGATACACATTACATTATAATTAATTAGAAAATTGAAAATAAACAAGAAATATTGCTTTAAAATGACAAGAAATGTCATTTATTAGTAAGAAACACCTTAAAAAGACAAAATAGGCAAAATAAAAATTGGCCCTATCACTTTGATTTACCCCAAATCCCATTTATATCTATGCAAATAATGATTTACTTCCACCCAGTAAAAAAAGGTATTTTGCCGAATATCTGGGCTCTAATTATTACAATATAATTATTTTATTATCTTCATAAGTTTCAGTGTTACATTAAAATTATCATGGAATTCATTACAATAGAAAGTTATGTGCGTTCAATTACCCCACTTCCCCGAGGCCTATTTCATTACTTAAGAATTATATTGTCGAAATTGCCCCGTCTTCCCCCCTTCCCGTCCTTCTTGCTTTGTATTTCATCTACATAAAACAGAGGCCTACAACGACGAACAATACATGTATTCCGGGCCAGGGCATGTTCAGGTACACGTGGTTAAACAAACATGACCCAAGGTGCCCCGGGTGTATCTAATGGTTTAAACAAAAGAAGAGCAGGCTCGTGTATTAGCATTGTTAGTGGCGCTAATAAAATTGTGTGGACAGAAAGACGCTCTACAGGGCAATTAAGGTGTAATAGAATTGCGTTACCTTTCAACATTTTCAGATTCTCCCATTATCCACCTTCTCTCTGCATCCACAGGACATTATAATGAAAGAGCGCGCGTTAACTTCCATTGCAATTAGGAAGAGGTAAACCGTGCTATATTGCGGTTAAGAGGGTATGGTCCTTAAGGCTGTTAAGAGGGTATGGTCCTTAAGGCTGTTAAGAGAATGCTTTACAGTGTTTCATAAATTTAGTTTAGTTGTACAGAAACCAAGTGATTATTTATAACATTACGAAATATTGCATTTCTATCGATAACTTATATAGCCGTACAGGCTGGAGCGAAGGAACATGTGTACACGTGTTTGTATGTATTGTGTAAAAATAAATGCACTTCATTCATTCATTCATTCACTTTTCAAATGTCTCTAATCGTTACTCTTCACTTGGTTTTAATATCCATATTTCTGCCTTATTTATTTATTTATTTATTTATTTATTTATTTATTTATTTATTTATTTATTTATTTATTTATTTACTTATTTATTTATTTCCTTATTTATTTACTTATTTATTTACTTATCTATTTATTTAATCAATTTTATTTGTTTTTTGTTTGTATATTTATTTATACAGTTTATTATTTTTGTTCGTTTATTTATTTAATTAATGTATATATGTTTATTTGCTTAATTAACTTTATTTATTTATTTAACTATTTATTCATTTACTTATTTATAATTTTATTTATTTATTTGTCTTTAAGTAATTAATTAATTAATTTATTTATTTGTCTATTTAATTAATTAATTTTATTTGTTTTTTGTTTGTATATTTATTTATACATTTTATTTATTTTTGTTCGTTTATTTATTTTTACATTTTATGTATTTTTGTTCCTTTATTTATTTAATTAATGTATTATGTTTATTTGTTTAATTAACTTTATTTATTTATTCACTTATTTACTTACTTATTTATTTACTTATTTACTTACTTATTTACTTACTTAGTTACTTATTTACTTACTTAATTACTTACTTATTTATTTACTTATTTATTTACTTATTTACTTACTTATTTATTTACTTATTTACTTATTTATTTACTTATTTACTTACTTAGTTACTTATTTACTTATTTATTTACTTATTTACTTACTTAGTTACTTATTTACTTACTTAATTACTTACTCATTTATTTATTTACTTATTTACTTACTTAATTACTTATTTATTTATTTATTTATTTACTTACTTATTTACTCATTTATTTACTTATTAACTTACTTATGTATTTATTTACTTATATACTTATTTATTTACTTACTTATTTACTTACTTAGTTACTTATATACTTATTTATTTACTTACTTATTTACTTACTTAGTTACTTATTTACTTACTTAATTACTTACTTATTTACTTATTTGTTTATTTGTTGATTTGTTTGTTTAAATGTCTATTTGTTTATTTATTTGTTTGTTTGCTTGTTTATTTGTTTATTTATTTAATCCATGACTGACATCTAAACTGGTTTCTATTTCTTCGTCCCTACCATCCTAAACAATGGCTTTATTCACAGCGCTGAATTAAAAGGTT
This sequence comes from Periplaneta americana, assembly GCA_025594305.2. NCBI lineage: Eukaryota > Metazoa > Arthropoda > Insecta > Blattodea > Blattidae > Periplaneta > Periplaneta americana. The sequence goes on from JAJSOF020000011.1 coordinate 162,946,821, forward strand.
TTAATTCACTGCTGTGAATTATAAACTTCTTCCATGACAACCAACACATTAGCAACCATAAAATCCATACATTTATTCATTAAATACTTCTTCACAAAGAACACATTACAAAGAAAATGCTTACAATTTAAAATGAAATTTAGATAACTGTAATGAAATTTTAGATACCAGCAATGGATAAAATATTATAGTAAACGGATTTTATGTATTTATTCATTTCGTTTATTTATTTTATTTATTTGTCTGTTAATTAATTAATAATTAAATTATTTATTTAATATTTTTCAAAATTTTCTTCATATATTGTATCGGTCTTTAGTGATAATATACCCTCTCCAAGAAACTATTGCACCATGGATTAAATCAGTGGTACTTAACTCTTCATAGTGGTCAATGGAAAGAAGAAAAGAATTCAGAACCATTGTACTAATAGAATGGGCTACCCATTGTGCATGGTCGACTGGAACTGAGAGGGTTAAAATAAGAAATTGTCTTGAGTCGTTCCGCCCGGATGAACCCTTTGAGTGCTGTCGGAGGGCGGTGCCCGTTATCTGGAGGCATTGTTCCTTGAAATGCTTTCAGGCGTCGCAGATATCTGGAGTTATCCAATTATAAGGTGGTGGGGGTGGAAAAGGGGTGAGTCTGCAGTCATAAAACAGGGAAGACACGCGTCCGGATGTTTCTTGCCGCCTTATAAACGAGCTTCGCATTTCTTTGTATCAAATTCTCGTCGTAATGAAGATTAAAAGCGGCGTACTAATTAAAAACAATGAACTAGCGAAATACGGGCCAAGATAAACTCTGCCTTCACCTGTTTCTCATTCTTCTGTACGTAAATAATAATTTTATTTCCTCTTCTTTCAAGAACACTTTATTCACATATACATAGTAATGTTTCGTATTATACTACTTCATTTTTGCTTTACATAAGAGAGTATTTAGTCTCTTTACCATATTTGTTCAGTCTTATATATTTGATTTAATAATGTTTATAATAAGTCAGCAGTTCTCAGACGCGGCATGTTTTACTGAAGAAAAAAGCCTTATTAACATACATTTATTTTGTAGGATGAGTTGGTGTAATTTTGATATAAAACTACCTTTTTTTTAAATTTAGAAACCCACAGCCTGAAACTGTGATAAAATTTTCGATTCGGTTTTTCTATATGTAATAATAATAATAATAATAATAATAATAATAATAATAATAATAATAAATAATAATAATAATAATATTTATGTATTTATGCTGGTCAAGTTAAGGCCACAAGACCTTTTCTTCCAACTTATGGCTTTTAAGCAACCCGGAGGTTCATTGCCGCCCTAACATAAGCCCGCCATCGGTCCCTATCCTGTGCAAGATTAATCCAGTCTCTACCATCATATCCAACCTCCCTCAAGTCCATTTTATTATTGTACTCCCATCTACGTCTCGGCCTCCCCAAATGACTTTTTCCTCCGGTCTCCCAACTAACACTCTATATGAATTTCTAGATTCGCCCATACGTGCTACATGGCCTGCCCATTTCAAACGTCTGGATTTAATGTTCTTAATTATGTCAGGTGAAGAATACAATGCGTGCAGTTCTGTGTTGTGTAACTTTCTACATTCTCCTGTAACTTCATCCCTTTAGCCTCAAATATTTTTCTAAGAAACTTATTCTCAAACACCCTTAATCTCTGTTCCTCTCTCAAAGTGAGAGTCCAAGTTTCACAACCATAAAGAACAACCGGTAATATAACTGTTTTATAAATTCTAACTTTCAGATTTTTGACAGCAGACTATATGACAAAAGCTTCTCAACCGAATAATAACAGGCATTTCCCATATTTATTCTGCATTTAATTTCCTCCCGAGTATCATTTATATTTGTTACTGTTGCTCCAAGATATTCGAATTATAAATTTCCAATTTTTAGACTATATTTTCATTTCGTACAATATTCTGGTCACGAGACATAATCATATACTTCGTCTTTTCGGAATTTACTTCCAACCCTATCGCTTTACTTGTTTCAAGTAAAATTCCCGTGTTTTCCCTAATAGTTTGTGGATTTTCTCCTAACATATTTACGTCATCCGCATAGACAAGCAGCTGATGTAACCCGTTCAATTCCAAACCCTCTCTGTTATCCTGGACTTTCCTAATGGCATATTCTGTTCTCACCTGGCTGAGAACCCGAGAATAGTTATTCTACTAATTTAGGAATTAAACACCTATACAATATAATATTATTGTTCCCGAAATAATCCTGTTTCAGAAAATTATCCAAAATTCACTTTATTCAGATAAGATTTTCTTCCTCCAGTTAGATTTACTGAGGTTCTACTCTAATTTCAAACCACTTTATGACGTCAGATTTATGTGTGAATCGTTTCGAAAAGTCAATTGTTGCCTCGAGACCAGGCCACATAAAATGAGGTAGAGATTATGGAACATTTAACGAGAAGGCTCCGCATTGTTAAATTTAAATGTGGGGAATTTGAAGATAGAAATTAAAAGAAATATCTAATATTTATTTCAAATCTCGAACATACTTACAATTCTAACCATGCTCGCAATAACAATCACGAACAGCATAGAGTGAATTGGGGAGAGATGTTTATTTCTTTGTAGTTTCACATTCTTCCAAGAGAGAACGCCACACGTATGTCTTCACGATCACTGAGACAGTTGAATGTCTGTACAGTGGAAGCTAACACATTTTGCCACGTGTTCTTGTTGTGAGAAGAAGAAAAGGAAGATGAAACCTCATTTTTCTGCTACAAAATAATTGCAAATGTATATTAAAATTTTGATACATCCTTGAATTCGTAATAGCTGTCAAACCTTTGTAATGAATATTGTAGTAAAGGTTCTAAAGTTTGTATTGTTAAAAAATAACGACTTTGGTCCGCCATCTTTGGCTACGTCACAGCATTAGGCATCTTACCCCGATACTTGGGGAAGATGCTCACTTTCTTTCGGGGTAAGATGGCAAACTTGTTCCAAGAGTTTTATTTGTTATTTTATGCTCGACCATGCCGAAATGCAGTAATTATACACCTGGTAGTAGCCCTTTAATGGACCTCATTAAAGTACACCTATTCATTATAATTCAGTTGTTCAGCCAATGAAAAATCACCGTTGTACCATTATGAAACCGCAAGTATCGATTATTCTCGGATATGCAATCGAAAGACAATTAGCGAAAAGTCATGGAGGCTAGAAATCCAATACTGTCGCAGAAAGTTATGTTATGTTACTATAATAATTAATAATAAATAATATTCAAATAAATTCAATTTGTCATCTCGTTTTTCAATTCTAAATCAATTTCCAGGTTATATCAAGCCTAATGTTCATGTTATTCTCTAGATTATATCAAGGTCAATGACATTCGTGTTTCGGAAAAAAATCAATACTTTCGCGTCTGCGCACATCTCACAATTCAAGTCATTTCCGCCCTTCACTTACATAACCATAACATGAATACTTATGAATAATTTCAAGTTAGAAATATGGTCGAGCATAAAATGTCGTATGAAACTTGTCTATAATGGTAATTAAGACGCTCGTATGAAAATTATGAACTCGCTTCCGCTCGTTTCATAAACAAACATACTCGCGTCTTAATTACTACCATTATAGGCTCGTTGCATAATGTACTATTATTGCAGGGAATACGTAAACATTATGTAAGGTCCTCTGATAGAGGTCAGTGGATTGAGGACAGTCTTCAACTTGCGATGGAACATGTTATAACAGACGATATGAACTGTTTTAGAGCATCGCAAGTATACGGGATTCCTTACCGTACCCTTAAACGCCGCCTAAAAAAAGAATGACAAAAAATGTACTGGATTCAATTCATTGTGTGCAAGAAGTGATTTCACGAGTCTTGCACACGGCAATGACTGTGTTCCTAAGTAGTGATAAACGAGTGAGAAAGTGTCCATGAGCTTTAGATTAAGTAAATTTTGTTACATACATGTATCAAACCAAGTTCAGGTAAAATACATACATCAGTCATCATCGTCGTCCTTGCAGGTATTAGGTCTAGTGGCCAAAGCAGGGCGATGCACTATCACCTTTACTTTTTAACTTCGCCCTAGAATATGCCATTAGGAAAGTTCAGGATAACAGAGAGGGTTTGGAATTGAACGGGTTACATCAGCTTCTTGTCTATGAGGATGACGTGAATATGTTAGGAGAAAATCCACAAACGATTAGGAAAAACACGGAAATTCTAGTTGAAGCAAGTAAAGCGATAGGGTTGGAAGTAATTATATCCCGAAAAGACAAAGTATATGATTATGTCTCGTGACCAGAATATTGTACGAAATGGAAACATAAAAATTGGAGATTTATCCTTCGAAGAGGTGGAAAAATTCAAATATCTTGGAGCAACAGTAACAAATATAAATGACACTCGAGAGGAAATTAAACGCAGAATAAATATGGGAAATGCGTGTTATTATGTCATATACTCTTCTGTCTAAAAGTCTGAAAGTTAGAATTTATAAAACAGTTATATTACCGGCTGTTCTGTATGGTTTTGAAACTTGGACTCTCACTTTGAGAGAGGAACAGAGATTAAGGGTGTTTGAGAATAAAGTCCTTAGAAAGATATTTGGGACTAAGAGGGATGAAGTTACAGCAGAATGGAGAAAGTTACACAACGCAGAGCTGCACGCATTGTATACTTCACCTGACATAATTAGGAACATAAAATCCAGACGTTTGAGATGGGCAGGACATGTAGCACGTATGGGCGAATCTAGAAATGCATATATTTAGTTGTCCACATCTGAGGAGTAACGGTTAGCGAGTCTGGCCGCGAAACCAGGTGGCCCGGGTTCGAGTCCCGGTCGGGGCAAGTTACCTGGTTGAGGTTTTTTCCAGAATTTTCCCTCAACCCAATATGAGCAAATGCTGGGTAACTTTCGGTGCTGGACCCCGGACTCATTTCACCAGCATTATCACCTTCATCTCATTCAGACGCTAAATAATGTAAGCTGTTGATAAAACGTCGTAAAATAACCTACTAAAATATAAAAAAAATTATTTAGTTTTTAACGTTTTCGGCTTAATTAAGCCATCTTCAGAAACGTTTATGCCTATATACATGAAAGTAGTACATGCATATAGGCATAAACATTTCTGAAGATGGCATAATTAAGCCGAAAACGTTAAAAACTAAATAAATGTGACAAATATTGTAAACTAATAATATTTGTCAAATAGATAAGCACAGACGGATCCTGACAAATCTCCTATTATTATAGAACTTTATATGCTTTTAACCTGGTATGTTTTTGGGTTTTCGTGGTTGTAAAAACCTGGTTGATGGTTCTTAAGGCTCCATTAAAATTTTGAATATTTTCAGATATGTCAGTAACAGGTAAATATGTCAAATTATAACCTAAATATTTAAATGAGTTTGCCTGTTCTAACGTATGGGTTCCAATGCAAATTTTACTCCTAACTGGTTGTTTACCTTGGAAAGCCATAATTTTTGTTTTTTTTTTGGGGGGGGGGAATTTTCATATTGAAATTTTGTGCTATTATATTCAGGTGATGTACTGAGTATTGCAGCTCGTCTTCATAAGGACAAGAAACGGAAAAATAAAAATATTTTTAAACTTGCTACATACATCAGTAAATGTGTTAATTGCATTTGCCATCTTACCCGACTATCGGGGAAAGATGCCTACAGTGCAGGTAAGACGAAAACCTGTACCTATAAACAAGGTAATTAATGTTTTCTGTTTTGTACTAAAATACCTTCCAGACTTTGATATTTCAATATGGAATTCAAAACTAAATGAACAATATCTTAAATTTTCAATCAAAGAAAAGGTAAGGCATCTTCCCCCGATCTACTCTAAATGTTTTAACGCAGTTACAGGTATTGGATAAATAGTCTGTCACATCTTACTAATAAGTTATGCAGCATCGATGTTTCTGGCTCACGTAAAACTCGTGACAACCTCAGAATGCTGCCCCTTATTACTGCTTGCTATGCACTTCTCAGCACTCCAGACGCCATGATAGTTGAGCACACGCGCGCATGGAAATGATATGACTTTATTTTAATCCGGAGCATAACCGAACGACCGCCATTCGAGAACGAGTATCGTTGCAATGTCTAGCGACTGTAGTTGCAGTGGTAATTCGAGATATTGCTCTACCAACAAAGCACTCAGCGCTCCTGGTGGTAACTAATGTAAACAAGGGAAGACTGCCTGCAGCCGCCACAAAAGTCAAACAATTTGAATTAATTACTCAAGTTAAACGCAAATACTGGAGAAGAACTGAATTGTCTAGTTAGAAATGTAAGACTGCTGTATCTTCATTGTTTGAAGTTACAAAAAACGAAATGTCTTCCTGATGATACAGTGTGTTCTTACGACTGCGATCGAAACAGGGAGAGCGACATATTTCCGGTAGGACGACTAACGCAGGGTATTAAACCAGTGTCCGTTTGTATTACAATTGTGGGATTCATTTGCTGTGCAAGGGTTTTGGAAAGTTTAAAATGTGTTTAAATAATATTCTATTCGCCACACCTCAAATTTATAAAGCTAATGATGCTTGCTTACTTACTTACTTACTACGAGTATCAAAGTTAGAGAAGTGATCTTGCATCATATTGTAGATATGACATGCATAAATACATACATAAAATTTCATCACAGAATGCTGGATAGTTTTTTAGTTATGTGGGAAACGCTTCATCACTGCACAGTGAACTGAATTTTTGAAAAAAAAAATGTAAATATTCTTTTTTAATCATAAAAATATTTTTCTTTCGTATAGCAGGACAGTGTTTTACACATACTAATTTTCATTATTGTACAAGATACAGTAATGGAGGAAAAAGAATGTTGAATAATTCCAAAATGTTACTGCTGTAAGCTGTACCCAGCCCCTTAAGGAAAAAATTAAACCATACTATGAAACTTAAAGGTTTAAATGTTGTTGTTGTTTTCTAATGCCAGGCATTTGACAATGAAGTCATTTGACCTCTTGCACTCCAATATTTTTCAAAGATATTATCATGACCAGCCACTGAAGCACAGACTTTGAGGTGTTCCGAATCCATTTCTTGGTTTGAGTTGCACAATGGGCAGTTAGGGGACTGATATATTCCAATTCTATGCAGGTTTTTAGCCAAACAATCATGGCCTGTTGCCAATCTAAATGCAGCTACAGACGATTTTCGTGATAAATCGGGAATTAACTGTGGATTTTGATGCAGAGAGTTCCATTTTTTCCTTGGGATTGTGTTATCAAATTTTGTTTGTTGAAGTCCAAGTATGTAGATTTAATAAATCTCTTCACAGAGTAATACGTAGATTTAGTAACAGGTCTGTAAGTAGCAGTGCTACCCTTCTTTGCTAAAGCATCCGCATTCTCGTTTCCCAGGATTCCACAATGGGATGGTATCCATTGGAATACAATTCTTTTATTGAGTGATATTAACTGAGAGAGCATTTTAGTTATTTCTGCTGTTTGAGATGAAGGTGTGTGTTTAGAGACGATTGTAGAATAGCTGCTTTGGAGTCTGACAATATAACTGCATTGCTAAATTTATTGATGTGGCATAGAAGATTCCTGAGACTTTCACTCATTGCAATGATTTCACCATCAAAACTTGTTGTTCCATACCCAAGAGATCTATAAAGTGAGAAGAGACAGCACGTAACACCTGCACCGGCACCTTGTTCTCTGGAGATCAAGGATCCGTCGGTGTATAAATGAAGCCAGTTTTGTGGAGGGTACCTAATATTAATTGTCTCTGAAGTGTTTAAAGGTTTAAATGTAAATACAAACGTAAAAAAAAAATACTTTTCTTAATTTTTCACCCTTATTTCCCTAATACATTGCCGTAAAGTCGATAATATCTTTATAATATATATTCCCGGGATCGAACTCAGTATACTTCTTGGAAGATTAGCAACGGCCGTGTATGGGGAAGAGAGGGAATTATTTGCACTGAAATCCAGGCCGGAAGTGGAGTCTGTTAGTGGCAGTACAACACTCAGTTGTTCTGTGTGATGGAATCAGAAGGTTCATAGTGAAACCTAATTAAGGCTATCAGAGAGGGGGCTTGGGAGCACGGAAATCCCTGTGAAACACAATCTCCTGCCTCCACGCGGCGTCACTGCCGTCTCCCCGTCATACAGCTGATATCCGTCATCTTTGTTATACTCTCTTCAAACCTCGAGTAGCGAAATAAAGTCAGTCCAATCATATAATACTTCTACACTAGTATACAAGAAATAACTTACTTACTTACTTACTTACTTACTTACTTACTTACTTACTTACTTACTTACTTACTTACTTACTTACTTACTTACTTACTTACTTACTTACTTACTGGCTTTTAAGGAACCCACAGGTTCATTTCCGCCCTCACATAAGCCCGCCATCGGTCCCTATCCTGAGCAAGATTAATCCAGTCTCTATCATCATATCCCACCTCCCTCAAATCCATTTTAATATTATCTTCCCACCTACGTCTCGGCCTCCCCAAAGGTCTTTCTCCTCCGGCCTCCCAAATAACACTCTATATACATTTCTGGATTCACCCATACGTGCTACATGCCTTGCCCATGTCAAACGACTGGATTTAATGTTCCTAATTATGCCAGGTGAAGAATACAATGCGTGTAGTTCTGCGTTGTGTAACTTTCTCCATTCTTCTGTAACTTCATCCCTCTTAGCCCCAAATATTTTCCTAAAAAACCTTACTCTCAAACACCCTTAATGTCTGTTCCTTTCTCAAAGTGAGAGTCCAAGTTTCAGAATCATACAGAACTGTTTTATAAATCCTAACTTTAAAAATTATTTGACAGCACACTTTAGACCATATATTTATCAAAATACTTCTAAATATTATTAAATAAATACATTTAAATACCATTAATATATAAAGGGTGATTCACTAGAATTTACCGTCCTTTACGGAGCTTATTTCTGAAGAAATTTTGAGCAAAAATGTCATATAAGCTATACATATTTTCCTATTACATTATTCTTACGTACTTATCACAAATATTATGAATCACACAACTTCTACCGACATAATTATTTACAGTTCAATTCTGTATCCTAATTTACAGCCTTGTAGAGTTTACAACATATTTTAAAAAATGTCGCCGTCCGCTTGAGTACACTCGGCCGCACGCTTGTGAACGGCGCTCGTCGCTCTACGTAACTGCATACGGCTATCTTTGATTTCCGTAGTCGCTCGCGCTGGCTGCTGACTGCACGCTGACCGAGATCACGCGTTCACAGCAATGCGTTCCAATAACGAAACGTAACTCTGTAAATATTGAGAATAGGAGCCATGTTTATATGACATTTTTTGCTAGAATGTCTTCTGAAATAAGCTCCGTAAAGGACGGTAAATCCTCGTAAATCAGCCTCTATTTGAATAATTTCAAGGGAAAAATTGTTCCGGGGTCGGGTATCGATCCCGGGACCTCTGGTTGAACGTACCAGCGCTCTACCAACTGAGCTACCCGGGAACTCCATCCGACACCGTCTCAACTTTTCCCTTTATATCCACACAACTCGCGTGGGCTGACGAAATGCCAGAGACCCACATCGAGTGCACACAATCTCTGTGTGACTTGGAATTGTGGTTTTCTGTTATCGTACACAGTGACGTATATATTATGCAAATCTAGTCTTTCAGATAAAGCTCCCTGTAAAGCAGATTTGAATAATTTCAAGGGAAAAATTGTTCCGGGGTCGGTATCGATCCCGGGACCTCTAGTTGAACGTACCAGCGCTCTACCAACTGAGCTACCCGGGAACTCCATCCGACACAGTCTCAACTTTTCCCTTTACTTCCACACAACTCGCGTGGGCTGACGAAATGCCAGAGACCCACATCGAGTGCACACAATCTCTATGTGACTTGGAATTGTGGTTTTCTGTTATCGTACACAGTGACGTATATATTATGCAAATCTAGTCTTTCAGATAAAGCTCCCTGTAAAGCAGATTTGAATAATTTTAAGGCAAAAATTGTTCCGGGGTCGGATATCGATCCCGAGATCTCTGGTTGAACGTACCAGCGCTCTACCAACTGAGCTACCCTGGAACTCCACCCGACACCGTCTCAACTTTTCCCTTTACATCCACACAACTCGCGTGGCCTGACGAAATGCCAGAGACCCACATCGAGTGCACACAATCTCTGTGTGACTTGGAATTGTGGTTTTCTGTTATCGTACACAGTGACGTATATATTATGCAAATCTAGTCTTTCAGATAAAGCTCCCTGTAAAGCAGATTTGAATAATTTCAAGGGAAAAATTGTTCCGGGGTCGGATATCGATCCCGAGATCTCTGGTTGAACGTACCAGCGCTCTACCAACTGAGCTACCCGGGAACTCCACCCGACACCGTCTCAACTTTTCCCTTTACATCCACACAACTCGCGTGGGCTGACGAAATGCCAGCATCTATTTATTAGACTCCACTGATAACTTATAAGTTCTAGGAGTAGGCTACTTTTATGCAACACAATCACGAAACTTCACTGGTAACTTACAAGTATGGAATAGCTGAAGTACAACTGTAGAAAACTCCTATATGGGACAGAAACTCTAGTATTTGTTCTACTCGCTAGAGAATTTATTGTAATGTACAAGACCATTCTTTGTGGAAGTGACCCCGGGGAGATTTCCATCACTCGTCATTTCTTCTTGGAAACGATGCGATTTACATTTTATAGCCTCGCCTTAGTGACACAGAATGTGGAAAAATTCATTTACAGAACCTTTAGAGAGTTTTAATCAGACATGTAAATTAACATGTCCTCTTAAGTGAAATAGAAGTTAACTTTATTTTTGTGACATATATTGCAGTTTTCTCATTTAGAATTTCTAGAAATTTACATGTGATAGCTTATCGCATTTCCCCTTCCTAAATCCTTCATCAACCGTCGCTTTTAGACTAGGACATCAATCACCATGGAGATAACAAAACAATCAGAAATCGAGAATGATCTAAAATTCGGTAAGCTAGAAGACTATACTTCTTACACAAACTTTTTTTAGATGCGTAACAAAATTAACTATGATTGGTACACATTCTGTTATCGTAAAATATTTACAGTAGATCAAACGTTGTACATTCGAATTAACTTTAAAATAAAATAACTCTGGTGGAGTTAATGCCATCAGGCCTTTTCTTCCGCACCACCAGAAATGCAATACAACTACGAAAAAAATGTGACGTGATAGAAAGAAACTAATTTTTCCATTGAATTCATCACTTCAAAATGACATAAGTCCACTCATTTAGACATCAGATGCACCAAAAAAGTTTTAATTTGTTGACTGCCTAGTGTTGTAGTGTATTTAAGACAAACAAATGAAAGTGAGTTTACATTATACAAAAACGGTAATTTTTGTGCAGTTGAAAGGACTTTCTGAACTAACTCACTTTGCCAAATTTAATTAATGCTTTTTCTTCTTCTTCTTCTTCTTCGAGTAACAAAATTGGTACTTTATAAGTTTTCTTTATATAATATACATTGACGCATACATATAATGCAATAGGAACTCCCTTATTTCTTTAAAAAAAAGTCTCTTGCACATTTTTACAAATCTTGTATTGTACTGGCAATTTACTTATTATTAAAATCTATAGGTAGGAAATATAATAAGTGTGATGATTTTAAAATTTAACGCATTGTTTACATCATGTTGCCGTCACGTGGTACTAGCACAGTCTAGTATATAAGTAACGAAGCTCAATACGTAAAGAATATGCATCCATAGATAGTTGCTAACCACTAGGATCGCTACTATCGCCTCGTCACAGACAATACGAAATAGTACCGGCACAGTCTATTGTTCCCAGTACTCCCATCACCTCAAGCTTCGTGACTGTATGTACTAGACTGTGATACTAGTATAACTTATTAATATAAGGCTTTGTAACCAAGGAAACGTCTCGGAAAAGAAATGAAAATAGAAACAAAAGAAACCAGTTCTTAACTTCTGAATCCTCTTATTGCTTCCACAGCCCACTTAAACCTTTGAATATAATACATTTTATTGCTATGCCGGTGTTTGAACTCGTAACAGTTCTCGTGGTCTTGATTCGTGTTTACACACTTAATATTTCCTCCTCGGCATTTAATTAAAAATGTTTTTCTTCAGAGGCGGTCATAATCTTGATCTACGCTCGTGACTGGAGCCACGTAAGCCGTTGCTATGATACGCTCTCGAAACATTTGGCGCGTTCTGGCGAGCAAAGCCGAAACTACACAGCAACATTTCGTCATCAGAATACAGCGCCATAAAAGGGAGTGGATAGCATCAGTGTTCGAGCTTGTATCACAACGGAAAAACTTTTACTGATGTCGTAAA
>JAJSOF020000011.1:162961704-162991704 GCA_025594305.2 Periplaneta americana
TCCGCCCAAATGAAATTCCTTTGCGTCATACAATATTATTTCTCTTCTTTAATGTCCCTGGGTCACAATGCAGAAACTTTGGTCTTAGAAAAGAAAACAAGTAAGAAAGAAGTGCGAATTCGATTATGCGCACTCTTCAAAACATACAGAGGTGAGCCTGCCTGGAGAGAAATAAAAAAGGTTGCAGCCGCCAAATTACTCTTCAAGGAACGACCACTCATATAAATTGAGGGAAAGAAGGCAGAGGACGGACACTGGAAAGTTTTCTTTTCTCAATCGTACTATCAGGGACTGGAATGCTTTACTTTGCAGACTTACTAAAGGCTTTACCAACAACCAAAAATGTATTTAAAAATAGGCTTAAGGACTTTACTAATAGACGGTAATTATACACAGTATTTAAAGGGTGTAAATGATATTTTGTTATTGAAGTGTTGTATCAGTGAAGTATTATGTTGGGTCAGTGAAGTGTGTTGTATCAGTGAAGAAGTATGTCGTGTCAGCGAGGTGTGTTGTGTAAGTGAAACGTGTTCCTGTCAGTGAAGCTTTATAGTTTATAGTGGCAGTGCAAAGTATTTGAACAGTGAAATGTTTTTGAAATGTTAGTGAAATCAGGATAGAATCAGTGAAATGTGTCGTAGTTCCAGTGCAGTAAGTGAGTTGACAGCAAAATGAGTGTAATTTGAAAGGTACTTATGCAGATATGAACATATCATACTCGTGGGTTTTAGTTCGATCTTAATTTTAAGATACAAATTAGATTTATTTCAAATGTTATTTTAAGTGATCGTTTCATTTAATTTAGTATATTCCCTGTTGTTGTTGTTGTTATTATTATTATTATTATTATTATTATTATTATTATTATTATTAATTATGGTTAGTATTAATTATTAGTATTATTATTAATTGTATTTTTAATTAATAAGTTTATTATTGTCATTATTGAGTGTAATTAGTTACCACTGCCACCGGGTATATATCCATTGCAGTGTGAATAAATACATACAAAAATACAAAAAGATTTTTCACACTGATATCCCGAACGCACACTTTCAGAAGTCGAAATTGCGATAGAATATATGAAAAAGTACAAGTGTCCAAGTATCGATCAAATTCCAGCAAAATTAATACAAGAGGGTGGAAGCGCATTATCTAGCGAAATTTCTAAACTTGTACTTACTATTTGGGAAAAGGAAATTGTACCAGAACAATGAAAGGAGTCCATAATCGTAATTATCTTTAAGAAGGGGGCAAGACTAACTGTAGTAACTTTCGAGGAATTTCACTTTTGCTGATGTCGTACAAAATTCTGTCCAATATTCTTTTGAGAAGATTAACTCCGTACGTACATGAAATTATTGGGGATCATCAGTGTGGCTTTAGGCGTAATAGATCAACTATTTATCAGATGTTTTATATTCAACAGAAATTGGAGAAAAAATGGGAGTATAAGGGTACAGTACATCAGTTACTCATAGATTTAAAAAAGGCATATGACTCGGTTAACAGAGAAATTTTATATGATATTCTTATTGAATTTGGTATTCCCAAGAAACTACTTCGATTAATTAAAATGTGTCTCAATGAAAGGTACAGCAGAGTCCGTATAGGCCAATTTCTATCTGATGCTTTTCCAATTCACTGCGGGCTAAAGCAAGGAGATGCACTATCACCTTTAGGTTTTAACTTCGCTCTGGAATATGCCATTAGCAAAGTTCAGGATAACAAAGAGGGTTTGGAATTGAACGGGTTACATCAGCTGCTTGTCTATGCGGATGACGTGAATATGTTAGGAAAAAAATCCACAAACTACTAGGGAAAACATGGAAATTTTACTTGAAGCAAATAAAGCGATAGGTTTAGATGTAAATCTGGAAAAGACAAGGTATAGGGTTATGTCTCGTGACCAGAATATTGTACGAAATGGTAACATAAAAATTGGAGATTTATTCTTCGAAGAGGTGGAAAAATTCAAATATCTTGAAGCAACAGTACCAAATATAAATGACACTCGGGAGGAAATTAAACACAGAATAAATATGGGAAATGCCTGTTATTATTCGGTTGAGAAGCTTTTGTCATCTAGTCTGCTGTCAAAAAATCTGAAAGTTAGAATTTATAAAACAGTTATATTACCGGTCGTTCTGTATGGTTGTGAAACTTGGACTCTCACTTTGAGGGAGGAACATAGGTTAAGGGTGTTTGAGAATAAGGTGCTTAGGAAAATATTTGGGGCTAAGAGGGATGAAGTTACAGGAGAATGGAGAAAGTTACACAACACAGAACTGCATGCATTGTATTCTTCACCTGACATAATTAGGAACATTAAATCCAGACATTTGAGATGGGTAGGGCATGTAGCACGTATGGGCAAATCCAGAAATGCATAGAGAGTGTTAGTTGTGAGGCCGGAGGGAAAAAGACGTTTGGGGATGCCGAGACGTAGATGGGAGGATAATATTACAATGGATTTGAGGGAGGTGGGATATGATGGTAGAGACTGGATTAATCTTGCTCAGGATAGGGACTAATGGCGGGCTTATGTGAGGGTGGCAATGAACCTCCGGGTTCCTTAAAAGCCATTAAGTGAGTAAACTGGGATTTGAGTTATTGTAGCAAAGATATTTCTAAGTAATAATAAAAAAACATTGTGCATCAGTTGAGTAAGAAATTAAAAATTTCATAATCGTCTTCCCTTAAAAATCTTCTCCTTAGCCAAACCTGCCAGTTGATATCATATAGAGATACATGTATTATGTAAAACTGCACGTACTAATTCTTTGTTACGGCTTTGTCTACAGAGTACAGTGGATGTAAACAAAATATAGGTCGTAATGCGATGGGAGGTAATACAACATATAAGCGGTAATAAAGTTGAAAAAGAACAGCGGGGGAAATGGAGACACTATGAGAAAAATATCTAATTCACCTCTTCCTCCAGTACGGTACCTGCAGAATCAGCCTGGAATTGAAGCTCTGACCTCCTTCATTATGAAGCCGTCAGTTCACAGACTTGAGTTTTGTGACAGCTTGAAGAGTGTCGACAGCATGCCTGGGATAAAGTACAAATTTTGTGCAGACGAGCCTAGTGTAATCCTGCCCCGTGAATCCTCCGGTTTGCAGGGGATATAAGTCTCTCCAGTGTTGTAAATGTAGAGTTCCTCCGAGAGTACTTAGCAGAACTTTGTTTAAAAACGGAGAAGTGAATCACAAAACTTTGTTGAAAATCCTCACAACTCGTTTCACAGAAAATGAAGTCCACGAAACTTGTGGCAACGTACACTAAAAAAATCTACACTTTCATATGCTTAAAGAATTGAGAACAGATAGGCTACTTAAAAAGCAGGTCTTCATTGAAATACTAAGTAAATTATATATGGGAAATGGTTTATTTATTATTAAGCTGCTTAGAACGACGAGACCAAGCTGTGAAAAAATGTTGGGATAAAAACGAGGTAGAACTTAAATATCTCACCGGAGGAAATAACGGATGAACTGAGAAATGGACGAACTGACAATAGTAAGGAGGAACTAACGGAGGGACAAACTGATCGATAGACTCAGGGACGAATTAAGGAAAGATTGGAGGGAGAAACAGACAGAAGGACGGAAAGATACTCGTAAACTGAAAGGAAGGATGGGCAAAAGAATGAGGTGCAAGCTGACAAGGAGGAAGGAAGAAATAACGTAAGGAAGGAGATGAACTGACCTAAGGAAAGAGGCGAACTGGCGGAAGGAAGAATGCACGATATTACAGAAGGACCGAAAGGGACGAATTAACGGAAAGGCAAAGGGATAAATTGACAGAAGAACAGAGGAACGAATTGACGGAAGAACTGAGGAAAGAACTGATAGAACGGTGGGAAGAACTGACGGAAGGACTGAGAAAAGAACTGATAGTAGAACGAACTGACGGAAGGACTGAGGAAAGAACTGATAGTAGAACAGTGGAACGAACTGAAGGAAGAACTGAGGAAAGAACTGATAGTAGAACGAACTGACGGAAGGACTGAGGAAAGAACTGATAGTAGAACGAACTGAAGGAAGAACTGAGGAAAGAACTGAGAGTAGAACAGTGGGAGGAACTGACAGAAGGACTGAGGAAAGAACTGAGAGTAGAACAGTGGGAGGAACTGACAGAAGGACTGAGGAAAGAACTGAGAGTAGAACAGTGGGAGGAACTGACAGAAGGACTGAGGAAAGAACTGAGAGTAGAACGAACTAAAGGAAGAACTGAGGAAAGAACTGATAGTAGAACGAACTGACGGAAGGACTGAGGAAAGAACTGATAGTAGAACAGTGGAACGAACTGAAGGAAGAACTGAGGAAAGAACTGAGAGTAGAACAGTGGGAGGAACTGACAGAAGGACTGAGGAAAGAACTGATAGTAGAACGAACTGAAGGAAGGACTGAGGAAAGAACTGATAGTAGAACGAACTGAAGTAAGGACTGAGGAAAGAACTGATAGTAGAACAGTGGAACGAACTAAAGGAAGAACTGAGGAAAGAACTGATAGTAGAACGAAATGAAGGAAGGACTGAGGAAAGAACTGATAGTAGAACAGTGGAACTAAAGGAAGAACTGAGGAAAGAACTGATAGTAGAAGGAACTGAAGGAAGAACTGAGGAAAGAACTGATAGTAGAACGAACTGAAGGAAGGACTGAGGAAAGAACTGAGAGTAGAACAGTGGGAGGAACTGACAGAAGGACTGAGGAAAGAACTGAGAGTAGAACAGTGGAACGAACTAAAGGAAGAACTGAGGAAAGAACTGATAGTAGAACGAACTGAAGGAAGGACTGAGGAAAGAACTGATAGTAGAACGAACTAAAGGAAGAACTGAGGAAAGAACTGATAGTAGAACGAACTGAAGGAAGGACTGAGGAAAGAACTGATAGTAGAACAAACTGAAGGAAGGACTGAGGAAAGAACTGATAGTAGAACAAACTGAAGGAAGGACTGAGGAAACTGAAAGAACTGATAGTAGAACGAACTAAAGGAAGAACTGAGGAAAGAACTGATAGTAGAACGAACTAAAGGAAGGAAGGACAAACTGAAGGAAAGAACTGATAGTAGAACGAACTGAAGGAAGAACTGAGGAAAGAACTGATAGTAGAACGAAAGGAAGAACTGAGGAAAGAACTAAAGGAAGAACTGAGGAAAGAACTGATAGTAGAACTGAAGGAAGGACTGAAAAGAACTGAAGGAACTGAGGAAAGAACTGACTGATAGTAGAACAAACTGAAGGAAGGACTGAGGAAAGAACTGATAGTAGAACAAACTGAAGGAAGGACTGAGGAAAGAACTGATAGTAGAACGAACTGAAGGAAGAACTGAGGAAAGAACTGATAGTAGAACGAACTGAAGGAAGAACTGAGGAAAGAACTGATAGTAGAACAAAAGAACTGATAGTAGAACAAACTGAAGGAAGGACTGAGGAAAGAACTGATAGTAGAACAAACTGAAGGAAGGACTGAGGAAAGAACTGAAGTAGAACGAAAGGAAGGACTGAGGAAAGAACTGATAGTAGAACAAACTGAAGGAAGGACTGAGGAAAGAACTGATAGTAGAACAAACTGAAGGAAGGACTGAGGAAAGAACTGATAGTAGAACGAACTGAAGGAAGAACTGAGGAAAGAACTGATAGTAGAACGAAAAGAACTGAAGGAAGGACTGAGGAAAGAACTGATAGTAGAACGAACTGAAGGAAGAACTGAGGAAAGAACTGATAGTAGAACGAACTGAAGGAAGGACTGAGGAAAGAACTGATAGTAGAACAAACTGAAGGAAGGACTGAGGAAAGAACTGATAGTAGAACGAACTGAAGGAAGAACTGAGGAAAGAACTGATAGTAGAACGAACTAAAGGAAGAACTGAGGAAAGAACTGATAGTAGAACGAACTAAAGGAATAACTGAGGAAAGAACTGATAGTAGAACGAACTGGAGGAAGAACTGAGGAAAGAACTGATAGTAGAAGAAACTGAAGGAAGGACTGAGGAAAGAACTGATAGTAGAACGAACTGAAGGAAGAACTCAGGAAAGAACTGATAGTAGAACAAACTGAAGGAAGAACTGAGGAAAGAACTGCTAGTAGAACAAATTGAAGGAAGAACTGAGGAAAGAACATAGTAGAACGAACTGAAGGAGGAACTGAGGAAAAAACTGATAGTAGAACAAACTGAAGGAAGGACTGAGGAAAGAACTGAGAGTAGAACGAACTGAAGGAAGAACTGAGGAAAGAACTGATAGTAGAACAAACTGAAGGAAGAACTGAGGAATGAACTGGTAGTAGAACGAACTGAAGGAGGAACTGAGGAAAGAACTGATAGTAGAACAAACTGAAGGAAGGACTGAGGAAAGAACTGAGAGTAGAACAGTAGGAGGAACTGACAGAAGGGCTGAGGAAAGAACTGACAGAACAGTGGATCAAACTGTAGGAAGAATTGATAATAAAGTGGTGAGACGAACTGATGGAAGGATAAAATGACGAAAGAATAGAGGGATGAACTGACGGGAAGAACTGACGAATGGACGAAATGATGAAAGGGGACGAACTAACATAAGATGGTGCGAGGAACTCGCATAATTATGGACGGACTTAACTGAGGTATTAACCGAAAGAAGCAACTGACATAAAGATGGAGGGACGAATTGATGTAAAAAGGAATTGACATACTGACTTAACGACGGAGAAAAAATTAATTCTTCTTTCCTTGCGAATTCGGTTTCGTTTCGTACCCCTCCCGATTGGTATGGTCGGCTGGAATTATTAATTATGATGGAATGCATTTGCTTTAGCATTGCAAGCCTGTCGTTGTTATTTGTAAATAGTTCTAATTTCTTAAATGATTGTATGAATTAAATTATTTACATCAATTTTATATTTAGATCTTCTATTTTATGTATTGAATAACATTATGTATTTGTTATTTTCCCCAGAATGAGTTTTCGCACTGGTAAATTCGTGATTCGACATTGTTTTGTTTCGGAATGTACTGCGGGTCGTAGGCATGGCGACGGTTGCTTTTTGTTTTTCCAACTCTACGCAGCGTTTTGCTTTCTGAATACGCAAAGAGCCGGCAATTGTTTGAGTGGCAGTTCACTAAATTATTCAATATCGCCTGTAAATACACTGACGTTGTGACGTAATCGTCCGCTACTTTCTTCCGGATGCACCAATTTGACTGTCAAGATATAGATCTATAACAGCTTAGATGTAGGAGTAGTATATTTTGTGGTCATTTGTTAGTATTTGGTTATGGTTTCCATGACAACAGAAAACCCTTGTGCTCTGTATTATGAAGTAGCAGAGCCCACTACCTACGATACAGAATAGATTATAGGCTTATATTACAAAATTAGTTGATTATGTATTTTGTGCGAGATCGTGCGTATTTGCTTGGTTTCCGCATAAAACCAATCCGCGGAAAGTCTAAAATTCCACATTCAGTATTCCCAACCTAACACACATAACAATTTCCCTCTTCTTACCGCTTAAGTGTCATATTGATTTTACTGCTTTAGGCTTCTAACAAATTTTTTTTAGAGACGTTCAATATAGTAATAATTAGGCCTATAAATTGAAAACTTACCACTGCAATTTCACCTAAATTGCACTGTTAATTATTGTTTTTAAATATTTGCAAACATTAAGTAAACTCTACAACTCCACTAAAGTTACTGGATTCGTGATGCAAGTAACATTAAGGAAGCCGTGAAAAAATCAACAAGATTCCAGATGCCGATGTACTACTGCAATATGTTACATAAATAATATTGTTAAAATATTAAAATGAAAAGTAAATCATTACATAACCTTACCGTTTGTTTTAAGTTCGCATTTATGGACTGGGGAAAAAAAAGACAGACGTATATCACGGCTTGCTGGAATATAGTAAACACAGAAAACATTTTAAAGCAACAATGTTGAAGATAGATATTTTGTTTTGCAAATTTGCCGTCATTGAACAGAAACCAAGATGGAGATTTCATTGCAACTAATTAGAAATTCCTCTTTCAGGTATGTAATAAACGATCTTCGCACAAAATAATGTACGATACACGAGCAGTATGCTTTCTTTCAATTCTCGGAAATTAAAAAAGCTCAAATACGTTTCGCTTTTTCAAACTTTTCCTCGAACATGAAAACTTCAACATACCGCTCTTGTAACGCATATTGCTATTGTATTTTACATAGTTTTCTGCAATTGTCATTTACAGTAAACAAAATAAATAGTTTGGAACCGATTTCAGCGTCTATCTTAATCGTCCACACCTGTGGAGTAACGGTCAGCGCGTCTGGCTGTGAAACCAGGTGGCCCGGCTTCGAATCCCGGTCGGGGCAAGTTACCTGGTTGAAGTTTTTTCCGGGGTTTTCCTTCAACCCAATACGAGCAAATGCTGGGTAACTTTCGGTGCTGGACCCCGGACTCATTTCACCGGCATTATCACCTTCATATCATTCAGACGCTAAATAACCTAGATGTTGATACAGCGTCGTAAAATAACCAATAAAATAAATCTATCTTAATCTCCTTCAGTTTATTCATTACGCATGCTTGATAAGTATATAGGCTATGCACAAATACACTCTTTTCCTCACCATTTTCCGAATACCTTTTTCGGAACGTTATTTAAAATGTACGTATTTTCAGAAAGTCAAGAGAATTTATGACAATACTGGGTGTTTATTTCAAAGTGTGTCATGACGTCACTGTTGGTGAGTCAGCGATTTGAAGCGAGTTTCAGCTTTTATGTCAGAGAAGTTGCCTATTAATCAAGGCGTTCAATCTGAACTTGAGAACGTGTACGGTATAACTTGAACGTCGTAGCAACAGATGGCGGTCTGTACGGTCTGTGTGCTACCATAACCTCTTTCGAACTGTGTTTTGCGGTGCCAAGTCGTACGCAGGGTATTTTTTATCAACGGTTGCGTACGGCAACATTCCACAACACAAGTCAAATGCTCCGTGTCCATGTTGACCGTCGAAATTAATGTCAACAAATACGTAAGGAATCGTCTTAATCCTCTCCCCATATCCATTCCCTCCCACCGAACATCCTCATATTCATCTTCTTTCACTGTGGCTGTTCCTCGACTTTGGAATTCCCTACCGAGTAATGTCAGGGACTGTCAGATATCAAACCAATTTAAGAATAGGCTAACGAGATATTTTTCTAACAATTCTTGTTAACAATAATACTGTTTCAAGTTTCTTAATGTTTAATTGTTATATATATATATCACAGATAAATATCTAAATTATCTCATTATTATTATTATTATTACTATTATTATTATTATTATTATTATTATTATTATAACTATTTCTTACCAATGTTTATTATTGTCACACTAACATTAGTTATCCAATTTTCATTATTTACTTTCATATTGTTTCAGGATCTAGATATTAATGTAATAACTATGTAAGCAAATGTATTTAATTAGAATTAGAGTCTGGCTGGGCGGAAGAGAAGGCCTACTGGCCTTAGCTCTGCTAGATTAAATAAATAAATTATTATTATATCCCGACAGTAAGAAAAAAAACTCACCTCAGTACGTGTTTCCAAACAGTTCACATTCCTGCCACTACCGGCGTTACGGTACGTATCGGTAAGTCTCTTCAGAATGAACGCCGTACTTGCTAGGCAACTTCTCTGCCATATAGGCAATACGCCTCTGGAAGTGTAGGAACATTGAATTCTCTAGGCTCATCGGCTAGCCACATGACATATAGCGAGCCATGACACACTTTCAACTGAACACCCAGTATAACAATTAAAAACAAATAAGTTTAGTCATAAAAAATGTAATTCATTTTCCCCAAAAAATGGTACGTGATGGGGCAATTTGGATTTTAAATTCAGATTTAGGGCACACATATTAGTAATATTCACCTATTTTTATTTCGGAGCAAGACAAAAAGTCAAAATTTGTTTGTTTTTAGTCCAGAATCTGGCTTTCACAAATCATTGCGTAAATCAAAGGCGGAAAGTTTTAATCATGAAAGTGTTTGAACTTCAACAACTGGTGCTTGTCATTAGAACTTACTAATAGCATGACGTCAAACTCAACGCGTGCTCAAAGTCGCTTAGCGAATTAGCAAGTCTGATTGGATGTGAACAGGGGTGTCCAAAACGTCGCGCACAACTCCATTATCATTCATAATTCACAAGTCGTGACACTAATATTTTATTTTACAGTCATTTTCTGTTCCGCACTAATAATAATAATAATAATACTTACTTACTTACTTACAAATGGCTTTTAAGGAACCCGAAGGTTCATTGCCGCCCTCACATAAGCCCGCCAGCGGTCCCTATCCTGTGCAAGATTAATCCAGTCTCTATCATCATACCCCACCTCCCTCAAATCCATTTTAATATTATCCTCCCATCTACGTCTCGGCCTCCCTAAAGGTCTTTTTCCCTCCGGTCTCCCAACTAACACTCTATATGCATTTCTGGATTCGCCCATACGTGTTACATGCCCTGCCCATCTCAAACGTCTGGATTTAATGTTCCTAATTATGTCAGGTGAAGAATACAATGCGTGCAGTTCTGTGTTGTGTAACTTTCTCCATTCTCCTGTAACTTCATCCCGCTTAGCCCCAAATATTTTCCTAAGCACCTTATTCTCAAACACCCTTAACCTATGTTCCTCTGTCCAAGTTTCACAACCATACAGAAGAACCGGTAATATAACTGTTATATAAATTCTAACTTTCAGTAATAATAATAATTCTTTATTTATACTGGCAGAGTTAAGGCCATAGGGCCTTCTCTTACACTCTACCAGGTCACAAAGTATACAAGCAGTGAAAATTTAACAAAAAGTTAAAGAACAGAATACTAACATATTACAAAGAGAAATAATAATAGCATAATAAAATCGACACTAAACAACATGAAAATAATACCATAATAGAAAAAAAAAAGAAAGTAAAATACATTGGAATATAGCAAAAGCAACTCATTTAGCACAAATGGTTAATATGGAAAACGTAAGGAAGAATATAACAAAATAGAATATAATAAAATAATAAAAAAGAAAAAAAAAGAAAGAAAATTAAATAAAATTCACAATAAAAGGCTATGATAATAAATTCGTCAGCTGATAAAGGGAACAAAAAGGGGAAAGGAAGGAAAATAAATATATAGCTTATATTTTTACAAAACTATCGCAGAGAAAAGGGCTTATAACTGAAAGGAATCTGAGTTGAAAAAGTGCAATTTTAATCTATTTTTGAAACTAGACAATGTCCCACAGTCTCTGACATGTTGTGGTAGAGAGTTCCTGAGATGAGCTGCAGAGACGGTAAAAGATGAAGAGTAGAAGGATGTTCTGTGATTAGGAATGGAGAGTGTGATATGGTGTGAGCGAGTATCTATTTCGTGATATGAGGACAAATGTTGAAAACGAGAAGCTAAGTAGCCAGGGTTAGAGTTTTGAAGAATATTGAAGAGTAAAGTGAGAGAGTGAATAATTCTTCGCTCTTTGAGACGGATCCAGGACAGCATATTTAGTGAATTTAATGAATGAAGTGGAATAAGCATGTCGTACTTTGAGTCATATCCCGCGTTCAATTTTGAATAGAAGCTTCCGGCACGTCTTTCTGTTTGTATACTTTGGGTCGTCATAACGAAGCAAGGTATAGATAAAGGCTAAAGAAATGTCTGTATCGTTCTTTTGTTTTAACAACAAATGAATGCAGCTGTGTATTAAAAGGAGAAATAAAATAACTATATTATTCATGTTACTAGCCGTACCCGTGCGCTCCGCTGCACCTGTTAGAAATAAATATAAAGTAATTACATAATTAAAATAGGACGTTTGATCCAGGGAACAACTTTTACAACAGCGCAAGATAATCTGCTTCGCTCATTACCCAATTTTTTTGCGTTGCATTTATTGCATATATATTTTATGTATTTTAACACGATTCAATAGAGCATAGTTAAAATTTGAATTATAAAATAATGGATTGCTAAGCTAACGTACTATTGCTGCATACTAAATCAATACACTCTCGTTGTTCGTTAATTCTCTGAGATTAAAATGAGTGTACATAAATATTATTTTAAGAAATACAGAAAACGAGTGTCAAAATAGCCTATCAAATTTTCTGTGCATAAGAAGCTATTTTAATCTCACCTGTCCTCGATTTACTCAGACGTTACTGTAATAACATTATGGCATTATGTCCATCTAGAGAAACTACACTTTCCAAAGGTGAAATAATAATTAATTATACAAATCGGTTAATTTAGCTTCCGATATTACTTCATACAAACACAGAAACATTCTCTGTAGGCTATCTTTCATAGCTTTCGATTGTTGCTGTCCAAGGCCCCTTATAGACGAAGTCATTTGTTTCTTAATTCATTACACAGCCTTAGATGGCGTTGTTATCGTAATTTTAAAAATCATTTATCTCATTAAATATCAGTCCTATCAAAATTGTTCAAGGAATAAAACTTATCGCAAATTATTTTTAAAGAAACTTTTGTTATGTAATATGTTTCACAAAAATCAATAATAAGCGAGATATTTCGATTTATTTAATTCAGGCCCCCTTATAACCCCCATTTTAAATAATGTATTTTGAATGCCATATAGCCTAAAATCTAAGTTACAACGAACTTAATTTATATTCCAATTTTCATCGAAATCCGTTCAGCCATTATCGCGTGAAAAGGTAACAAACATACAGACAGACAGACAAAAATTTCAAAAAAGCGATTTTCAGTTTCAGGGTGGTTCATTATATATGTTAGGACCAATTATTTTTGGAAAATCGAAAATTACCAGAAAAATTTCGGCTACAGATTTATTATTAGTATATATTATTAGAACGAAACTTCATTTAAGACGAAAAGACGGTGAAAATATCTATTTTTGGTGCGCAAATTTAATTTTTGTAGATGCAGAAATGTCATTGCTTTAGTTTCAATTATTGGAGAATTCTTAAAAAAAAAAAAAAAAAAAGAAAGAAAAAAAAATGTTGGCACAAATTTTCAAAATAACTATACAGTAATGCACCACATCGCATATGTCTCTCATATTCATAATAAATTCAAAATTATTGTGACATTTCACTTCTAAAAACTTAGGACTTACAAATGGCTTTTAAAGAACCCGGAGGTTCATTGCCGCACTCACATAAGTCCGCCATCTGTCCTTATCCTGAGCAAGATTAATTCAGTCTCTACTATCATATCCCACCTCCCTCTAATCCATTTTCATATTATCCTCCCATCTACGTCTCGGCCTCCCCAAAGGTCTTTTTCCCTCAAATCTTCCAACTAACACACTATATGCATTTCTGGATTCACTCATGCCTACTACATGCCCTGCCCATCTCAAACGTCTGTATTTAATATTTCCTAAGCACCTCATTCTAGAATACCCTTAACCTCTGTTCCTCTCTCTCTAAGTGAGAGTCCTGGTTTCTATAAAGAACAACCGTTTTATAAATTCTAACTTTTAGTTTTTTGAAAGCAGATTACATTAAAAATGACTATTTCGTTTATATGACGTCATTCCATTTTCGACCAATGAAGTGTAATGAAATTTTGAATTCCAACCAATCACAGTCACACTTTGCGATGATTTTTGCAGCTAGATTTATCGCTATCAATTTATCGCATGGTCGTTCTTTTGTTTAGTCGTTGTCGCCAACTGTTTCCCCGTAAATTGATGATCATGATTACATTAAGATGCAACTACACGGTTAAACTTTTCTTTCAACTTTAAAGCAATGAATGCAAGATTGATATTTAATATTAATTAATATATTTACGCAGTGAAGACGACGTTCAAAACGGCGCACCATGTAGACACAAAATCTTCATGCATCTTAATTGAACGTACCTTTTAAATTTTATTCTTTCAATATTCTTCCCAGACTGCACGCATACGCGATTGGAATATTGAACTGTGTAGATGCAGCTTTAGTTCCGTTACACACTACAGCGAGAATGCGTTTGTCGAGCTATAAAAATGCTTTCGTGTAGCACTGATTGTAACGGTCGAAATAAGACACAGCTGACATTGGTCCTGCTTCCACAGGTAACATAACCTATAAGTAGCCTATAATATTTGTATTTTGTGAATGAAATGAAACAATTAATTGAAAGTCAGATGTTCAAATTTATGTAACATCATCGCATATCAAACCCAAAGACCTTGCATAGTAATAATAAGGTCTATGATCAAAACTGCCTTTCGTATGGCGTAATAAAATTCATGTTTCAATTAGGCCCATCTATACAGAGATGGCTTCACTGTGTAGCAACATGTCTCGCTGTGAATACATAAGGATTGGTATATAGCTGTCCCCACTGTTACTGTTAAATTAAATTATGATTTTAGCAGATAATGAAAATGTATTTATGTTATAATAATAAGAGAAAAGTGCAGTACATGTAATTAACATTGTTAAACCTGTATTTCGCAATTGGCATTACTGAATAATAACATCTAATTTCTTTATTGCAGTAATCGATATTCATCTACGAGTATTTCAACTTCACAATGTCTGAATAGGTTAAGTATTCCTTAATAAACAATTATTAACATTTTGTGATCGAATTTGAGGGATATAATATTTACATTTTTATTTTATTCACGAAATAGTCCTAATAAATGCCACTCGAGGTCTGAGATTTCCCACATATCGGCAAGTCTCAGTCCTCTCTTGACATTACTATAGATAATTTTTTAGCAATTACATTTTCTCCAAGAAAATAAAAAAACAGAATAAGTTATTTTTAAGTATTTATGAGAAAATATTGAAATTTACAGTGTCTGATTATGAGTGTGATATGTACATTCAATAAAAATATCAACTCTCTGTGGATTTTATAAATTTTAATAGCACATCGTCTTAAATTATGTCCATTTTTAAAACAGATATTATTTTGCAAATCAAGATTTCAGGTATAACTCCTGTAAAGTTGATTTGAATAATTTCGAGGAAAAATTGTTCCGGAGGCGAGTATCGAACACGGGACCTTTGGTTTAACGTACCAACGCTCTACCACTGAGCTACCCGGGAACTCTAACCGACACCGATCCAATTTTTCCCTCTATATCCACAGACCTCAAACAGTTAACGGATTTATCGGCAAATCTCAGACCTCTCTTGATATTACTGTAGATAATTTTTTTAGCAATTTTCGGTGTCGGTTAGAGTTCCCGGGTAGCTCAGTGGTAGAGCGTTGGTACGTTAAACCAAAGATCCAGGGTTCGATACCCGGCTCCGGAACAATTTTTCGCTCGAAATTATTCAAATCAACTTTACAGGGAGTTATACCTGAAATCTTGATTTGCATAATACACGTCACTGTTCGTTAACAGAAAACCACAATTTAAGTCACACGGAGTTAATGTGCACTCGAAGTTGGTTGCTTGACGGTTGTCAGCCCACTTTGAGATCTGTGGATATAGAGGAAAAATTGGATCGGTGTCGGTTAGAGTTCCCGGGTAGCTCAGTGGTAGAGCGTTGGTACGTTAAACCAAAGGTCCCGGGTTCGATACCCGGCTCCGGAACAATTTTTCCCTCGAAATTATTCAGATATTATTTTGTCACGAATCAGGAGTCATTTCTTAAAATACAATTTAACTGTCACACATTTCTTCGATGTAAGCTAGCCATTGTAACCATGTAATCATAGTTGTTAAACAGGAAAAAATAAGAAACAAAATAGCCACTTTTGTGCCTGGAATTAAACTAGATGAATCTGTAATTGCAACTAAATTGCACCACAATGCAAGAAGAGAATACACAACTCTGTTGTGGAATTGAGAAAAATAGAACAAAGTTGGCTTGATATAAACTGTACATATATTTAAAATGTTTTCAGTGCAATAAAACAACGATAGAATATAAAACAGATGTTTCTGTGTGATTTCATTGCATTTGCACTGTGAATGGCATAAAATTGTAGGCTGAAATGTGTAATATATGTTTATGGACCCCATTTGAAAGACCGTTTTGCTGGTGCGAAATTTGTAGCACGTTGAATGTGATTTTGCTGTCTGCAATTAATTTCCCTGTCCATTATCGCAGCTACAGTTCAGTGACAAAGAATCGGGAAGGGAGGCTGTACAAACCTGTGTAACTTTTCAGTACAGGGATATAGAATGCTAGTTCAATGGAAGGGAAACTGATACAGGGTGTACGTAATACATGTTCTCTAGTCATGGTATCTTAAATATTATTGTAGTTACGGAGTTATATATAATAG
Source organism: Periplaneta americana (assembly GCA_025594305.2). Classification (NCBI taxonomy): domain Eukaryota; kingdom Metazoa; phylum Arthropoda; class Insecta; order Blattodea; family Blattidae; genus Periplaneta; species Periplaneta americana. The sequence continues at coordinate 162,977,961 of JAJSOF020000011.1, forward strand.
CGATCCAGAGACAACGTGCAAAGGAACTTCTGGCCAGAGGAGATGAGTCCATGTACTTACATAATTATACAGGGTGATTCATAATAGTACATTATGCAACGAGCCTATAATGTTAGTAATTAAGTCGCAAGTATGGATGTTTATGAAACGAGCGCAAGCGAGTTTCATAAACATCCATACTTGCGTCTTAATTACCATTATACGCAAGTTTCATACGACTTTTTATGCTCGACCATATTTCTAACATGAAATTATTCAGATGTATACATTTCATTTGTATCTGACAAGATCGGAAGTGACCTTGTTCTAGGTCGTGAATTGTTAGATATGCGTAGACGCGAAAGTATTAATGTTTTCCTAGGAACAATAATGTCATTGACCTTGATGTAATCCCGTTAAACTTTATATAACCTTGATTATTGAATTCGACATTGAAAAACGAGATGACAAATTGAATTTATTTGAATATTATTTACAATTAACGTTAATTATTATAGTAACAGAACATAGCCTTCTGCGACAGTATTGGATTTCCAGCCTCCGTGACTTTTCGCTAATTCTCTTTCGATTGCATATCCGAGAATAATCGATACTTGCGTTTTTATAACGGTACAAAGCTGACTTGTCATTGGCTGAACACCTGTAAGCTGAGTTGTCATTGGCTGAAAACCTGTAAGCTGAGTTGTCATTGGCTGAACACCTGTACTTTAATGAGTAGGTGTAATTTAATGACATGCATTAAAGGACTGCTACCAGGTGTAGGCTATAATCACTACATTTCGGCATGGTCGAGCATAAAGTATTTTGTGAAATCCTAAGTGGTAAAAGATATGGGCATTTCGACCAGAAAATATAAATATGATGAGTTTTAGGGTAATTTTAGTATAAAACAGCGTTTTAAGTTTAGAGCCTCATAGCCTGTTAACATAACATTTTTCAGTCAGGTTTTACTGTATATGTTAGGATTATAACATTCTATAATGATTCTATTGTATCTTCAAGTATATTGGCCTCTTCTTACCACAATAATACGTCCTTACTTACTGGTTTTAAGGAACCCGGAGGTTCATTGCCGCCCTCACATAAGCCCGCCATTGGTCCCTATCCTGAGCAAGATCAATCCAGTCTCTACCATCATATCCCACCTCCCTCAAATCCATTTTAATATTATCTTCCCATCTACGTCTCGGTCTCCCTAAAGGTATTTTTCCTTCCGGCCTCCCAACTAACATTCCAAATGCATTTCTGGATTCGCCCATACGTGCTACATACCCTGCCCATCTCAAACGTCTGGATTTAATGTTCCTAATTATGTCAGGTGAAGAATACAATGCGTGCAGTTCTGTGTTGGGTAACTTTCTCCATTCTCCTATAACTTCATCCCTCTTAGCTCCAAATATTTTCCTAATCACCTTATTCTCAAACACCCTTAACCTATGTTCCTCTCTCAAAGTGAGAGTCCAAGTTTCACAACCATAAAGAACAACCGGTAATATAACTGTTTTATAAATTCTAACTTTCAGATTTTTTGACAGCAAGCTGGATGATAAAGGTTTCTCAACCGAATAATAACAGGCATTTTCCATATTTATTCTGCGTCTAATTTCCTCCCCAGTATTATTTATATTTGTTACTATTGCTCCCAAGTATTTGAATTGTTCCACCTCTTCAATGGATAAATTTCTAATTTTCATTTCGTACAATATTCTCGTCACGATACATAATCATATACTTTGTTTTTTCGGGATGTACTTCCAAACCTATCTCTTTACTTGCTTCAAGTAAAATTCCCGTATTTTCCCTAATTGTTTTTCTTACCACAATAATGCTAAGTTTAACTATACTCAATTTATCCCATTGATGGGGAAATTTGGCTATAATGTGTGTTAACTATTCATGAAATATATTTTAAAGTCCTTGTAAAATCAATTTATCTCAACCGTAGGCTAGTGTATGTATCCCGGAACAGAATACAGAGGTTAGATAGGCATTTAAAGATTTTAATTAAACCTAACAAGATAACAAAAACTTCAGCAAATACTTAAGTTCCTGATAAGGCTTATTTTTATAAATTTAAAATGTCTCCAATTAAAATCAGGGACAGAAAACACTTTATATATTTATGTGTTTTTCACCAATCCATAATGTTTGTACTTGGCATGATCTGGAACGTAAACTAGATTCTCTTTTTGGAACATTATAATACTGAATTTAATATAAAAATATGTAGCCCTACAATATTTTAATCTACGTCTTTTTATTACAATAATTACCTGAATGCAAAATTCATGCATAAAAGACCAAGTTCCCTATCTCAAAATGTTTTATTGTGCAGCTCTTATTTCGTCTTTAATTTCTGCATGCTTTTACTGACAGTTTTTCGAGTGAAAAACATTTGAAATTTTATAAATCACTACATACTTTATTACCGACATATAATGATGCCGTTTATTTTCTACCCAACTTACGACAAAAGAAAATCACATTTCTTGTATTTCTCATGTTTCATAGAGACCCGTTACCATGACAGTTATGTCTATACTTCATGGAAAATGTGGTCTAATTCACGTTAAAGCCGTTGCAAGTCCTAGAGTGTTCAGCATACACAATGCAGTGGATGGCATAAACATCACCAGAATGCAAGACTGTAGTATCTCCATGCACGAGATTTAAATTCAGATGCTCCCCATTCGAGACCAAGTAAGATTCCTCCCATAGCACGAATATTTTCTTGCACTTTACTGTCGGCATGGAGTATACCGAGATGACATCTTTTGATAAAAATATGAAGAAATTTTCCTTACTTTCTTACTTTTATGGTCTTAAAAACACAATGATATTAGAAGGCAGGCAAAGAAGAAAAACGTAAACAGATAATATCGCGTAAAAAGAGATTTGTATTCCAAGCAGAGGCAGTAAAAACCTTTTCTGTTACTTAGCAAGAATACAGCTAGAGAGTTTTAGTGCCTCCTTGTACAGTATAGTGAATTTATATGATTACGAGGGACTTGTCGTATATTTTACACTACATAAATTGAAAAACGGCGCACAGGAGAGACTCAAAATTACATTTTAGATTATATATTCTTTAAGGACAATGAGAATGGGTCTATTACAAGTCGAACACAAATTTAATGTCCCTTCTTATCACCTGAAAGAGTCCTTTCTTCTACTCCGACGTCCTCTCGATTTTAAAGACTACTTCTTTTGTGCTTTTTATTGTATAAAATGTTAAGCATTGTCAGCTGTAAATTTTTAGCTGTTTCAAAAAAGGGAGCGCTTTCAACATTAGAGCTTCCGGAAATAAAACATTTTATTTTTTTTTTACTACATCTTACTTTGTTCCTCCGTTCTTTCCATACGTAAATCTATCTATGTATCCTTTAATTTGTTTATTCATCTTGACTTTCCATTCATTTGTTCATCTATTTCTCAACGTCTTTTCTTCCACCCTTTTCTTCTGTCCGTCTTTACTTTTATCATTTATTTCTGTGTGTCTTTTCTCCTGCCAGTCTTGTCTACTGCTTAATTTTCTTCTATCCATCAATCTTACCATTTCATTTTCTCCCAATAATCATTCCTTCTTTCCGGCTTTTCTTCCGTCAATATTTTCTCCTGCCAGCATTTTATTCTGGCCATATTTTCATCTGTCCTCTTCTATCGCCAATCTTTTCTTTTGTCCGTCTTTTCTTCTGTCAGTCTTCTTCGTGCCCTTGTTTGTTCTGCCTTTTTTTTTTTTTTTCCCATCTTTTTCTCCTACCCGTCTCTTCTCCAGTCAGTCTTTATTCTGTTCTTTTCTTCTACCCAACTTTTCTTCGCGCATTATTTTCTTCTGTCGTCTTTCTTGTGTCTGTTTTCTATCTGTTCTTCTCGTCCGGTTTTTCTTCTGTCCGTTTTCTCTTTTATCCGTCTTTCCTTCCTTCATTCCTTTCTTCTCTTCGTCAATCCTTATATCCGTCTTTTTTTCTTTCCGTTTTCCTTTCTGTTCGTCTTTTCTTCTGTCCGTCTTTCCTTTTGACTGTCTTTCCTTCTGTCCGTATTTTCTTCTGTTCATACTTTCTTCTGTCCGTATTTTATTATGTCAGTATTTTCTTCTGTCAGTCTTTTCTGCTGTCAGGTTTTTCTTCTGTCAGTCTTTTCTGTCCGTCTTTTCTTCTGTCCGCCTTTCCTTCTGTCTGCTTTTTCCTCTGTCCGGCTTTCCTTCTGCCCATCTTTTCTTCTGTCCACCTTTTCTGGTGTGAGCCTTTCCTCCTATCCTCTTTTCTTATAGGCTATCTTTTTTTCCGGCCGTCGTTTCTTCTGTTCATTTTCCTTCTTCTCGTCTTTTCTTCTGTGAGACTATTTTTCTTTCGGTCTCTTCTCCCGCCCGTCTTTTCTTATTATTTTGTTTTATTCGTGAAATAGTCGTAACACATGCAACTCCTAGTTTTGAATTTCTCTGCGGGTAGAAAAATGACTCATGGCATTGCACATTAACATTTTCCGTGTAAGTTACACTAGCTTCACTAAAACCGAGATTGAACTCTCACTAAAATCGGATACTTTATTGTAATGTATGTGGGTCAGAACCAATCATTTAAATTAAGCAGATTCAAATTTCACTTCAAGGGATTTACTAAGCCCATAGTTGACTGTATTTAACAAGTTGAGTTCGTCTCTAAGCTGAAAATACATTGCGAGAGCCCTCACATAGCTGGCGACTAGACGAAGGATTGATTTCTGTTTATAATCCCATCTTTCAGAAGCGACCAACATGCCCTACAGCGATACCAGAGACGAACGGGATCAGCCACACATCCGTCAGAGATGATTGGATCCTGGTTCTATAGGTTTTGCGGGATCTCTGCACGACCACAGTAATACTTCACTGGCTGTAACAAGTGTAAACGTCACATTGGATGAGGGGACTTCCTGAGGATAATTCTGGAAAGCCAACACGCCACCAATAATTTTAGAGACTTCCGAATACCGAGCTGCGAGGTTACATTTCGTGCAACTGTAACGAAATTGCACTGTCATCCAGTGGTCAGTGGTCTTCAATTCAGAGGGCACGGGTTCGATTACCGGCCCTGCCGCAAAGGAAATTGTAGAAAGAAAAGAAGTTGCAGAAGGTTTTTCTCGGGGTACTCTCGCTTTCCGACACCTTAGATAATTTGCCATAGTACTGACCCGTGGACCCGGCTTCATATCTTGGCTATGGCAGAATTTTATTTGAAATGATAATGCCACTGTTTTCATGATCTTTCTCGGGATTCTTTTTCCCCTCGGAATTACACCAATACTCTCCACAGTTCTTCTTTCATTCTCGTGTGCTTCACAAAAAATAGTCAGTACATTTTTTTTTGCTATATACATGAGCTATTCTCTCTGTAAATTATCAGATTGTTTCACTTCACTGCAAAGTGAATCGCAGGTAATGTCATTAATAACATTTAGGAGGGTTATTCTTTGAGATATTTGAAGCAAAAACGTTTGGTAATAAATTTTGCTCATTTTTATTTTCTTTCCGAGATATATACTGTCTTATACGAAATATTTCATAGCGTGTTTTGGGAAAGCCTATTTATTTATTTATTTATTTATTTATTTATTTATTTATTTATTTATTTATTTATTTTTTTATTTATTTATTTATTTATTTATTTATTTATTATTTTATTTATTTATTTATTTATTATTTATTTATTTATTTATTCATTCATTCACTCATTCATTTAATTCCAATTAATTAATTCATTCATTCATTAATTCATTCCATTTCATTTCATTTTAAATAAATTAATTAATTCATTTGTTTAATTTTATTTGTTTATTATATTTTATTCTATTTATTTTATTTTATTTTATTTATTTTATTTTATTTATTAATTTGTTTAAATTTACTTGTTTAATTTTATTTGTTTACTTTATTTAATTTTATTTTATTTATTTATTTTGTTTTATTTATTTTATTTATTTATTTATTTATTTATTTGTCTGTTTAAATTCATTTGTTTAATTTTATTTGTTTACTTTATTTTATATATATACTTAGTTATTTTATTTTATTTATTATATTTTATTTATTTATTTTTATTTGTTTAAATTTATTTGTTTAATTTTATTTTTTTACATTACTTTATTTATTTATTTATTTTATTTATTTTGATTCATTTATTTATTTTTATTTTGATTCATTTATTTATTTTTATTTTTTAAATTTATTTGTTTAATTTGATTTATTTAACTTTATTTTATTTATTTATTTTATTCTATTTATTTATTTATTTTATTTATTTATTTGATTTTATTTAGTTATTTTATTTGTTTTACTCTATTTTATTTTATTTATTTTATTTTATTTATTTTATTTCTTTATTTTATTTATTAATTTTTATTTTATTTATTTATTTATTTAATTTTATTTATTTAACTTTATTTTATTTATTTATTTATTTTATTCCATTTATTTATTTATTTATTTGATTTTAGTTAGTTATTTTACTTGTTTTTTATTTATTTTATTTTATTTATTTTATTTATTTATTTTATTTATTTATTTTATTGAATTATTTATTTTTTTCATTGTAGTGATTTATTTATTTTTATGTATTTATTTTATTTTATTTATTTTATGTTATTTATTTATTTTATTTTATTTATTTATTTATTTATTTATTTATTTATATTATTCTATTTATTTGTTTTATTTATGTATTTATTTATTCATTTTATTTTATTTTTTATTTTTATTTTATTTATTTATTTATTTTATTTTATTTATTTATTCTATTTATTTTATTTTTCTATTTTGCTAATTATTGTAACATAAAATATAAATGAATAGAAAAACTTTAGCTTGCCCCTGAGAGAACAGAACTCGTGCTCTGTCAACTTAAACGATCAGTGTATTATTATATTAAATGATCGAAAGAATTTTAGTTTTGTCCTTTAAACGTGCAGAAATTTGATCCGAACAAATGTAACTTTTCGTTCTGCAAAGGAATTTAAATATATTACATTTGTAAAATTTAGCGCAAATACGTTTATATAAAGTAGTTATAGAGAAAATAAACATTCTTCCCAATATATGCTCAAAAAGAGTATATGATTCCTGGATACATTAACTGTGTCTTTTTCCTAAAATTCTACATTTCCACTTTTATTAGAAGACAATTGTGGAGTTACAAACTTTACTCAATGGACATCTACAATGAACACAGATTGTTACATAAACAAGTGAAATTCCCTTCCTTGTTACAATAAACAAGGGACATTATTCCTTGGTGTTGACTTGGCAGCTAATCTCCTACCCTCACTTACAACGTAAATGCAGACAGCGATTATCTGGATATCACCACAAACTGTTCATTTCAACACAATTGCACCTGGATTACCCGGCGTGCATTTCGTTCTGGAGGAACTCACCCCCTTAAGATGAGCAGCATCCGGTGGTTTCGTGCCTGCATGCATTAACTGCAGAATTACAGCGGCAGCTGTGTGGTGTTATATCAGACGGGATATGAAATGGGGACACAGTCGATAAATCACACGTTAACCGCTATGAGAACATCCCCTCTCAGTTAAGTAAGCAAGTGTGGAAATGTAAATCCTCCCACGTTACATTAAATATTGCCTGCAGCTAAACATGTGCCCGCAACTAATTCTGTAACCATGGTAACTCACAGAACTGGAATCAGAAACTATTTGAAACTGAAGCAAGACATAAAATTAGCAATGTACTAGGTTCTAAAAGATAACACAGTTTTTATTTAGGAGTAATATTGGTAGCGGATGTAGTGCTGTAATGGTAGTAATACAGTAGCAGCAGCAAATACCTTACTATAATAATACCACAGTTTAGTATATACAGTTGAGAAGCTTGGGATGATTTTTTTGCATTTCTCGCGATAGTTGCTAGCCGCTTGGAGCGCTGTGAGTACTAGGAACAATGGACTGTGTCACTGCCATCGTGATCTAATACAGGTCGTAAGGCAGGCCATGTGACTCGCTTAACCTGATCACGAAGGGCGGCGTTTCAACCATATAAATTAGTTGGAATGCATAAACAGTAACATATATTTCTCTAAAATGTAGTGTAATTGCATTAATAAAATTTAAAACAATGATTATAAGACACTTCAGACATAAATCACTTGCGAGTTAAGATGAAATATTATTTATGGTGTGAAAATTACGTTGTTCGTATGTGTAATACTTGCCTTTATTTCGATTAAATATTGCGAAATTATTGTACATTCATTTAGGCACGATTCAATAATTTTCAGTTGCACCACGGATATTTGGATATGTTGAAATTATAGGTTATGTTTACTGTTCCAGTTGCCCCTTTCTGTCTAATTTTAGTGGTCTCCAATGCCCTTACATTCATATTGAAATATTATAGGTTATGTTTACTATATCTTATATTCCTAAATTCGCAATTATCTTAATATATAAAATTGAATGTGGGTATGTATGTATGTATGTATGTATGTATGTATGTATGTATGTATGTATGTATGTATGTATGTATGTATGTATGTATGTATATGGGTGTGTATGTTCTCTATACAAATCTACAAGCTTTGACCAATATGTGCCAAAGTTTACACATTTAACCTTCATAACCAGGAGAAGAACATAGGCTACATTAAAATTGTGCAAATGGAAGTTAAATTAATTAAAATTATAAAAAATAAAAATAAATAGATCAAATCTTCATGTGTGACATTAAAATACAAAATCTTCTACAGTCAATTGTTCTTTTATTATTGTCTGTTGTATTCAACATAGACTTTCACGAGGCCTTGGAAATTTTAACATGAAATTAAATTACATTGTTGTTACAGATCGCGAAGGCTAAAACTAGATAATTCATGCAATAAGTATCTTTACGCAGTCCAGGACCGTATTATGAATTCCTCGATGCAGTTTTGTAGTGAGCAGACTGTTTGATACAGCTGAATTGTAGAATTCTTTCAAACTACAAGGATTGCTACCACATAATTTACTTAATACTGAATAACCAATAGTAGTATTGCGAAATATTGACCCACCAAAATTATGCACGAATAAGAATTGGTGTGAAAACTCATACGAAACGTAAAAGAATTGGCAATATTAACTGCAAAAATAAAGGGTGCGTCAGAAAGAACGGATGGATTTCAAACTATCGATATGCAACGAGGAGAGAGATATAGTGAGGGGGACCACGACTGTTGGGTCAGCCATAGAATGCAGTTTCAGTTGAGAATATGGTGTTGGTCTGACGTACAACGTGCTTTCATCGTAGAGACATTTTTGAAAAATGAAGAGTCTGTGATCGCCACTCAGGACTCATTTCGACATCGGATGTCACGCTAGGATTCCAACTCGGAATACAATTTTGCGGTGGGTGGCTTCATTTCGTATCACAGGTTCAACATTAAAGAAGAAATCACCTGGACGAAATTCTATTGCACTGAGATTGTCCGAGGCTACGGTAAGATCTCGCGCCCTGCGACTTCTTTCTTTGGGACCATTTGAAGGCGTAAGTTTGTAAACATCTATCACATACACTGGACGAACTGAAGACAGCGATTCGTGAAGAAATCGTGGCAATTGCACCAGCTATGACTGTGAAAGTGATGGCGAACATCAGAAAACGCCTCGATGCCTGTATTGAAAGCCAAGGACATCATATGGATAATGTTGTTTTACATAAATAAACTGCATGTATTGGTGAATATGTTGATAACAATAAATTTTTGATTTGATGAATCTTTACAATTTTCTTGCCATGTGAAATCCATCCGTTCTTTCTGACGCACCCTGTAAAAGGAGATGTTTTTATTCCACGTATTGCTAGGATACTCATTCAATTTTAAGCAACTGCAATTTCAATGCCACTAGCATCTGTAATGGCCATATTAAAATGAAGCTCAAGGACAGTCGCTCAAAGTTGCAGACATTAACTTAAAAGTGCGTGTTTTTCACATCCTGAACTTCATTTTATACAAAGAAGTGGAAAAAAAAAAAAAATTTCACACATATCAATAAGCAATTTAATGATACTTTTTTCATGTTCCTAATGTAGTATGTGAATGTACATAAGCCCACTGAAAATAACATTGTATTAATACTCAAAATATTGTTGTTCACGTCCGAAAATGTGTTGCTGCGAAATGATATCTGTATAATCACGTTTAAAATTTAGTGTGTTAAGCGTTGTGCAAATAAAAATATCTTAATTTCTAAAATACCGGTAGACCTATACGTTTCTCAGAATATTAATCTTTATGTTAAAAAATGACTTATTGCGAGTTTATATTGTATCTGTATTCTGTATATAAAATTAGAATTAATATAATATGTTCTGAATTTATGCGATATAGTTTCAAGTTTTATTAAAAAAACTGGGTATGATATAAGTGGGTGTACAGCGGTCAAGGGTAAAAAAATCTTCCAATATAAATTAAATTATACATGTATATATTGATTCGATGCTGAAAGTGATCAGAAAGAGGAGAAGGAATTATATTTTCGTTGGGTTTTACTTTGTTTATAGTTTGATTTTTCTATTACTTTATTTGTATTTCTGGCGGTGTGGAAGAGAAGGCCTAATGACCTTAACTACACCAGAATAAATATAAATATATATATCAATAAATAAATAAAAATAAATAAATAAATGTAAAACAACAGTTTAACTTCACGCACATGATGAAATGTTTTCTTTTCGGTGCCTGATTTACAACTGTTTTAAATTGAGTTAACCCTGGCAGGCATTTGGCTAAGTAGTATTAATTCATGTAAGTGAAGTTAAGTAAAGATTCATCTTTATGTGCGAGGAGCGCTTAGTAAAACAATTCGTTTTGGTTGTCTATAGTTGGGTTTCCAAAATTTTCGAAAATTTAACAAGCAGTTCGTTTGAAAACAGAAGCAGAAAGGAAAACCCGGGCAACGCCGGGTACTTTCAGCTAGTACATTATAATTAAGCATAATGTCATGAATGATACTCCGCACATTCAATTTGTCTGTATTTTAATACCATAATTGAGTATTGAATTATTGTATTTATCTACTACCTAAGAGACGAAGTAACAATCGTACGTACACTAATTTCATAGGAGTGGTATGATTTTATTAAGGAAGGTAGATGTGCTATATTAAATCACAATATTTTTTTTTAATTAAACCTCAAAATAGCTTCCATTCTAAACTTAAAATGTTGATGCGAAAAGATTACGTTAATATGTAAAATTCTCTTCACATTAAAATAACACAGTTTTGTAATTATTTCTGCAACATATTATGCAACAAGAAGTAAAGGGAACTTATGGACTCATTACACTAAATAAAACTTAGCTATGATACGCAATAAAGTTATAATATAATAATTCACTGAGCTCCATACACTGAGATAGAAAACCCGAACATATATTACGGCCTGGTCTAGATCGAAAAGGTATTGACTGTGCCGTATTTCGCATTTTGTGAAAAGTTGTGTAAACTGTGAAATGTTCGTTACCGGTTGTAATAACTGTAAATGGGTAAAATGCAATAATTTGAATAATAATATGAGACAAGGAGACGTTTGTAGCACTATAAATTCTAAGAAAAAGAGGTCAGAGTTAACCTTCCGAAAGATCTAGGAAGGTGAGTTTATAAAATATAATATATACTTTATGAAAATAATATATAAACCTTATGTATTTCGTATTTCAATAGTGGAAGGAAGGTGTTAATTTTTCAATAGAACACGATATCAAAAGTACAATACATTTTATCGTCTGCTAGGGAAAGAGTCTGTGACGAGGCGATAGTAGCGATCCTGGTGGCTAGCAACTGTATGTACTAAACTGTGATAATACCGGATAGCTAGCAGTTTTGCGCGCGAACGACGCTGGTGCTGCTACCTAGGCGGCCGTTGTGGAGAAATTCGCGATACAAGCTGTAATCAACTGCAATGTCTATTGTTGCTGGGCTAGTTAATTTGTTAATAGTTTTATGAATTAGTACTAGTGTTAAAATGTCAGGGTGTATATGTGCTGTTTATAATTGTGACAATTGCAGCATTACAAATTGCTCCAAATCGTACTTTCGATTTCCGACAGTTCATAAAACGTGAGTCAACAACATTCTTTAGTAGGCCTAATTCCTTCGTCTTTGTGTTGATAGAAAAATACAAATTAGTTTTTTATTTAGACCTAATAAATGAATAGAAGTTAAAATGTATCGGAAATTTTAAGATTTTATCAAATTAAGTTTTATTGTTGTCCACATGCCTTTACTAATTATTACAAGCATCAGATAACTATCAATTTTATCTTTGCAGTTGTCAGCAATGCGTATATAAAGGTTTATTGTAAATTCATTCTTAATGTCAGAATTGATTTTGTCTCACTAAATCAAAGAAAAAATATATAACAATTAATTACGGAAAGTAATATGAAGCATGCAATATTTCTCATAATATGCAGCTTTGATATAAGATAATAATTTTACATTAAATACTATTCAACATTTCTTAAGAGTCTCATATATTATTCCACATTGGTACCTCACGTTTTAAACAATAGTTCGAATCTCGCTATGTTAATATTTGTATTTGTGGACGTAATTCCACGCCTCTCCGCTAGATGTCACGTCCGCGATATTTCGCACTCACGTCAATGCTGCTAGTCCGGTATTATTACATTAAGGTATTTGGTGGTGGTGGTGGTGGTGGCGGTGGTAGTAGTAGTGGCAGCAGCAGCAGCAGTAGCAGTGGCAGTGTAGCAGTTAGTAGGTAGTAGTAGTAGTAGTAGTAGTAGTAGTAGTAGTGGTAGTAGTAGTAGTAGTGATGTAGTAGTAGTGTGGTAGTGTAGTAGTAGTGGTAGTAGCAGGTAGTGGTGGTGGTGGTAGTGGTGGTAGTGGTAGGTGGTGCAGTAGTGGTAGTAGTGGTAGTGGTAGTGGTAGTGGTAGTGCAGTAGTGGTAGTAGTGGTAGTAGTAGTAGTGGTAGTAGTGGTAGTGGTAGTGGTAGTGGTGGTGGTGCAGTGGTAGTGCAGCAGTAGTAGTAGTAGTAGTAGTAGTAGTGGTAGTGGTGGTAGTGGTGTGGTGGTGGTGGTGGTGGTGGTAGTAGTGTAGTAGTGGTAGTAGTAGGTAGTAGTAGCAGTGAGTGCAGTGGTGGTGGTGTGGTGGTGGTGGTGGTGGTAGTGGTAGTGGTGTAGTGCAGTGGTGGTAGTGGTGGTGGTGGTGGTGGTGCAGGTAGTGGTGCAGCAGTGGTAGTGGTAGCAGTAGGTGGTGGTAGTGGTAGTGGTAGTGGTAGGTAGTGGTGGTAGTGGTGGTAGTGGTGGTGGTGCAGTGGTGTGGTGGTGGTGGTGGTGGTGCAGGTGGTAGCAGTGGTAGTAGTGGTAGCAGTGGTAGTGGTGGTGGTGGTGGTAGTGGTAGTGGTGAGTAGTAGTGGTAGCAGTGTGCAGTAGCAGTAGTGCAGTAGTGGTAGTGCAGTAGTGGTAGTGGTAGTAGTGGTAGTAGTGGTAGTAGTGGTAGTAGTGGTAGTAGTAGTGGTAGTGGTAGGTAGTGGTAGTGGTAGTGGTGGCAGCAGTGGTAGTAGTAGTAGTAGTGGTGGTAGTAGTGTGCAGTAGTAGTGTAGTAGTAGTGGTAGTAGTGGTGGTGTAGTGCAGTAGTGTAGTAGTAGTAGTGGTAGTAGTAGTGGTGTAGTGGTGGTGGTAGCAGTAGTGGTAGTAGTAGTGTAGTAGTGGTAGTGGTGGTAGTAGTAGTGGTAGTGGTAGTAGTAGTGGT
>JAJSOF020000011.1:162996704-163064204 GCA_025594305.2 Periplaneta americana
ATATTTTAATCGTTTTTCTACACAAATATTGCCCTTTTAACGTAGTATACCCGTATAATGGATCAGTCCAACCATCCCTTCAATATTGACTCCTCTGTACTTGCTAATTCCGTACAAGAGTGGCCTTGTGATGGGCTACATTGAAACTAGATCAGGTAAAATAATTAAAGTGTACCACTTAGAAAAAAAAATATATAAAATTAAATAAACTTAAATGTTGGTACTAGAATTTAATTTAATTTAATTACTAGTCTAAATATTAAGTAGCACAAAACTCCTTTTCCTACTAAGCCAATTTTAGAATATAAGATCAATTTTTAGGGCATTTATAAGGGCATTTTTGAATGATTTTTAGGTCATAAATGCATTGTTTTTAGGACATTTTTTATGATTTATAGGTCATCAGAATCCTAGCCCTATCCATCACAAATTTCATTACGACCTGGACAGGAATCGATTTCGGACATTTGAATGGAAGTTTAGTGCGGTAGCATTCATCTACAAACGCTCTTTTATTCTTAGGTTTATTACTTTTATAAAGGTAAATGCAAATAAACAACAGAAAGTCTGAAACACAAATTTGCCACTGTTACCATGGAAACTATATTCCTTCCTCATTCTCTACAGCAGTGGAGCCAATCTGAACGTCATTCTGCTGCTACTTCAAATGTACGCGGAAAGAGCGACAAGGTATCCAGGTAACAGCATTTCCAATTCCATCCCGTAAAGTGGATTTGTATAAGAAAAGTGTGCTTTTTCAAGCCACTTTCAACCGACACAGTAACTCTTCCCTCTTTAATTGGACATACGGGCAAGGTTGGCCTGTGTAGGAAAATCCGTGTACCCACTTCCGACAGGGAGGAATTCGTGATTGGATTTTTTCTGCGGTTTAACCGAAGTATCGATTTGTTGAGGCAGGCTGTCCTACAGTGTGTTTCAAAATTTACGTAGTCACAAAATACTACGAGAAGCACAAATCAGAGCTATCACTCGCACGTTTTCCCTCTCGGGGCATCTTCTTAAATTTCCCTGATTTTACATTGGTATTTATATAGGATATTTAAAGTTTTATGAATGAGCGAGGTGGCTCCAGACTCGCATTCGGGAGGTCCGCGGTTCAAATCCCCACACCGACCAACCTGACTGTGATTTTTCCGCTGTTTTCCACAGTAATTTAGGCAAATGTCGGGTTGGAAATTACATTACCACGATCTATTTTCCTTTCTCCTCTCTATAAAAAAAGAATTGAGATTTCATATCATTCAATATCTCTGTTCACACCTGTGGAGTAACGGTCAGCGAGTCTGGCCGCGAAACCAGGTGGCCCGGGTTCGAATCCCGGTCGGGGCAAGTTACCTGGTTGAGGTTTTTTCCGGGGTTTCTCTCAAGCCAATGCGAGCAAATGCTGGTTAACTTTCGGTGCTGGACCCCGGACTCATTTCACCGGCATTATCACCTTCATTTCATTCAGACGCTAAATAGCCTAGATGTTGATACAACGTCGTAAAATAACCCAATAAAATAAAAAAAATAAATCAATATCTCTGGGAGGATTAATTCCTAATTCTTAAATTGGCAAAGCTTCATTTCTCGCAATAGCTTAAAAACCTTGTCGGACCGTAAAGAAAACAACTATCGCAATGTCCGTATTTTATATGTTGTAGAATGTTATAGTATTGTGAAATTTTAATTTTTCTACCATTTTTTTTCTATTGTTCTATTAAAATTATAGCATAGAGCCTATTAACCTGTTGTATCCTATAGGATACTTAGTCAATTTAAGGGTTAAGAGCACCTCCATTTTACAATAATTACATACACGAACACAACTATTACAAAAAATGTTCAATGGTATTTGTAGCTTCAGCTCTAATCAACAGTAACAACAATCGAGGTTGCCAGGCAACGATATAAAACAAAAGATGTGAAATAAATGACATACAATTGAATGCTCTTTCATATATAAGTATAAAAATATAGGGGTGTCATTTGAAATTTCAAAATGGTTTGCCTATGGGTGGGGGTGTAATCTAAAATCCAATTAAGCCTGGTTTCAGACTTCCCCCTGAATATCTAAATTTACGTGTTTTTTGTTTAAATTGGATTCAATTTATATCATGATATGATATTTATTCTATCAGCTTACATCGATCGTGAGGTCCACACCTGTGGAGTAACGGTCAGCGCGTCTGGCTGCGAAACCAGGTGGCCCGGGTTCGAATCCCGGTCGGGCAAGTTACCTGGTTGAGGTTTTTTCCGGGGTTTTCCCTCAACCCAATACGAGCAAATGCTGGGTAACTTTCGGTGTTGGACCCCGGACTCATTTCACCGGCATTATCACCTTCATATCATTCAGACGCTAAATAACCTAGATGTTGATACAGCGTCGTAAAATAACCAAATAAAATAAAAAAATCGATCGTGATGGCCTTTCACATTTCTGCATACAGTGCCATCAATCCCTTGCATACTAGCAGCTCCTAAAATATTGGATACTTTTTTTCTTAACATCCTATATAATAGAATTGCAAAATGGACATATATTTAATGTTTTTATTTTTTATTGAGTTATTTTACGACGCTGTATCAACATCTAGGTTATTTAGCGTCTGAATTATTTAATGGTAATAATGCCGGTGAAATGAGTCCGGGGTCCAGCACCGAAAGTTACCCAGCATTTGCTCGTAAATGGACATATATATATATATATATATATATATATATATATATATATATATATATTTTTGCGTTTTCGTCCTCTTGTAACTTAACGACAAACTTTGCACTGAATTACTTATTGTCCAGTACCTTCACAGTATTTTACTTAATATTTATTCGTTGGAGCATGTTTCTGTTTTGTGCAGAGAACGACTGAACTCCCGGTATTTTAATATAACACCGCCTCCTCAAGATCAATGTATTCGCAGCCCTATGTGCACATAACTAATTTTTGTTTGAGTCCCGAAACCGTCAGCCCTGATAATAACCCTTAGACATTAATTTTCAGATTAATTTCGTGTTTTTGCGTCAGTTTTGAAATATCTTCCTACATTCTGTAGTAAAGTATCGGTTATTGTAGTTTGAAACACCCTGTAGTTTGGCCTTTTCCTTGGTGTCTGGAAGACTCACACGATATCCCGTGATGTTTTTTAATATTATTATTAAGCAGGGTGGAGGTTTAGTCGCTTATCTGACCTTAAACCGTTATACCAATACGTTCGAGCTACTTATCATTGTTCAGACAAACAGCAATAAAGTCTCTTGGATTATGGGTTTCCAATGACAGAGATAAACAGCAGCTTCTGTGTGCGTGCCAAAAGTTAGGAAGCTCGTCTGCTCTCATTATCCAGATCTGGCTGCATGCTATCACCAAGTTTGATATATGACAGCCATGAAGCCTTTCGCAACGAGGGATTTAAGTTTACGTTCAAAGGAGAGAACTATGGACAAAGAGATCGGAGTTGTGACATCTGAAACTTGTTACGAATATATTTAATCTATTTTCGTACTAATTCTTTTCTTCTTTTGACTTTTAGCTCTTGTTTTTTAGTCGCTCATTATTTTTCTCAGGTTTAGGCTAACATTTCTTCTTTTCTTTTTTTCTTCAATTTTATCGTATTATATTTAGTAGTGTATTCAGTGGCCCACATGCTCATATTCCATTAAGTCCTCTCCTCTCCTCTCCTCTCCTCTCCTCTCCTCTCCTCTCCTCTCCTCTCCTCTCCTCTCCTCTCCTCTCCTCTCCTCTCCTCTCCTCTCTTTTCTTCATTTCTCCATCTATTATTTTTTTATTTTATTGGGTTATTTTACGACGCTGTATCAACATCTAGGTTATTTAGCGTCTGAATGATATGAAGATGATAATGCCGGTGAAATGAGTCCGGGGTCCAGAACCGAAAGTTACCCAGCATTTGCTTGTATTGGGTTGAGGGAAAACCCCGGAGAAAACCTCAACCAGGTAACTTCCCCCGACCGGGATTCGAACCCGGGCCACCTGGTTTCGCGGCCAGACGCGCTGACCGTTACTCCACAGGTGTGGACTCCATCTATTCTTCCCTCCTCCACACCTTTGTTCCTTCATCCACTCTTTTCTTTCTTTCCCACCCTTTTCTTCCTTGTTCCATTCTTTCCATTCTTTCCCTGTCCTTTTATTCCCTGCTCTTTTGTTCCTTTCTATATCATTTTCTTCCTTTCTTCTATATCTTCCTTTCTCAACTCTTTTCTTTTTCGTCTCTTTTTTCTTCGATACACTGTTTTTCATCCTTGCTCCGTTTTCTTCCTGGCCCTGTTTTTCTTCTTTGTCCCGTTTTTCTTCCTTGTCCCGTGTTTCTTCCTTGTTCCATTTTTGTTCCCTGCTCGGTTTTCTTCCACGCCCCGTTTTTCTTTTACGTACCGTTTTTTCTTTGCCCTGTTTTTCTTCCATGCTCCGTTTTTCCTTTTTGTCCCTTTTACCATGCTCCGTTTTCCTTCTAAGTTCCTTTTTCCAGTTTGTCGCATTCACCCTGCTCCGTTTTTTCCATCCTCCGTTTTTCCTTTTTGTCCCTTTTACCATGATCAGTTTTTCTTCCATGCTCCGTTTTTTTTCCAGCCTCCGTTGTTTTTTTTTTGTCCCTTTTACCATGCCCCGTTTTTCTTTTATGTACCACTTTTTCTTTGCCCCGTTTTTCTTCCATGCTCCGTTTTTTCTTTTTGTCCCTTTTTATCATGCTCCGCTTTTCTCCCATGCCCCGTTTTTTTCCATCCCCCGTTTTTTTCCATCCTCCGTTGTTCCTTTTTGTCCCTTTTACCATGCTCCGTTTTTCTTCCATGCTCCGTTTTTTTCCATCCTCCGTTGTTTCTTTTTGTCCCTTTTACCATGCCCCTTTTTCTTTTACGTACCATTTTTTCTTTGCCCCGTTTTTCTTCCATGCTCCGTTTTTTCTTTTTGTCCCTTTTACCATGCTCCGCTTTTCTCCCATGCCCCGTTTTTTTTCCATCCCCCGTTTTTTTTCCATTCTCCGTTTTTCCTTTTTGTCACTTTTACCATGCCCCGTTTTTCTTTTAGGTACCGTTTTTTCTTTGCCCCGTTTTTCTTCCATGCTCCGTTTTTCTTTTTGTTCCTTTTACCATGCTCCGTTTTCTTCCATGCTCCGTTTTTTCTTTTTGTTCCTTTTACCATGCTCCGTTTTCTTCCATGCTCCGTTTTTTCTTTTTGTCCCTTTTACCATGCCCCTTTTTCTTTTACGTACCATTTTTTCTTTGCCCCGTTTTTCTTCCATGCTCCGTTTTTTCTTTTTGTCCCTTTTACCATGCTCCGTTTTTCTTCCATGCTCCGTTTTTCCTTTTTGTCCCTTTTACCATGCCCCGTTTTTCTTTTAGGTACCGTTTTTTCTTTGCCCCGTTTTTCTTCCATGCTCCGTTGTTCCTTTTTGTCCCTTTTGCCATGCTCCGTTTTTCTTCCATGCTCCGTTTTTCCTTTTTGTCCGTTTTACCATGCTCCGTATTTTCTTTTTGTCCCTTTTATCATGCTCCGTTTTTCCTTTTTGTTCCTTTTACCATGCTCCGTTTTTCTTCCATGTTCCGTTTTTCCTTTTTGTCCCTTTTATCATGCTCCGTTTTTCCTTTTTGTTATTTTTGCCATGCTCCGTCTTTTTTTTCCCTTTTGTCATGCTCCGTTTTTCCTTTTTGTCCCTTTTACCATGCTCCGTTTTTCTTCCATGTCCCATTTTCTTCCTTGGTCCCCTTTTCTTCCCTGATCCTCCTACTTCTAAACCCTTCTCTAATTTTTTTCTCCCGTGATTTTCTTTTCTCTTGTATCTTCCTTTTTTCTTTCGTTGCCTTATTTCTGCATAATTTTCTATATTCCCTTTTTTCTCTTACTTTTTACTTTATATTCTCTTTTTCGCCCTTTCTTGTAATCCTTCTTTTCCATTTGTTACTTCGTTTCCTTTTATTTCTTCTATTATTTCTACATTTATGTCCTTCATAATTACATGTTTTGTTTTTATAGTTTCTTACCTTTCTCCGTTTCGTTCTTCCCTTTTTTCTTTATTTCTTCCATTCTCTCAATATTTTGTTCCTCATTTTTCTATTCTACCCTCTTTTCTTTCCCCCTTTTCTTATTTCCTTGCTCCCTCTCTTTTTTTTTTCATCTGTTATTCTCTTAATTATGTTTTATTTCATCTCTTCTCTCAATCCCCTACCTTATAGCTTTCAACTTTCATTCAGTAAGTTGTCCTCGCTGATTCGCACAATCTCGCTTATGAATATCAAATTGATTTTACAATTCTTCCTGAGAGCCAGATAGATAGGCGCGCTGATACGAGATAAATAAGGCAGCAGATGGTAAGCACGACGCTACAAAGGTAGCAGGACGAAGCTTGCAACCTCAGATAGGGATTCGCAGTGGACGCAACAATGACGCAGGATTATGCGTGGGACACGGGCAAGCTGATCGTACCTGCGTGCGACATCCACTGGGTGAGTGTCCAGTACTTTCAACCGTTTGCGTTGTCACCAGGGCTGTTACTAAATCAAAGTCTGTTAAGTTCCATAAATCCATTAATTGTAATGGCTACAATAGTGAGTTGAATGTTTCGTGTGTACGCAGACGTGTACAGGGAGGTAGAGATACATTATTTTTTTCCATTTATTCTAGTCATCTTACATAAAAGTCGACCTTTTTAGAGCTTAATTCCTGAAAGATCACTGAATATTTAAAGTGGGTGCTTATTATTATTATTATTATTATTATTATTATTATTATTATTATTATTATTATTATTATTATTATTATTATTATTACATTAAAAATGGTGGATACTTGGCTGTTCATCATTCACCCATATGAAGCTAATTGTGTAAACCAATTTATCGACAGAGTCTTTGTCCAGGGTGCGCTGTAGAAGGCTGGTCTACGTTACACCTGCGATGAGATAGATAATGATAGAGATTTGTTGGGATTCCACGTGGGACCGGAAGTCCCGAAGAAAACTCCTGTCTTACCTGGATCACGGGCTTGCCCAACGCAAGTTTTAACTCAGGGGGTACACCGGAGCTTGAACCCGGATCCATAGGATTATAAGTCCAGCGCTCTAGCCACTAGACCACCATGACATCCAAATATTATCATCATCATCATCACTTTGCTATGATTTGGCACTTCGGCCTGTATAGGGTCGACCCACGTCTCTGTAAGCCTTTGGTCTGTAATCCATTATAAATTTTGGGATTCGGTGATTTTGTCTTCTCAATGTACAGAGTGAATTATAAGTAATCCCACTAATTTTAGGACGTTTTTCTTTGAGATATTTCAAACAAAATGATTCATATAGTTTTTCTCGTTTTTGCTTTCTTTCCGAGATAAAAATGGTTTTACATCAAACGTTTCATAGCGTGTTTTGGAAAAGCCATTGATTTAATTCTCAATATGCTCAGTCAATTTAAGAGAGCAGTGTCTTATGATAATACATTATTGAAAGAAATTTATTTTTGTTCTTTAAACGTGCAGAAATTTTATCCGAACAAATGTAGCATTGTAAAATTCCTTTGCAGAACGAAAAGTTACATTTGTTTGAATGAAGTTTCTTGCTGTGTGCTGGAATGACAGAAAATAGGGGTATTGCTGTTTTAAATCAGGAAAGGGTCTGTTTTCGTAATGCTTGGAATTTCTCTTCATAATCAGTTGATTTTGAAGAATTTTAGGATGCTGTTGTAAAGTGTAGAAATATCAGAATGACACAGGATTTGGCTTGAACAATGTAGTTTATTAGAATGTTATTTTTTTTAAATTACACATTTCTCATAATTGACCCCCTCAGTACAACATGGTTTGTTGCAATATTACCCGGAAATAGTAACTGTTTAAGACCTCACTGTAGAAAAAAAATACATTTCGAATAAGAGCTGTCCGATTTATTGAGAGAACCAGAATATCTCAAAAGTTTCCACAATTTTATTTAAAACTAGCCGTACCCGTGCGCTCCGCTGCACCCGTTAGAAATAAATATAAAGTAATTATATAATTAAAATAGGACATTTGATCCAGGAACATTCGTGTTTGATAGAAGGATAAATCGTATATTATGTTACTTAATTTAAATTTAATTAAAAAATTAAAATGCGATCATTTTGATCCAGAGACCACTCATTTGGTCATAAAATTAGTTTAGGAAATACAGGAAACGAATATACGGAATAGCCTATCAAGTTTTCGGTGCATAAGAATCTATTTTAATCTTACCTGTCCTCGATTCACTCAGAAGTTACTGTAATAACATTATACCATTATGTCCATCTAGAGAAACTACACTTTCCAATGGTGAATTAATAATTAATTATACAAATCGGTTAATTAAGCTTCTGATATTACTTCATAGAAAAGCAGAAACATTATCTGTAGGCTATCTTTCATAGCTTTCGATTTTTGCTGTCCAAGGCCCCTTATAGACGAAGTCGTTTGTTTTTTAATTAATTACACGGCCTTAGATGGCAGTTATTTTAATTTTAAAACTCATTTATCTCATTAAATATCAGTCCTATCAAACTTTTTCAAAGAATAAAACTTATCGCAAATTATTTTTAAAGAAATTTTTATTATGTAACATTTTTCATAAAAATCAATAATAAGCGAGATATTTCGATTTATTTAATTCAGGCCCCCTTATAACCCCCTTTTAAAGAATGTATTTTGAATGCCATATAGCCTATAATCTAAATGACGACGAACTTAATTTATATTCCAATTTTCATCGAAATCCGTTCAGCCATTATCGCGTGAAAAGGTAACAAAATACAAACAAAATTTTCAAAAAAACGATTTTCGGTTTCAGGGTGGTTAATTATATATGTTAGGACCAATTATTTTTGGAAAATCGAAAATTACCAGAAAAATTTCGGCTACAGATTTATTATTAGTATAGATATCAGAACTGCTCCCTCCCACCGTACACTGTGAATAATAATAATAATAATAATAATAATAATAATAATAATAATAATAATAATGATTTATTTTAGCTGGCAGAGTTAAGGCCGTAAGGCCTTCTCTTCCACTCAACCAGCAAAAAGTGTATATACATATGCATGAACTTACAAAGAATTCAACAATTTGATTTAGATGAGAGTTACATGTATACAAAAGTTATTTACAAATTAAACAACAAAATACTATGAACTATTAATTAAACACTGAAATAAACTGTGTAGCAGAATTAAACTAAAATACATAGAATGCTAATATATTTCAAATAATATTAGATAATAGAAAGAGATTATTACGAGACAATTAAAATACAGCACAATCAGGATGATGTCTAAAGAAAAAAGTAACAATGTAGTCAGTGAAAGTTTAAATCAGTATGATTGGAGTGAAATGCTAATAAGGTTATCTTTTAAGCTGTTCTTAAAGGTGTTTATTGTCTTGCAGCCCCTAATACTTTGTGACAAGGAATTCCATTGACGCGAGGTGGATATTGTAAAAGATGATGAATAACAAGATGTTCTATGAAGAGGTATACTTAGCGTGCCACAGAAAAGTGATCTGGTATTTACGTCGTGGTTAGATTATAGATAAGAGAAACGAGACGAAAGGTAATTTGGTGTTGAAGTGTGCAGAATTCGAAAGAGTAAAGACAAAGAGTGTAAAGTTCTACGTTCTTTAAGTCGGAGCCACGAGAGACTTGCGAAGGACGGTGATATGTGATCATACCGTCGGATGTTGCACACGTATCTGACGCACATATTCTGAGCTCGCTGTAACTTGACTGACAATTCAGAACTTAGGTCACTTAACAAAACGTCACAATAATCGAAGTGCGGCGTTACTAGGGTTTGCACTAGGGTAAGTTTTAGTTGCTGGGGCAAGAAGTTTCTCAAGCGACTCAAACAGTGAATGGAGGAACAGATTTTTTTATCGTTTCTTTAACTTGAAAATTCCAACTTAGATTATTATCAAAAAAGAAGCCAAGATTTTTACGACAGATGAATAAGGGATTAGCGTGTTGTTAAGGGTAACAACTGAAAGATTACTGTTATTAAGGAGTTAACTAAACGCTTATGTCCAATAATTATGGCTTGAGTCTTACTTGGATTAAGTGAATGGAACCCCAGGGTGTGCCGTCCATGAAGCAATCTGAAATGTCTTCTTCTGTAATGGGATTTGAAAAAGATGATGATTTAGTTATATTGCTCCATTTAAGAGAAAATAATTTGTAACTCCTTATGTGGGACACCCTGTAGGCTATATTGACAGCTGAATCAATGTCTTTTAATAATAAATATTATCTACATGATAGACTTCCATAGTAATTATACAAAATGGATATACAAATCTTCAAATCCCTTACAGATCAGAACTTTGTGCTTATTCTCTTACAGGCTTTCAAAGACAATGCGGACTATGTCCCATAACTTTCCCAACACTCACCGCCTGCTCCTAGCGGTGAACAGTAAATGAGCCCTTCTTAAGAAAGCTCTTTCTCTCACGTCTGAAATTAGAGTATCTTCGCCTCTGGCAAGTAAGGGGGTTGACCGCCCCTTGCACGTATAATATAGCACCTCCCCTGTTTAAAACAGCCACTTTATCTTATTCCTTTCTCCTCGGAATTTAATGAAAAGTTCCACAAGGAAGAACGCGTCTGCATAAAGAAAAGCTTAGATACAGTGTGCTCCAGAATTTACGCTTGGTTTTAACCCTTAAATTCGCAAAGTATCCTTTAGGACACAACAGGTTAATAGGCTATATGCTATAATTTTAATAGAAGAAAAATCGGTAGGAAAATTAAAATTTCACAATTTAATTTAATTTATTGGTGTGATCCAATATTTTGGGTTTGCCCTGAGACACAGAATAGCTCAAAATAAAATTTAAAATGAAAAATTATATAAACAGGTTTGAGACAGAAGTGATTAAGACAGAAGAAAAAAAAATAGAACCAAGTATAATTTAAATTGAATGTACACCATAAAGATGCTGACGAAATATCGCTAAAGACAATTTTATAATGGTGGTGACGATGGCATCTTGAAGATCTCTCGTCAGCTCGTATTTTTCCCTCCACTTTACAAAGGCTTTCGGAATGGTGCCTCTCGCTCCGAAGAAGAGACCGGTAACTGTGATTTTTTTCTATGTTGTATTTCGCTGATAGGTACTGAATCGTGAGCTCGTAGATTTTCTTTTTATAATATTGTACAACATATAAAATATAGACATTGCGATAGTTGTTTTCTTTTCAGTCCGCCACGATTTAATAAATTAGTGTGAGAAATGAAGTTTTGCCAATTTAAGGGTTAAGTATACTGTTTCAGTCTCCATTGATTCTTCTGCTTAGGTGATAGACTACTTAGCCGTTTGTTATAAACGTTTCCAGGGTTGACCAGCGAATAGGGATTATAAAGAATGGAAACTGAGCGAATTTTCCTGTGTTTTGTTTCTCTGTAAGCCAGCGTTTAGTTCCACTTTCAAGCGCTAGAGGTTAGTGTAATCGAGCATACGCTAAGATAATAATTGAGAATAGAGTTGAGACACAGGATCCAAACATCGCCTACCATATTGCATAATCCAGGAGCGCTTTGGTTCAAATAAATTCAAGTTAACAGCTTTTCCTTATTTCTCAGTGACAAACTAGTTGTAATAATAATATTTTATATTTCAGATATCATAAATTATATGTATTATAAAATAATTTAATATATTATAAAATTAAGTATCAAATTCGTTTAATATTTGTATATAACTTATAATATAGGTATATGGTTTTACTTCTTGTAAGAGTTTTGTTTTTCCATTTTCAGCGCTATCAAATCATTACATATTTTAATTGTTGTTGGGGTCAACGTCTCAACTCTCATTATAAAGGAACTCTACAGTCTAGACATTACAGTTAATGAAGGATTTATTATTTTATGGATCCAATTTATTTTATTTGAGTACATAATGTACCTAGATGTATTAATTTTATGTGTTATATTTCCGCTGTGTCGACTGCTAGTTGGTGTGATGTCAGCGCCAACTCTAGGGAGAAAGCAGAATCTCACGCTCTAGCTGGCTTGAAGGTCATTGAAATCAGTCCGGCTACATCAAAGGTACCGACGCGAAGTGTCCTTTCTTTATAATCCCTAGGTGAGGAGGAGGTGAGTCTATCATTGTACCTATCATTGATAGGTACTGGGAGGCCAGAGAAAGAATGCAGCAGTGCTGACATCCTCTCCTTCATAGTTTCCTTGGACATTGTTCACTTTATTTCGTTTTCTTTCCTTTTAGTTTCTATCGCCATTGTACGGCCAATGACTCAAGTCAAGTGCCACTGCATTGAATAATATATATATATAATTTGAACTGGTAATGGAAATTACGGGAAAACGGCTGAACGGATTTTAATAAATGGCCCCTCATTTTGAAGCTTGGAACTCAAAGTTTTTCGGAAAAGTAGTAGTTTTCAGTGAAATGTCAATTTTCCTACATAATTTTCCTATTTTCCAAAATCCATCTGTTGTCAGTTTTGAGAACTAATTTTATTGAATCACGGCCGACTTGATTGAATTTGAGAACAAAACACACACTACAATAAACAATAGACTATTACACGAAGGCCATGACCTGCAGGATTGCCGACATATTTAGAGCTCAATTCAATTTGTTATTAAAAACTGATTCTGCAGTGTATAATTTTTTGAGTACAGCTGTGTATTGGATATTCAAATCTACGAAACTTGAGGTGTTTGATGA
Organism: Periplaneta americana; assembly: GCA_025594305.2. Taxonomy (NCBI): domain Eukaryota; kingdom Metazoa; phylum Arthropoda; class Insecta; order Blattodea; family Blattidae; genus Periplaneta; species Periplaneta americana. Next base: position 163,009,411 of record JAJSOF020000011.1, read on the forward strand.
CATTATTACCATTAGAAATTAAATATTATTATAGTTAATATCATGATGCGTCTATTTTTCATTAATTGTACATAATATTGGTGCTATAGTGATGATATGAAAGTGAAACGTTTGTGAGGTTATGTAAGCAAATGTAGAGAATATCTTAATTTAGATCTTCATTTCTATAATTTACTGAGTGGCTGCTATATATAACTACAAAACTTAAGATAATAATATTGTTATTAAAAATCAATAATTTTTATACTTATTAACCCAGTGGGGTTGGGTCTTTTTCTATATTTAATAGCGGTGTAGTGTAGATATTGATATGTGTCATTGTCTTCAGTATTGGCTCGAGAGAGCGCAAAAATTACAGTTCCTAAGGAAAGATCAAAAGGTATTAGTTACTGATAAAATAAGAGGCCTAGAAAATTTTGTAGTCTCCAGATCATTTCAGCAAGATCTCTTAGTAGGATAAAATGAATTTACGCTCTACATTTCAAGTTCTACATGCAGCAGCTATACGAAAATGCTATTGTTCGAAAACTTAGCAAACCTGATATTTTTTTTAACTTTCGCCTACAATCCACAATGACCTGAAATAGCTACTGCTATCGTCCTGACATTGATATTTGCGTTTTCGCGTTGAAACTCAAAAACAGAAGTTGGATAGGTTCAAGAAAAATTATTTGGCCTAAAAATCCATTCAGAGGGAGTATGTTTCATTATCATGGAAGCAAATAACTATCAAAAAGACAAGTATTCTTCATTGAAAGTAAATGTGAAAAATTTTTATTTGAACGTCTAATGAACTTAGTTTGCAGCAGCATTTGCTGCACAAGCCACTAGTATATATATATATATATATATATATATATATATATATATATATATATATATATTTTGTCCCCTTCCGGTGGCTGAATGATTAGAGCTTTAGCCTATCACGTAGGCGGTCCGGGTTCGAATCCAAGGCCTGACCGGGGCTCGAACTCGAACTGCCTGCGTTCCAGTTTGAGTAGCCTGTATCTTGGGGTTATCCCTTGTCCACATATTAGGCATCTACATCATCCTTCGATCGCCGGCTGGCAACGGTGGGAGCTGGCTCATGGATAAAGGGGGTCGCCGGTTCGAAACCTGGGTACGCAGCGAAGTCCAGTTTAGTTAACCGGTGTGGGTTTAGGAGTGCACCTAGCTTGAGGGTTAGAGCAATAGATCTTGTAAGGTAGCAGTAGCCAATCAGAAGGTGATTTGTGAATAGCCCTTGTAGTTACAATTAACATAAGAAAATCGCTGCTCAAAGTATTTCATATGTCAAAAAATAAATATAAAATTCTAATATGATGGCATATTTTAATAGATTATTTCAATCCCCAGACTAATTCTTTCACAGTATCGCTAAAGCTCTATTTGTAGACAAATCCACTCCATATCTGCACGTCGAGAGATCCATTTGCTGGCCGGCGCTGTCTATTGTTTTCGAATTTGCAGTACAACGATTTTAATGAGAAATTACTGGTAACCCCATAGGGACTTCATTAAAACAGCTTATTGTCGGCAGATATTGTTCACCACCTGTCGTAACTAGGCTTCATTTATATCATATGTACTTCGGTACATCGCTATAATATAATAGGCTTCATTTGTTCAATTGTTTCTCTAGTACTGAAATGACATCAATGTACAGGGTGTTTCAAAAATAGAGGGCATAATTTCAAGTATGGTTTCCCCATATGTAGACAATACAAAAAGTTCATTACAACATGTGTCTGGAAATGCTTGGTTTCCGAGTTAAGGCCTTCAAAACAGTGATATTCACCGGAACATTTTTCTTCCTGCAGGTAGGTAGATATTAACAGAGGACACTGACAGTTAATTCTGAGGCGAAGAGTACATTTAGTGTTGTGTTCGGCGTTGTACTGTACGACATGTACTCAAATCAGAAGCTAGTAGAAGCGCACTTCATGTACGGTAAGGCGGACGGCAATGCTAGGCAGGCTCGTCGTTTGTACCAGGAGAGGTATCCTGATCGATGGATAGGTAGAGGAGGTCCACTTGCTTGGCCTCCACGCTCACCTGATTTCAACGCTATCGACTTCTGCTTTTGGGACCATTTAAAATCATTGGTGTATTCGTCTTCGGTTTCTGACATGGAATCCCTTCGGAATCGAATTGTGGCAGGTTGTGAGGAAATACGCAATAGCTACTCCTGGAATTTGGGATCGTGTTCACAGGGCCTTGAGACATTGATGTGAGGCCTGTATTCAAGCAGGAGGTGGACATTTTGAACATCTGTTGTAAAGGCAACTATCTGCGGGAAGAAAAACGTTCCGGTGAACATCACTGTTTGAAGGCCATAACTCGAAAACGAAGCATTTCCGGACACATATTGTAATGAACGTTTTGTATTGTCTACATATGCGGAATACATAACTGAAATTATGTCTTCTATTTTGAAACACCCTGTATACTGCTTTGTTCTTGCGTATAGAGTGAGCCAGTGTACTACCGAAATGACAGGTTGTGGGTTCTTATAAATTCTTTGTAATGTCCTAACTACTCCTTTTGTCCTTAGTAGGGCATTATTAATAAGACCAAATCAATGACAGTATTTTACGAGTCCACATCACTTTAAACTGGAAATAGAGGGTAAAGTCATGGAATACATTACGACTTTTAAGTACTTAGATGTAGAGGACAACTGAAGCAGCAGATCATAGATGAAGTCATCCATCAAGTAAACTATACAGAAAAATATCTGGATGCCTGAAAAAAAATAAAGATAAAAATCGGTTTTAACTTGTGGCTGTATATGCCAAATAGAATTAAAAAAGAAGTGGAGACGAGAGAATTGGAAGATCCGAGAAAAATTACATGGCAATCTTTAAGGGACAAAATTCGTAACTTTCTTATTATACAGGGTGATTCACAAGGATTTATCGCCACTTAAGGAGCTTATTTCCGAAGAAATTCTGAGCAAAAAAGTCACATAAACATTAATTTGTCCTAATCTCAATATTTTCAAAGTTACACTAATTTGAAGTTGTTTGTAAAATACATTTTTTCTTTAGTTTTAAGGGTAAAAGAATATTACAGATAAAGAATGAACTATTCAGGAGTATCATTTCTTTAATTAGCTAGTGTTCTGAAGCTAAAAATGTGTTGTTAATTGCTTTATACAGATTTAATTTTTCAGTTTTCAACTAAAAATGACATCATTCTTACGCACTTATCACAAAAATTGTTACAAATCATACGACTTTAGGAATTGATTCTTTACAGTTTAATTATGCATCCTGATGTACAGTCTTGAAGAATTTACAAGAGTGGCGTGATTTGTAAGAGTCGTTGTGATAAATGCGTAAGAAAATATAATTTTGTAGTTAAAATCGGAAAAAAAAAAATTCTGTACGAAGCAACTATAGAATTCACAACACATTTTTAGCTTCAGAATACTAGCTAATTAAAGAAATGATACTCCTGAATAGTTCATTCTTTATCTGTAATATTCTTTTATCCTTAAAACTCAAGAATAATGATATTTTACCAACAATTTAAAATTAGTGTAACTCTGAAAATATTGAGATTAGGACAAATGTTTATATGACATTGTTTGCTCAGAATGTCTTCTGAAATAAGCTCCGTAAGGGACGGTAAATTCTTGTGAATCGCTATGTAAGAACAGGTGAATGAAAAATCGAACTAATGAACCTTTACATTAATAACAGAAAAACTTACTGCAAGTAATAAGTAAACAGAATTGATGACAATAGATAAGTAAAAAGATTATGCGGCTGGAAAACCTAGAAATAATAATAATAAGAAGAAAACTTTACGAAAACCACAGCTATGGTGGAAGAATGTCGTCATACACTGGAACTGAAACGAACATTCAATAAGCAACCAGCTCCCTGGCATAGAAGAAGAAGAAGAAGAAGAAGAAGAAGAAGATGAAGAAGAAGACAGGATTTTTAAACAATCCCTGGAAATGATTCTTAAAATTCACTCACCACAACAAAATCAGGTTTATTTAAACACTCTTTTATATGTCCTGTTCTTTGGCGAAATTTTTTGGACACCCTATAGACACAGCAATATTGTGATAATTTATCATAAACTATCGTGCTGGGCTCCAAAAGTCCAGAGTTTGGAAAGTATTGTACTAAAACCTATCTTTCATTGCGACTCAATTTAGAGTTCGTCTTATTATAAGGTTTACCTGAAACGTGCTCAAATATTTTTTGAGTATCAATGTACAGTATTTAATCATGAATTAAATGATATTGATGATTTTCATCATGCTGGCGGTGGTGAAATTATTTATTTATTTATTAATTTATTTATTCATTTATTTATTTATTTATTTCTTCATTTATTCATTTATTTATTTCTTCATTCATTCATTCATTCATTCATTCATTTATTTCTTCATTCATTTATTTCTTTCTTAATTAGTTAATTGATTGGTTCATTCATTAATGCATTCATTCATCAATTCATTCATAAATTCATTGATTACTTTATTTATTTATCTATTCATTCATTTATTTCTTCATTCATCCATTCATTTATTTATTTCTTCATTCATTCATTTATTTCTCAATTAATTGAATCAGGAATTTGCAAAAGGGACCAAGTCCATATTTTTTGCAAATTGAGTTTATACCCGTTTCTAGCTCTCCATACACTCTTCTCGGATTTCAGCATTAAAAGGAACCAAGTCCTATAGAATGTACACATTTAAATTGTGTATCAACATGTTTGGACTGTCATAGATCGGGATGGATACAAAAGTTTTTTGTTGTTTTCTAAAAATTTAATTTTTCGGACTTGGTCCCTTTTGCAAATTCCTGATTGAATTAATTAATTAATTAATTTATTTATCTATTTACGTATTTATTCTGGTGCAGTTAAGGCCATCAAACCTTCTCTTCCACACCACCATTAAAATATTAAAAGTATTAAAATACGATTTTAATTTTTCACATCGTACATTTTTTCGCCTATTTCTTCTGTACTGAAGTTTGGAAATAAATTCAGTTCGTTACTATGGCTACAGATCGAATCAGAAACAATATCGCTCTCATATGTAAAGTCCCTATATATTGGTGGGATTAACTGGTATGATTTGAAGGCAGGGGCTTTGGCAACCTATATTGCACGTTACGTAATTACTGTTTGTGTTACCTCCATGCAGAACACGGCTTCATATTGAAATTGAAATTATGTTGAATTGAATGCTGATTAGTGGGTCGCAGCCCGATACAAATTAATTGTTCGAATTACAAATTGAGTGGACGTGTAAATAAATAGGGACTCGAAATCGTTTCTATATTACATCCAACACGGATACATGACACGTATTCAAACTTAAGATAACAGACCAGTCTCTCGGAGATTCAATAAAACTAGTGGCTTGTGCGCAAATGCTGCAAACTAAGTTCATTAGACGTTCAAATAAACATTTTTCAGATTTATTTTCAATGAAGAATACCAGACATTCGGAAAGTTATTTGCTTCCATAATAATGAAAGATACTCTCTCGAGCCAATACTGAAGAGAACCACGCATATAAATATCTACACCACACCGCCATTAAATATATGAAAAGACCCAACCCCACTTGATTAATAACTATAAAAATATTTGATTTTTAATAATATTATTATCTTACGTAAGTTTTATAGCTTTCAGTATATGTATATATATATGTATATATATATATATATATATATATATATATATATATATATATATATACTATGTATAGTATATAGCCGCCACTCAGTAAAATATAGAAATCAAAATCTAATTTAAGTTATTCTCTATATCTACTTATATAACCCCAATACGTTTCACTTTCATATCATCAATTTAGCATTAATATGTATAATTAATGAAAAATAGTCACATCATGGCATTAACTACTATAATATTTCATTTCTAATGGTAATAATGTCATCAAACCACCTCAAGTGTTGTAGTTTTTAATATCCAATACACAGCTGTACCCAGAAAATTACACACCACACAATCGAACCTGTAAATTATTTTTAGTAAGTTAAGTTTTTAATAACCAATTTAATTTGAAGCTCTAAATATGTCAGCATTCTTGCAGATCATGGCCTTCGTGTAATATTGTATACTGTAGTGTGTGTTTTGTTTTATTCTGAAATGCAGCACGGCCGATTTGATGCTCGTTTCGCATCTCCTGAATGCAATTAGCTAGTTCTCAAAACTGACGACAGATGAATTTTGGAAAATAGGAAAATTATGTAGGAAAATTGACATTTCACTGAAAACTAGTATTTTTCCGAAAAACTTTGGGTTCCAAGCTTCAAAATGAGGGCCATTTATTAAAATCCGTTCAGCCGTTTTCCGGTAATTTCCATTACCAGTTCAAATTATATGTATAGATAGATATTTAGAAAATGAAAAAATAAAATCATACAGGTTACGTTGTTCTTTTGTCCATTTAACGCAAAAGTCTTTCATGTTCTTGTGGTTGCTAGGTTACGTTGTAATGCTAGTAAAACTGATTGAAATGAATCGTTTTTCAATTGTTTTAATGCACATTATAAGTTAGTGCATACAATATTGAATCTCAGATTTGTGCTGCACTGTAAGAATTTATTTGTTATTCCTTTAAATATCAACGATTTTTCTAAGTGCTAATAATGTAGATTAGCCACGATGTCCTCTAACGTGAATGGTTCGTTGAAATGTCCTCTAACTTTTATACATATGATTTTGATACTCTTAAGAATTTAGTGCTTCGATAGTAAGCTATAAATAAGCTACCAGTTTTCGAATACGGAGTAAAGGTTGAATTCTTTGTAAGGGTTGGAAAATGAACCGAATTACGGTAAACCAAAGGCATATATGTATGTATATAAGTTATAGAAATTATGCATCTGTTTACAAAATCATTGAAAGGTTTCTACTCGCAGTCAATAAATGTGCATGCGGCAGAGACATCTAGTGGTGACAATAATAACTGCATTCTCCTTGACGGTCTCTCTTTTTTGCAGGGGCTAAACTGCAGGTTTATTCAGATCTGAATCTGTACGGAACTTACGTTAATATTTAGTGTCAATTTGTACAGGGACATCATTTTATTTTTACTAACATTTTTAATATTAACCTGGCTATACCTTTTGCTACCCCTTCCCACGACTGGAGTTCGATGATACTGCGTAAAATAAAAACAAAACGCTTTACTAGGTATGGGAGGGAAGAAAAGTAGTTAATCCATTTACGTAAACTAGGAAATATCGCAATTTCGAGTTCGATAATTTTCATTAGGTTTTTGTTTAATCAAAATACAGTACAGTATTAACAACAAGTGTTTTTACTCACGAACTGAGTTATCCATGCGGACGTATTCATTTTGCAGTGTATATTATACTGTCTATAGTAGAGTTGGGTCGATTCGTGAACGAATCGTTCATTCGAACGACTAATAATAAAGAATCGTAAGAATCGATTCGTGGTATCAACGAATCGTCGTTCAAAAGAATCGTAACGAATCGTCATTCAAAAGAATATTAAGGAATCGGCATGGTATCGTAACCCACGATTCTATTCGTTGTTTGATGTAACCTATCAACGGACATTTCCGAACCGTGTCGAATGCTCCCGAGTGAGAGTGAAATCAAAATATGTACTGCATTTGTTAAGTATGGAAAATAAGGAACACAAATCTGAAATTTGCATAGTTAAATAGAGATGTAATGCAAAAAAATGTACTTCATAATAAGGTTCAGTTGATAAATTATAATTTAGAGACATTATCTTGGGTAATTTTGGAGGTCATACTGAATGGTTCCAGCCAATGAGAAAGAGGCAATCCAATGTCTCGCCTCTTATGCCATCTATGCGAGAGATGTAGAACGTTTTTGTTCTACACGTGGTTTGCAAAGGAAAGTGTCTTGCGACGATTCAAAAGAATAGTTGGAATCGCAGACTGGGAAGAATCGTGAACGAATCGTTAGAATCGATTCGTAATGTGTGATTGAATCGTTGGAATCGACTTCTGAAAAAGAATCGTGTTGCCCAACTCTAGTCTACAGTACATTAGCGTACAATATAGAGAATGAAGTTAAATTGTAAAATAATCATAATATGGATCTTTAAACACATTTTTGAAAATGGTGACCGTTCATTTCGATACTGGGTTCAGTCCTTTTGTGCATATTATCGCACTATAGACTAGTGTACTTAATTCCAATTACCAGTTTCGTCCTTCGTACTAATAACTCATGTTGAAATAATTCTGTACCTACTCTGTAAAAACGTACCTTACGTACTGTAAATTCAATCTTCACTTCTGTCCGATCCGAAAAAATAAAATTACTCAGACATGCTATCTACTGTCCGTCCAAGTAGTTATGTCGGAGGATCGTAGAAAGGGGGAAATCACTTGACAATTAATTATTTAACGAGGCCCTTTTATTTAAGTTATTTTTAAACAGTTGCATAATATTACGTAGACGTCCAATTCCTAACAGAAATCAATGTTTTCAGAAAAGACTAAGAAAACCCAGCCACTAGCCTTTTCAGCGGCATGGGCAGAAGCAGATGGGGAAAATCGAGATGCGACGTAGGCAAACGGACGACAGCACCTGTGCGAAAATATGATTCAATATTGAAAGCTGTTTCGTCACTAGAAAAAGCGAACCTATTTCTGGAGCGTACTATACTCAGTACTGCTTGACTCCATGTACGCGGCCTTGGTTGTGTTGGAAGTTTACTAGTAGGAAGGGTGGGAGGGAAGTACATTCAAAAACTCAGGTACAATAGAAATTGAAGTAAAAATAAAATGATGTCCCTGTATATTTTAGACTGTCGTAGGTGAATTTGTAGACATCTTGCATTCAACTGAAAATGTATGCTTCAGTGGATTTGTGTGACTATAGTTGGTAACATTGTCGCACCGAAATTCACACTTAAATGGTTAGTATAAGTATAGTCGCGACGCTGTTATTCCCGGCGTGTCTCCGCGCCTCTTTGCTTACGTCTTAGGAAGTTAAGGCTCTATAAAGTCTAGGTAGGTAGTATCGTTCGTCATTTTTGTTCTTTCGTTGCCGAGCTACTATACGAGGAATCTATTTGCAACACCGTTAAACATTATCATGTGGCTCCTATGATAATAAATCAAACGCAAATAATTGAGCGGCAAATAACGTCTTCGTGTGCTTTCTGCGAACGCCAACGAAAGAGCCAAAATGGCGGGCGATTATATTAAGTATTTATCGAGCCTTAAGAAATAAATAACGTCTTCACCAGCGAATCACAAGACGCACACGTTTAAATGTAGCCGACCTGCAACGTGATTGGCTGCCGGAAATTAAGGCGACGGGACTATAGGACTGTAACTGAAAATCCGTTAAAAGTCACTTAACGGTTTATAGTTAGTGTCCCAGAAACTTTGAAAATAAATACTTAATCATAGAATTAATTTATTTAGTGATTTGCTTCCTTGCATCAGGACACGAGGTTCCTTAAGGTTTAAATTAATCCGTGTTAAATATAAGTGGTTGATGGAGTAGGAAATTGTCTAATGAAACTGACATAACACATCTCTGCTTATATAATTTTTTATGCTCAACCATGCCGAAATGTAGTAATTATGCACCTGGTAGCAGTCCTTTAATGCATGTCATTTAAAGTTCAGGTTTTCGATTATTCTCGGATATGCAATCGAAAGACAACTAGGGAAACGTCACGGAGGCTGGAAATCCAATACTGTCGCAGAAGGTTATGTTCTGTTACTATAATAATTAGCGTTAATTGTAAATAATATTCAAATAAATTCAATTTCTCATCTCGTTTTTCATCGTCGAATTCAATTTCAAAGTTATATCAAGATTAATGTTTACCTTAGTATTATCAAGGTCGTCGACATTAGTTTCTCGGAAAAAATCAATACTTTCGCGTCTGCGCACATCTCACAATTCATGACGTAGGCTATTGCACTCACATAACAATAACATGAATACTTACGAATAATTTCAAGTTAGAAATATGGCCGAGCATAAAAAATCGTATGAAACTTGCCTATAATGGTAATTAATTTATGTCAACTATGTGTGGTTGCTAGGAAACTAAATGGGAATATTGAATTGACATAAGAAAATCGCTGTTAACTTGTTTTTATTTGTATTACGATCAAACTCTTGTTAAGCCACGTTAATACAATCTATTTTAACTGCATGTGGTTGCTAGGATACGAAAGTGTGCTAATATCTCTCAAGTTCTTCATATGCTTTAGTTATATTAAAACAAAAGTCGGTTTTCTTCTTGTTAAACATTAGTATAAATTATATTATATATACAGTATATGTTTGCTTGGACACGCAGTCATATCAATATTAATGTTTATCAGGAGGTCTTAATGTAATAACATTATGTGACGTAGAAAATTATATTTAGAAACAAAAGAAAACGTGTGTTTTTCTTCTTTACTGTATGAAGTAGGAAACCTTGCATTTCTTCAAGGGCACACGTGTCTTTTCCCACTATTCTTAAACGATGTCGTGAACTGAAAAGGAATCCTGCTTTACAGTAGGAAGATTTTAGTTCATACCTTTAGAGCTGGCTGGCAGCTGTTCAGAATCCTCAAATCTTTAGGTAAACTGTTCCCAAGCTTCCGCATGTATTTAAGTCCAAAGGGAAAGAGCGTATCGATTTCCTTTAAAGATGGGTGAGTTATAGTAATGATTTTATGATAATATCAATAAAAAGAACATGTTACGCTGATACGTTTCTTATTGTATTTCTAGTAGTTTGGGTTAGGAACACTGTATGATGTATTTTTGTTATATACATATGTTAAATTTCGTATACGATTTACTTTTCCAATATTTTTCTTTAATGAGGAGACGTATGCGGTCAAAAAGACCGCGCTATTGAAAATATGTTATTAAGCTTAACTGACTGATTTTTGCTTGAGCATTTTGTCTCGTGATATTATTTTTATTTTATACATTACAACATTTTTTTAGTAATACAACCTTGGAACATTTTATTATATTTTCGCACTACATTTTTTTCTGTTTCAAAAGTTAATTATATTGTTCATATTTTCTTGAGGAGGCGTATACGGTCAAAAAGACCGCGCTATTGAAAATATGTTATTAAGCTTAACTTACTAATTTTTGCTTGAACATTTTGTCTCGTGTTATTATTTTTATTTTATACATTACAAGATTTTTAATAATACAACCTGGGATCATTTTATTACATTTTCGCATTACATTTTTTTGTTTCAAAAGTTAATTACAGTGTTTATTTTTTCTTTAATGAGGGGACGTATGCGGTCAAAAAGACCGCGCTACTGAAAATGTGTTATTAAACTTAACTTGCTGATTTTTGCTTGAGCATTTTGTCTCGTGGTATTTTTATTTTATACATTATAAGATTTTTAATAATACACAGTCAAAATATCGCGTTTTATGTATGTATTTAATTACACTGCAAGTGGGCAAGTACCCGGTGGCAGTGGTATACACAATATAAACAATACAGAATAAAATTACAATACACAATGAAATTACAATACACAATACAATAAGAATATATAATACAGTTTAACACAATAATTACAATTAATAATAAAACATAAAATAACCTAATTTTACAATACAACGTACATATGTATAGGCCCTACATAAGTTTCAATAGTCTTTCACTTTACTCTCATCTCACTCACTGTAGTGGCACTTTGACGCATTTCACTGACACTTTAGCACACATTTCACTGACAATATAGAACACATTTCACTGACACTATAGAACACATTTCATTGACGCTATAAATTATCACTGATCGGAACTATTCACTGCACTGTAAAACCATAACTTCACTGACTCACCTCGCTTCACTGATACAACAGTTCAAATAAGTCAAATAATTACACCCTTATGCATACTTATAAACAGAACTACATTTAAGCTAAACATTTCTAGTCTAAGGCCCTCTTACACGCTATTTTTAAATAATTTACCATTCAAACCAAGGGAGTAACTCGTCAGGCTAAATAAATACATGTCACCTTAAAAGATTAAATGTTAAATGTCACCTTAATTTTAATTTTCACTTTATACACAACTTTTTAAGTTCTTCTGGAATCTCCTTAAGGAAGGACAGCCCTCAAAGACCGCTGCAGGTAGGTCATTCCAATCATTTATAGTTCTATTTAAAAATGAGAATTTACCTACATCCGTTTTCTGTTTCCTATATTTGATTTTAAAATCATGATCGTTCCTACCATAGTACGTTGGCTTCTATAACCGAGCCCTTATGTCTACCCATGCTTTCTGACCTAGATGTGCTCTATACAATGATTTTATTCTAGTTTTCCTACGTCTGTTTTCCAAAGTTTCCCATCTAAGTAACAAGCATCTGTTCGAAATAGAGCACAACTTTGATTATTTCAGGTTCAAAAATTGTCAACAAGGCACTAATTAAGGATATGAAAGAGTGAGGAGGTCAGAGATTTTCTTTATTGAAGTAGTGCAGATATAAAACAAAGTACGGCCTTTTCCCCGCTATGCGCCTTCTCCTGGGTTCCTCCTTCCATTCCCCATCCAAGAAAATGGAATGTTTTGTATGGAATTGTCATTGAAATATTGGGTACATATTTTTATGTATATTATAAATAAATATCATGTAAAATACACTACAGTGTTTTAGTTGATTATTTAACGACGGTGTATCAACTATGAGGTCATTTAACGTCAATGGAATTGATGATAGCGAGATGGTATTTAGCGAGATGAGACCTACCCGGACGCGGACTTACAAGGAGAGGACACGCTCTGTATATCACCGAATGGAATAAGATTGTGTGAGATGAAAGTACAAGACCTACTGTTTAAAGTCATACCTGGTATGGGTGGCCAATGACCCCTCGTTTTGGAAATATTGGCTATTGTTTGTGACATACTTCCGTTAGGTGCTCAATAGGGAAGCATTAGCCTGTGTAAGAGCGTAGTCCATATGGTTGGATGCTGAGTTGCTATCCAGGCAACCTGAGTTCGAATCTTAGCTGGTCCTATATTTTTTTCTTTTAATCTATACTAATAATTAATCTGTAGCCAAAATTTTTCTGGTAATTTTCAATTTTCCAAAAATAATTGGTCCTAACATATATAATTAATCACCCTGCAACCGAAAATCGCTTTTTTGAAATTTTTGTTTGTATGTCTGTCTGTCTGGACGTTTGTGACCTTTTTACGTGATAATGGCTGAACGGATTTAGATGAAAATTGGAATATAAATTAAGTTCGTTGTATCTTAGATTTTAGGCTATATGACATTCAAAATACGTTATTCAAAAGGGGGTTATAAGGGGGCCTGAATTAAATAAATCGAAATATCTCGCTTATTATTGATTTTTGTGAAAAATGTTACATTACAAAAGTTTCTTTAAAAATCATTTTCAATACGTTTTGATAGGACTGATATTTAATGAGATAAATGAGTTTTAATATTAAAATAAGTGCCATCTAAGGCGGTGCAACGAAAAAGAAAATAAATGACTTCGTCTATAAGGGGCCTTGGGCAACAATCGAAAGCTATGAAAAATAGCCTACAGAGAATGTTTCTGTGTTTGTATGAAGTAATATCGGAAGCTAAATTAACCGATTTGTATAATTAATTATTATTTCACCATTGGAAATTGTAGTTTCTCTAGATGGACATAATGCTATAATGTTATTACAGTAACTTCTGAGTGAATTGAGGACAGCTAAGATTAAAATAGCTTCTTATACACAGAAAACTTGATAGGCTATTCTGTATATTCGTTTCCTGTATTTCTTAAAATAGTGTTTATGTAAGTTACATCCGTTATCAACACACTTTTATTTAATAAAATAAAATATAATATAATATAATATAATATAATATAATATAATATAATATAATATAATATAATATAATATAATATAACATAACATAACATAACATAACATAACATAACATAACATAACATAACATAACATAACATAACATAACATAACATAACATAACATAACATAACATAATATAATATTGATTTAAGTTACCGGTATTTAAGTTATTTGAATGGTTCAGAACCATAGTGGGCCAAGCGCCATTTACTGAATATGTAGAAAACAAGGGTTAAAATTAAGTTATTACCGTAATTCAATGGAAACCTATACTCGTAGCAAGTAAAATAAAGTAATCACATTAAATCTAAATGATGTCAATGTTCATTAAACTATGGTTGCATGTAATAAAAATTAAGAAACATGTTAAAGGAATTGTCATTGCACCAAATGAGTGATTTCTGGACCAAAATGATCGCATTTTAATTCTTTAAATACACTTTAAATTAAGTAACATAGTAAACTATTTATCCTTCTATCAAACACGCATGTACCCTGGGTCAAACACCCTATTTTAATTATGTAATTACTATATATTTATTTCTAACGGGTGCAGCGGAGCGCACGGGTACGGCTAGTAATGATTAATATTGTGATCACAGTTATCTATTTACATACCTATATCATATTTCTCAGTTTATTGAATGCTTCATCATGTTTTAAACAAATTACTAATTAACTAACATTGTATTGTAAAGGATAAACAATGAAATACTGCTTACGTAGGAAGGTAAGATGTGTCACTGGCGTCTGCTCTATTTCTGTAGCAGCTATTCCATTTCATTTTGTGCCCGATTCATTATGATGTCATAAAAACACACAAAACATTCATATTTCCTGCACCATGCACAGCAAGTGAAAGAAGGTTGTCCACAGTCACACACATTTTTCCGCACTTCTGCTGCAAAACAGATATCCTTCACATTCACAAACACTTCTCGTTCGTTTATCAATTTTGATGTATAACACGCATATTTCAACATGGCTTTGAATATAGGAACTGGCAACTGAAAGTGAATAATAATAATAATAATAATAATAATAATAATAATAATAATAATAATAATAATAATAATAATAATAAATGAGAAGGCATTAGGATTCGAACTCCGGTTGCCTGGATGACAACTCAGCATCCAACCACATGAGCTACGCCCTTACCCAGTCTAATGCTTCCTATTAGGCACCTAACGGAAGTATGTCATAAACAATAGCCAATATTTCCAAAACGAGGGGTCATTGGCCATCCATACCAGGTATGACTTTAAACAGTGTGTCTTGTACTTTCATGTCACAAAATCTGATTTAATTCGGTGATATA
The DNA here is from genome assembly GCA_025594305.2 of Periplaneta americana. Taxonomy (NCBI): domain Eukaryota; kingdom Metazoa; phylum Arthropoda; class Insecta; order Blattodea; family Blattidae; genus Periplaneta; species Periplaneta americana. The sequence goes on from JAJSOF020000011.1 coordinate 163,024,631, forward strand.
CAGAGCGTATCCTCTCCTTGTAAGTGGGGCTTGAACCAGTGTCACATGAAAAGTCATACTTGGCAACGCTGAGTTTCTGTTACTATTTACCATGCCATGTTATGCTAACGTCTACCTTTTAGTATGTTGACGTAATTAGTGAAAGTGTTTTATTAATATGGAACATTCAGTGCAATTACATAGGGATGTTAGCAATCATCTCTGATGGCGTCAATAAAATTTACAAGTCAGTAATGGTTCGGTAATTTAAGCTTTTGCGTTAACGATATACAGTTATTGCTAATGTATGGTTTGGCATACAGCGCTGAGGTCCATGACCGTAACCATGGAGATGCCTAAAGTTGGAGCAAGTATGGATGTAAACCAACAGATGGCATTAGTTTCTACATAACTGAATTTTGGGCGTAACAGTTTAATGCGATTGTAATGAGGTATTATAACATAATAAATTTTAATGCAATTTAACTATCTGTGTTTAGTGTTGATACTCATTTTAATCTGATACACATTTTTAGACTCAAAATTTTAACTCTTAAAAAGCCACTGGCGTAGCTCAGTCGACTAAGGCGCTTGCCTGCCGATCCGAAGTTGCGTTCGGGCTCGGGTTCGATTCCCGTTTGGGCTCATTACTTGGATGGGTTTTTTCCGAGGTTTTCTCCAATCATAAGGCAAATGTCAGGTAATCTATGGCGAATTCTCGCCAAATATCACCTCGCTATCACGAAATCTATCGGCGTTAATAACCTCATAGTTGGTACAGCGTCGTTAAATAACCAAGTAAAACACATAAAAACTCTTAAATTAATATACAGGACTTTCATTTTAAAACTTCCGAGTTTAAATAAATAATTATTTAAATTCAATTAAATTGAAATAAAAGACACGTCAATTTAGATAATAGGTGAAGTCTGAAATCAGGCTTAATTGAATTTTAGATTTCACCGTCCACCCCCAGCCTCCCCACTTCGAAATCTCAAATGGCACCCCTATATGTTTATTTATTTATTTATTATTTATTTATTTATTTATTTATCTATTTATTTATTTATGTCTATAACAGGGCAAAACCCCAATTACAATAGAGAGTACAGATTTGTTAAAAAAATTGAATTACATTTATACTTAAATATGAAAGAGCATTCAATTGTTTATACACCTCATTCATTTGTTTTCGCATCTTCGTTTTCTATCGTCGCTTGGTACACACACACACACACACACACACACACACACACACACACACACACACACACACACACACACACACACCGTGAACAGTAAGTAATATCATCAGGGGTATTCTTCGAGATATTTCAAATAAAAAATGTAATACAATTTTCTCGTTTTTTGTTTCCTTTTGGAGATAAAAATTCTTTTGTGCGAGATCGTGCGTATTTGCTTGGTTTCCACACAAAACCAATCCGCGGAAAGTCTAAAATTCCACATTCAGTATTCCCAACCTAACAACACATAACAATTTCCCTCTTCTTACCGCTCAAGTGACATATTGATTTTACTGCTTTAGGCTTTTAACATACTATTTTTAGAGACGTTCAATATAGTAATAATTATAAATTGAAACTTACCACTGCAATTTCACCTAAATTGCACTGTTAATTATTGTTTTTAAATATTTGAAAAATTAAGTAAAGTCTACAACTCCACTAAAGTTACTGCATTCGTGATGCAAGTAACATTAAGGAAGCCGTGAAAAAATCAACAGGATTCCAGACTCATCCTAGAGGGGGAAGACAGACGTATATCAAGGTCTGCTGGAGTATAGTAAACACAGAAAACATTTTAAAGCAACAATGTTGAAGATAGATATTTCTGTTTTGCAAATTTGCCGTCATTGAACAGAAACCAAGATGGAGATTTCATTGGAACTAATTAGAAATTCCTCTTTCAGGTGTGTAATGAACGATCTTCGCACAAAATAATGTACGATACACGAGCGGTTTGTTTTCTTTCAATTCTCGGAAATTAAAAAAAGCTCAACTACGTTTCGCTTTTTCAAACTTTTCCTCGAACATGAAAACTTCAACATACCGCTCTTGTAACGCATATTACTATTGCGTGAAACATTTCATAGCGCGTTTTAGGAAAGCTATTGATTTAATTAGCAATACGTTCAAAAAGTTTAAGTGAGCAATGTATTATGATATTAAATGACCGAAAGAAGTTTAGTTTCATCCTTTAAATATGCAGAAATCTGATCCGAACAAATGTAACTTTTCGTTCTGCAAAAGAGATTTTTACAAAGTTACATTTGTTCTTATCAAATTTCTGCACATTTAAAGGAACACACTAAAATTGTTTTCAATCATTTATTATCATAAAATGTAGAAAACAAAGAACAAACAAAGAACGGACGTGACAAAATTTTCCTTTCTTAACCGCACAATAGTAGACTGGAACAGCTTACCTGCGGCAATCTTTCAGGGTGGTCCTCTTAAAATCAATACATTTAAGGAAAGGTTGAGAAGATTAGACTGAAAATTTAATTGGAGGTGCAGCGTAATTATTTAAGTTGTCATGTAATTAATTGAGTTGATATGTAATTAATTAAGTTCATATGTAATTAATTAAGTTGATATGTAATTAATTAAGATTATATGTAATTTAGTTGATATGTAAATAAATTAAGGTGATATGTAATTAATTAAGATGATATGTAATTGAGTTGGTATGTAATTAATTAAGGTGATATGTAATTATTTAAATTGGTAATAGTTGGGTGAAATAGAAGTACTTATAAGTTAGATTTACTTTTGCTTATCGTAGGCGTTATTATAGAATAGTTTTTATTTATAGTCCTAGATATTGCATCTACTATTTATAGATTTACGTTTATTTTATTTTATTTCATTTACTTTTATTTTATTTTATTTCACGTAATTATTGTATATTATATATCACTACCACCGGGTGTATACCCAATTGTAGTCTTAATAAATACATACTTACATACATACATACATACATACATACATACATACATACATACATACATAATACAATGCTCTCTTATATTGACTGAGCATATTGGGAATTAAATCAATGGCTGTAACAAAACACGCTATGAAATGTTTCATATAAAACAATTTTATCTCGAAAAGGAAACAAAAACGATTAAAATTGTATTAAACTTTTTTGTTTTAAATATATCAAAGAATAACATCCTGAAATTAATGACATTACTTATTGATCACCCTGTATTATACATACTAAAAGATAAGGAATGTCCGCAAATTAATTTAATTTTAGTTAAAGCCAACGACATAGCTCAGTCGGCAGAGTCGTTTGTCTGCTCATTTGGAATTGTGATAGGACGTGAATTCGATCCCCGCTTGGGCTGATTAAAGGGTTGGTTTTTCCCAAACCGTAAGTCGAATGTTAGGTAATCTATGGCGAATCCTCGGCCTCATCTCGCCAAAACCATCTTGCTGTCACCAATTCCATCGACGCTAAATAATCTAGTGGTTGAAACAGCGTCGCAAAATAACCAACTAAAAATAAAGTTTTAAAATTGAAGTCCGTAAAATAACAAAAATATAAAATTAGAATTTCTACATCGTGAATTGACATGATTTCATAATACGTTGAAATTCTCTTATTGTTTTTTTTATAATCAAGGTGCGTATTATTATTTTTATTATTAAATTCCCTTAATATCGATAATCTGTACCCTCCGCATTAATTTTGATGATCAGAGTACTTAATAAATTCTAATATTAGAAGTCATATCAGCACTCGAACTTGACAGCAAGATGGCAAATATATCTGCTATACGATGACCCTCACATTCACACAAGTGAGGTGGAAACAAAACCCGGTAGATACTGTCGTCATAGCAACGACATTTCGCAGATATTGCAGAGGAATTGGAACCTGAAGAATGTAGTTGAATGAAATTCGTTTAGTGTTTATTGGATTTTTCTATAAGAGTGTATTTCCACAAGGATCAGACGCGCATTGACTTGAATGACAGGGTCTTCTGTTCGCTGCCAGCTACTCTTGACATAGTGTTCCGCCTACTACTATCGAATCAGGTTTCTCACGTTCTAATTGTGAGATTATTTGAAGATAAATCTTTTTATACCTATGGAGATAGAGAAAAGAAACTACCTGATTAAATAATAATATTTTATGGGATATTTTATTTCATACTAGCCGTACCTGTGCGCTCCGCTGCACCTGTTAGAAATAAATATAAAGTAATTACATAATTAAAATAGGATGTTTGATCCAGGGAACAACTTTTACAACAGCGCAAGATAATCTGCTTCGCTCATTACCCAATTTTTTTGCATTGCATTTATTGCATATATATTTTATGTATTTTAACACGATTCAATTGAGCATAGTTAAAATTTGAATTATAAAATAATGGATTGCTAAGCTAACGTACTATTACTGCATACTAAATCAATACACTCTCGTTTGTTAATTCTCTGAGATTAAAATAAGTGTACATAAATATTATTTTAAGAAATACAGAAAACGAATTACAAAATAGCCTATCAAATTTTCTGTGCATAAGAAGCTATTTTAATCTTACCTGTCCTCGATTTACTCAGAAGTTACTGGAATAACATTATAGCATTATGTCCATCTAGAGAAACTACACTTTCCAATGGTCAAAATAATAATTAATTATACAAATCGGTTAATTTAGCTTCTGATATTACTTCATACAAACACAGAAACATTCTCTGTAGGCTATGTTTAATAGCTTTCGATTGTTGATGTCCAAGGCCCCTGTTTCGATTGTTGTTGTCCAAGCCCCTTATAGACGAAGTAATTTGTTCTTAATTCATTGCACCGTCTTAGATGGCGTTATTTTAATTTTAAAACTCATTTATCTCATTAAATATCAGTCCTATCAAAATTTTGTAAAGAATAAAACTTATCGAAAATCATTTTTAAAGAAACGTTTGTTATGTAACATCTTTCACAAAAATCAATAATAAGCGAGATATTTCGATTTATTTAATTCAGGCCCCCTTATAACCCCCTTTTAAATAAAGTATTTTGAATGCCATATAGCCTAAAATCTAAGTTACAACGAACTTAATTTATATTCAAATTTTCATCGAAATCCGTTCAGCCATTATCGCGTGAAAAGGTAACAAACATACAGACAGACATTCAAACAAAAATTTCAAAAATGCGATTTTCGGTTTCAGGGTGGTTAATTATATATGTTAGGACCAATTATTTTTGGAAAATCGAAAATTACCAGAAAAATTTCGGCTACAGATTTATTATTAGTATAGATAACTTGGCCATAGATTGCAGTAAAGTTGTGTTCAGCTTCATACTCTGGATAGCTCAGGCGATAGAGCGTCTGCCTGCCGATCCAAAGCTGAGCTCGGGCGTGGGTTCAATTCCCGCTTGGACTAATTACACTGGTAAACAGCCATTTTGCGCCAGACATAAAACTAACAAATTCTTACTAATTTCGATCTCTGAATTAAAAATAACAATAAAAATGTTTCATTATTTCGGGTTTTCGAGATGCACAACATAATTAATTTTATGCTCGACCATGCCGAAATGTAGTAATTATACACCTGGTAGCAGCCCTTTAATGCACCTCATTAAAGTACACCTATTCATTAAAGTTCAGGTGTTCCACCAATCAGAAAATACCTTTGTAGCAATATGAAAGCTCAAGTATCGATTATTCTAGGATATGCAATCGAAAGACAACTAGCGCGAGACATTTGTTTCTCGGAAAAAATCAATACTTTCGCGTCTGCGCACATCATCTTACAATTTACGAGGTATTGCACAAGGTCAGTTCCGCTCCCCAGTCAGATAAGAATAACATGAATACTTATGAATAATTTCAAGTTAGAAATATGGTCGAACATAAAAAGTCGTATGAAACTTGACTACTGGGTGTTCAGTTCAAAATGTGTCATGGCTCGCTGTATGTAGTCATGTGGCTAGCCGATGAGCCTAGAGAATTCAATCTTCCTACACTTCCGCAGAGGTGTATTACCTAAATGCGAGAGAAGTTGCCTAGCAAGTACGGCGTTCATTCTGAAGATTACTTACCGATACGTACGGTAACGCCAGTAGTGGCAAGAATGTGAACTGTTTCGAAACACGTACTGAAGTGAGTTTTTTTCTTACTGTCGGGATATGGGGAGAGGGTTAAGACGATTACTTACGTATTTGTTGACATTAACTTCGACGGTCAACATGGACACGGAGCATTTGATTTGTGTTGTGGAATGTTGCCGTACGCAACCGATGATAACAAATACCCTACGTACGACTTGCCGGCGCAAAACACAGTTCGAAAGAGGTTATGGTAGCACACAGACCGTACAGACCGCCATCTGTTGCTACGACGTTCAAGTTATACCGTACACGTTCTCAAGTTCAGATTGAACGCCTTGATTAATAGGCAACTTCTCTGACATAAAAGCTGAAACTGGCTTCAAATCGCTGACTCACAACAGTGACGTCATGACACACTTTGAAATGAACACCCAGTATAATGGTAATTAAGACGCTCGTATGGAAATTATGAAACTCGCTTGTGCTCGTTTCATAAACATACTCGCGTCTTAATTACTGCCATTATAGGCTCGTTGCATAATGTACTATTATATTCATTTTATTTAAAAAAATCACCGTATTTCGTGTGTAACTCACTTTGTTTCACAAATGTGACGAAACTTTATGTGAAAACAATATTAGTATAAGTAGGCCACCATGTTAGGGGCACTTGTAGAAACGGAAATTATTTTATTGCCCTTTTACGAGTCTGTTTGGGGTGGGGGACAGGTTGCGGTATGAATTCGCTTGAGTTTACTTGATTTTACTTGAGATGCGTGTTTATTTCACTGTGACATTTAATGACATTACTGTAGTTTATATTTTGCAATAGAACACCTTTTCAAACGACTTCTAGAAGCGGAAATCGTTTTATTGCCCTTTTCGGTTCCATTTGGAGGAGAGAAACAGATTCACCGTATGAAATCACTTCAGTTTACCAGAAGATTTCCGTGGTGTTAGTATTCTGTGTATATTCAGTGTATTCAGTGTTATACAGTCAGAGCACACAACATAATGCAAATGACAGTCAGTAATAAAAAGTAAACAACAAAGCAATAAAATTAATTCAAAAACTCTCAACAACATTGACATTAAAAACTCATTAATTTCATAAAATGGTTTGTTGATCAACCAACCAGAGACAAGTCTGTTAAAAGACTTCCTTTCCAGATTAAAAAGATATCTCGGAAATTTATTTGCTATTTTTAAAGACATAATAAAATAATTATTAATTGTTTTAGTTAGCCTACACTTAGGAATGTCAAAAAGGTCACGGGTCTGGTGTTGTATGTATGAACATCATTCCTATGTGTCAACATTTGTGAATTTTCTTTGACGAAATTTATGTCTTGATAAATATACAGTGATGTTACAGTCATAATTTTTTCATTTACAAATAGCGGTCTGCAGTGTGCCTTCATTGATGAATTAGTTATAATTCTAATAGCTTTTTTTTTTTAACATAAATGCCTTATTAGTATGAGAACTATTACCCCATAAAAGTAGTCCATAAGAAAGTATACTATGAAAATAAGAAAAATAGACAACTCTAATGTAATTCCTCGGGAACATACATTTTCAAATCTCGCAGAAGAAATATTACTCTTGACAATTTTTTACAAATAGACTCAACATGGTCTGCCCAAGTAAGTGTGCTATCCACCGTAATACCAAGAAGTTTAAAATTATTACTTTCCATGACTGTACTACTAAACAACAAAGATGCATTTGACTGTATTAAAAACGGAATTACTAAGAATTTTCATTTAATTAATATCACTATGATTTGTCAAGAAAGTGGCGTCATCAACGAATACCACAGAATAAGCAGAGATACTGCACATCAAATCATTAACCATTATTAAAGTTAAGATAAGACCCAACACTTATCCTTGAAGCACACCATATTTTACATTCATGAGCTTAGATTTATTGTCATCGTGTATTTCTTTAAAGTGTGCTTTAACGATAATATTCAAATTATGAATGGTTTTAATAGAAAAAGGAGCATCTTGTGCGGATCTCTAGACAAAGAACTAAGGAAGAGACTAGCAAAGTGCTTTGTATGGACTGTGGAATTGTATGGGGAAGAAACATGTACATTACGACGAAGTGAAGAGAAACGACTAGAAGCATTTGAAATGTGGATATGGAGAAGAATGGAGCGTGTGAAATGGACAGATAGAATAATAAACGAAGCTGTGCTAGAAAAAGTGTGTGAAGAAAGAATGTTGCTGAAACTGATCAGGAAGAGAAATTGAAATTTGGCTGGGCTACCGGTTAAGAAAAAAACTACCTAGTGAAGGATGCACTGAAAGTAATGGTGAACGGGAGAAATTTGGGGGCAGAAAAAGAAATCAGATGATATACTGCAGTCTTGCGATGGCGTCTAGTACTTTAGAGCGAGGCTCATTTCTGCCCGCTGCGCGCGCTTGGAGCTCTTTTACCTGCAAACACTGCTAAAGGATGTACAGATCTTAGAACACAGCGCATCATGACGGAACGGAAGCGCTTGAAGCTTTCAAGGAAGAGTGGAAGATACAATATTTATGCTTCGAACATGGTGATGAAGTCCAGTGTTTGTTGTGTAAAAATATATTTGCAAAAAGCAACATAAAACGGCATTATGAGACGCAACATGAAATATATATACAGGGTGTTTCAAAATACGGGGCATAATTTCAGGTATGTATTTCCCACATGTAGACAATCAAAATAGTTCATTACAACATGTGTCCGGAAATGCTTCATTTCCGAGTTATGGCCTTCACAACATTGAAATTCACCGGAACGTTTTTCTTACCGCAGGTCGTTGCCGTCAAAGGAGACGTTAAGAGGGCACTCTGACAGTTCATGCCGAGGCGAAGGTTACATTCAGTGTTGTGTAGGCGTTAGACTGTGCGACATGTATTCAAATCAAGAGCTGGCAGAGATACACTTCATGTACGGTAAGGCGGACGGCAATGCTGCGCTGGCTCGTCGTTTGTACCAGGAGAGGTACCCACAGCGACAATGTCCAGATCGGAAGACATTTGTACGTCTCCATTACCGTCTGTGCGAGTACGGAAAATTTAACTCTCTTGGTTTGGGAAGGGGACGACCAAGATCTACAACTCCAGAAGTACAGGAGGAGATTCTGGAGGCTGTGAACATGACTCCTTCTATCAGCACACGAAGGGTAGCGTTGCAAGTCAATGTTCCTCATACAACTGTCTGGACTTTGTTGAAAGAGTACCATATCAATTGTATCCTTATCATTTGCAACGTGTACAGGCCCTGTCACCAGCAGATTACCCTGCACGAGTTAGGTTCTGTCAATGGTTCTTGCAGCAGTGTGGCGTAAATCCGAACTTTCCTGCCTTAGTATTATTTACAGATGAAGCACAGTTCACACGAGATGGCATAACAAATTTCCACAATCAGCATGTATGGGCGTATGAAAACCCACATGCAACTGTTCCATCTCATCACCAGGTGCGGTTCTCCTCAACATGTGGGCCGGTATCATTGGTGATCGATTAGTTGGACCCCATGTACTTGTAAACAGACTTACGGGGCAGGCGTACACAAACACCATACCTCATGTTTTAGAAGACACTCCACTGATCAATCGTCAACACATTCACTTCTTGCATGATGGCGCTCCTGCACACTTCAGTCGTACGGCTCGCCGGTAATTGGATCGAAGGTTTCCTGATCGATGGATAGGTAGAGGTGGCCCAGTGCTTGGCCTCCACGCTCACCTGATCTGAACCCTCTCGATTTCTACTTGTGGGGCCATTTAAAATCATTGGTTTATTCGTCTCCGGTGCCTGATTTGGAATCCTTCGGAATCGAATTGTGGCATGTTCTGAGGACATACGCAATACTCCTGGAGTTTGGGATCGTGTTCGCAGGTCAATGAGACATCGATGTGAGGTCTGTATTCAAGCAGGAGGTGGACATTTTGAACATCTTCTGTAATGACAACGACCTGCGGAAAGAAAAACTTTCCGGTGAATTTCAATGTTGTGAAGGCCATAACTCGAAATGAAGCATTTCCGGACACATGTTGTAATGAACTATTTTGATTGTCTACATGTGGGAAATACATACCTGAAATTATGCCCCGTATTGTTGAAACATTCTGTATATATATGTATATAGGAGAAGAGAAATAAATTGCTTTCGGAATTGACATCGAAGGTAAATTAATTTACATTTGGGTCAGTAGACTGTCTCTAGATTCCTTTTATTTCTTTATTTTAAATGTATTGTTGATGTTTTATTTGTTGCTTGTTTCTGGATATTTGCTTTTATTAGACTACGTGTTTCTTTAATTTAGAAATAATATTTTATCTTTGATTGCACTTTAACTTATACTATTACTAAGCTCAAAATGCTAATTCACTTTTATTCCAATAACTATTTTCAGGATTTTGAGCAAATATGAACTAAACATTTTGAAAACTTTGATGCAAGGAGCTTTTTTAGTAATGTCGATATAAAATATACTTAAAAATATAATTTCAAAACTATTACACCTAATTGCACCAAATTTTGTACAGATGATGTTATTATAGATCTGTTTATATTGTTTAAATTTCACAAATTTTGGCCGAAATTGTGGAAGTTTTAAAAGTCATACATATCCCCTTAAATTATTGACCCCAAAAATTACTATGGCTCTCAATATCTTAATTTAATCAATTTGTTTTTTCGTGTTACGTGCATCTCACAGATCACTCTAAGAAAACTCATTACATAATCACGACTGGAGAGTGAGGACTACATTTTCACAATCACACAATCAATATACTCTATTTCAATCAATACTGTCATTATTATTTTTCAACAAATACTCAAAAGTACTTAGAGATCACACACGTCGAGCAGGTAGACCCTATTAGTTTCTCCTAACCAATGAAGTGAAGTATTTACATAATAAATAACATACAATTAACTTTTCCTATTTCTCGTTTTGTTCCTAAAAACCTTTTCCTTTGCGATTTGTTTATACAGGGACATCACTTTATTTTTACCAACATTTTTAACATTAAACTGGCTATACTGGAAACACTGTTGCCCCCTTCCATTACAGGAGTTTGATGTTACTAGTGCAATATGTAAACAAATCATTTTACTAGCTATAGGAGGAGAGAAAAGTAGTGTATCCATTTATGTTGTAGGGAAATACGATATTACGATTTTCAGTTTGATCATCACTTTTACGGAATTTATCAAAATACAGTAGAGTAGTAACATTTTTTTTTCAAAAACTCAACTTTTCAGGCGGCTATGTTCGTTATGTAATGTCTACTTTATTTAGCATATTAATTATTGGTGTTAACATACAATATAGAGGGTGCATTTAAATTGAGGGCTCATAAGTAAAGGGCTGTAAGTACACTCAAGTTACTTTTGAGAAAATGGAGTTTAAATATTTAAGTTTTCGTAAAATCGGTGAAATTTTTATTTAAATTTTAATGTGTGATGAGATTAAAATATCCCTTTGCCACTAAAATTTTAGATACTTTAGCTTACACTGGATGCACTTAACTCATGTTATTACAAATGTCACTAGCATTCCTTTGCTTCTAGCCACCTCAATTCAAAATAAGCTAATCTGAATTTTTAAACAAGTTGCTGAAAATGGTTGCCGTTCATTACAATGCAGGCTTCAATTTTTTATGCATATTATTAAAAAAAATTTGAAGCATATTCTCTGAAATTGAATTTATCGTTTCTTGAATATAATTTTTAGTACGATATTATTAATATAGGTTCTTTCTTCTATGGAAAACGCAACCATATTTCTGAAACACACTATACACTGCAGTGTTTACTTCACTGCTTGAAGACTTCGAATGCAACAGCGGCCGTAAGTTTGTGTGTCTGACGGGAGCAAGGACATTAGTGAAGGGGTGAGAGTGAAGTACATTCAGAAATGCAGGTACAATAAAAATGCAAGTAAAAATAAAATGATGTCCCTGTATATGTACATGTATATTAAATAACTTAATAATTATCCCTATTACATAGCCAGAAATTTAGTAACGCAGGTTATTGTAATGATTGCTGCCTTTATTCACTGCATGTGCTGTACATCCCTGACGTCTACGTTACGACGCTATGTAGTGGATGCCCTATGCGCTCGTGATAAAGGTCGAGCTCTTCTACCGTGATTGGGAGCTAATATCGTCTCATCCCTGATATACAGCATTAAGATATATGGATCATATCAGGAGACTAAGAGGAAAATAGGAAAATTGGAAAATGCTTGGTTTTCAGTGGGCAGAAAACTATGAATGAAAGAATTTAAATAGGCTTATAAAATTTCTTAATAAGATTGCGTTTCGGAATTCAGTATTTTCGTGTGACTTCTTACTGCTGTTGAAGATTCCGTGTTTAGCCCTTTGCGTGACGTATTAAAATTCCCTTACAGCTAACCACTGGCAAACAGACAATACCAGAGACAATCTGCCTTGTGAATATTTCAGCCGACACTACAAGATAGCTCTTTTCTTACTTTCCATAGTTTCAATAAAGAATTCAAAAAGAGATTTCTGTGGTAGTCACGATTCTCTTGTGATGTGAAATCTAGGTTTCCACGTGTGGAACATCTGCTCTATCTCTGACCTATGGATTTATCGCGTGTAACTGTCTCTGCCAGAGGTTGCCATGGTGAAAAACAAATCTGAACGAATGTTCACAGCCCAGGTGATGATAAGGCGAAACAGATGACTGCTGAAATTTAATTTGTACATGTGTTGGGATCTTGTTTGCTTTTAATCTCTAGCTAATTTAAAATAAATTCATACGACAAAGTAAATTTAAATAGCTGAAACTCTATTACAACGGTGTATGGTTCATTGCACGATTTTTTATCACCTACGAGAGAAAATGTAAGTTCTGAATGTTAATAAAGCATAGAAGAATGACAGCGGAGCTTTGGGGACCGAAAATATTAAGGTAAATACGTTTGATATATCAATATTATCTTCAACTAGCTGAAAGCACCCGGTGTTGACAGAGTTGTTCTTTTTGCTTCTTTTTTTTTTTTAATTAAACTGGTTGTTAGACTTTTCGGTCGTACTAAAGAATCAATATATACATACTTACTTACTTACTTACTTACTTACTGGCTTTTAAGGAACCCGGAGGTTCATTGCCGCCCTCACATAAGCCCGCCATTGGTCCCTATCCTGAGCAAGATTAATCCATTCTCTATTACCATATCCCACCTTCCTCAAATCCATTTTAATATTATCCTCCCATCTACGTCTCGGCGTCCCTAAAGGTCTTTTTCCTTCCGGTCTCCCAACTAACACTCTATATGCATTTCTGGATTCGCCCATACGTGCTACATGTCCTGGCCATCTCAAACGTCTGGATTTTATGTTCCTAATTATGTCAGGTGAAGAATACAACGCGTGCAGTTCTGCGTTGTGTAACTTTCTCCATTCTCCTGTAATTTCATCCCTCTTAGCCCCAAATATTTTCCTAAGCACCTTATTCTCAAACACCCTTAATCTCTGTTCCTCTCTCAAAGTGAGAGCCCAAGTTTCACAACCTTAAAAACAACCGGTAATATAACTGTTTTATAAATTCTAACTTTTAGATTTTTCGACAGCAGACTGGATGATAAAAGCTTCTCAACCGAATAATAACAGGCATTTCCCATATTTATTCTGTGTTTAATTTCCTCCTGAGTATCATTTATATTTGTTACTGTTACTCCCAGATATTTGAACTTTTCCACCTCTTCAAAAGATAAATTTCCAATTTTTATATTTCCATTTCGTTCAATATTCTCGTCACGAGACATAATCATATACTTTGTCTTTTCGGGATTTACTTCCAAACCTGTCTCTTTACTTGCTTCCAGTAAAATTCCCGTGTTTTTCCTAATCGTTTGTGGATTTTCTCCTAACATATTCACGTCATCCGTATAGACAAGCAGCTGATGTAACCCGTTCAACAATATATATATACATATATCATTTAATTTATATTGGAAGATTTTTTACTCCTTGACTGCTACATGCCTATTTTTTTAATATGACTTGAGAAACTATATCTCACAAATTCAGAACATATTAGACCTACATTGATTCTTATTTCATACACAGAATACAGAAAAATATAAACTCGCAATAAGCCATTTTTTAACATAGAGACTAATATTCTGAGAGACGTAAACCAGTTTTTTTTTTTTTTAGAAATTAAGAGATTATTTCCACAACGCATAACATACTACATTGGCAACGTGATTATGTAGCTAGAATTTCGCAGTAACACATTTTCGGATATGAACAACAATATTTTCAGATTTAGGTGAGGGGTTTGGTCTTTTTCCATTGCTGGTTGTCACAATAAAAAAAAATGAAGACACAACGTTTCGAAGGGTGGTTCTCCCTTCGTCTTCAGGTGGAAGGAGTGAGTAGGTTTATTCCTTTCTCTCCTTTCTTCCATCTTAAGACGAAGGGAGAACCACCCTTCGAAACGTTGTCTTAATTTATTTTTTTTATTGTGACAACCAGCAATGGAAAAGTCCAAACCACTCACCTAAATATTAATGATCCACCATTGCTTTCCAACCCCTCATTTAGATCAACGATACTTTGAGAGACGTATGATATTATTTTTATTTTTACTATCTGACCTGACACTGTTATTTTCAGTCGGCTTACGTACATTCACATACTACATTAGCAATATGACAAAAGTATCATTGGATTTCTTTTTGATGTGTGTTATAGTAATTTACGTTACAAGAGCGGTATGTTGACGTTTTCATGTTCGAGAAAAAGATTGAAAAAGCGAAACGTAGTTGAGCTTTTTTAATTTCCGAGAACATGAAAACAAACATACCGCTCGTGTATCGTACATTATTTTGTGCGAAGACCGTTTATTACATACCTGAAAGACGAATTTCTAATTAGTTAATCTCCACGTTGGTTTCTGTTTAATGACGGCAACTTCGGAAAACCAAAATATCTTTCTTCAACATTGTTGCTATAGAATGTTTTCTGTGTTTACTATACTCCAGCAGGCCGTGATATACGTCTGTCTTTTTTTTCTCCCAGTCTATAAATGCGAACTTAAAACAAACGGTAAGGTTATGTAATGATCTATTTTTCATTTTAATATTTTAACAATATTATTTATATAACATATTGCAGTAATAACATCGGCATCTGGAATCTCGTTGATTTTTTCACGTTAATGTTACTTGTATCAGGAATGCAATAAGTTTCGTGGAGTAGTAGACTTTACTTAATTTTTGCAAATATTTAAAAACAATAATTAACATTGCAATTTAGGTGAAATTGTAGTGGTAAGTTTCCAATTTATAACTATTACTATGTTAAACATCTCTAAAAATAATATGTTAAAAGCCTAAAGCAGTAAAATCAATGTCGCGCTTAAGCGGTAAGAAGAGGGAAATTGTTATGTGTGTTACGTTGGGAATACTGAATGTGGTATTTCACAGTTACCGCGTATTGATTCTGTGCGGAAAACAAGCAAATACGCACGATCTCGCACAAAGTCTTTTTTTTTTCATACTTCTTTGTATGAAATATAGTTGAGAATGTGAAAAACAGGGAGTTTTTAAGTTATTGATGGGAACTTTGAGCGACTGTCCTTGAGCTTAATTTACAAATGCTAGACGCACTGAAATTGCTGTTACTTAAAATCGAAACGCATGTTAGTGGGTATCATAAGAATGCGTGGATAAAAACATCTTCTTTCGTTTTGCGAGTTAATATTGCCACTTCTATTACTACTTACGTTCCGAATGAGTTTTTTCACAGAAATTCTTATTTCATTACATAATTTTGGTGGGTCAGTATTTCACAATAGTACTATTGGTGATTAAATATTAAGTATTAAGTTATATGGTAGCAATCCTTGTGGTTTCAAAGAATTCAAGAATTCAGTTGGATAAAACACAGTCTGCTCACTAGCTACAACTGCATTGAGAAATTCATAATACGTTCCTGGCCTGAGTAAAGATATTTATTGTATTAACTAGCCGTACCCGTGCGCTCCGCTGCACCCGTTAGAAATAAATATAAAGTAATTACATAATTAAAATAGAACATTTGATCCAGGGAACATTCGTGTTTGATAGAAGGATAAATCGTTTATTATGTTACTTAATTTAAATTATATTTGCATAATTAAAATTCGATCATTTTGATCCAGAGACCACTCATTTGGTCATAAAAATTATTTTAGGAAATACAGGAAACGAATGTACAGAATAGCCTATCAAGTTTTCTGTGCATAAGAACCTATTTTAATCTTACCTGTCCTCGATTCACTCAGAAGTTACTGTAATAACATTATAGCATTATGTCCATCTAGAGAAACTACACTTTCCAATGGTGGATTAATAATTAATTATACAAATCGGTTAATTTAGCTTTCGATATTACTTACTACAAACACAAACATTATCTGTAGGCTATCTTTCATAGCTTTCGATTGTTGCTGTCCAAGGCCCCTTATATACGAAGTCATTTGTTTTTTAATTCATTACACGGCCTTAGATGGCAGTTATTTTAATTTTAAAACTCATTTATCTCATTAAGTATCAGTCCTATCAAAATTTTTCAAGGAATAAAACTTATGGAAAATTATTTTTGAAGAAACGTTTGTTATGTAACATTTTTCACAAAATCAATAATAAGCGAGATATTTCGATTTATTTAATTCAGGCCCCCTTATAACCCCTCTTTTAAATAATGTATTTTGAATGCCATATATCCTAAAATCTAAGTTACAACGAACTTAATTTATATTCCAATTTTCATCGAAATCCGTTCAGCCATTATCGCGTGAAAAGGTAACAAACATACAGACAGGCAGACAGACAGACAGACAGACAGACAGACATACAAACAAAAATTTAAAAAAAAGCGATTTTCGGTTTCAGGGTGGTTAATTATACATGTTAACACCAATTATTTTTAGAAAATCGAAAATTACCAGAACAATTTTGGCTACAGATTTATTATTATTATAGATTATGAGTTTTAGCCTTCATGATGTGTATCAACAATGTTATTTAATTTCGTGTTATAATTTCTATGGCCTCGTGAAAGTCTATGTTGAATACAACAGACAATAATAAAGAACAATTGACTGCAGAAAATTGCATTTTAATCAATTTTAATATTATACATGAATGTTTGGTCGTATATAATTTTATTTTTATTTTTTTTTATTAATTTAACGTCCATTTGCAGCATTTTAATGTAGCCTATGTTCTTTTCCTGGTTATGAAGGTTAAATGTGCAAACTTTGGTAAATATCGGTCAAAGCGTGTAGATTTGTATAGATTACATACATACATAGCCACATTGACTTTTATATATAAGGTAAAAAGAGTTGCCTTTAACATAGAATATTCATATCACAAACTAGCCATTAAGTTCACTATTTCCCAACTTTTTCTTCAATTTCTACGGTACTAAAACTCACAAATAGGCTTTGATGCCTTTTAACATCAATTGAAATTCATTTTTAATAACTAAAATACAATTTCCGAAATGCCTGCCACACTTCTCTATGTGTAAACAATTTTACAAGTTCTATAGCAACGAACATAGTAATAAAACAAAAAAATACTGAAATTATACATTGATATTAATATATGTAATAAATCTAACCTAATTCAAATATCTTGGAGCAAGAGTAACAAATATAAATGACACTCGGGAGGAAATTAAACACAGAATAAATATGGGAAATGCCTGTTATTATTCGGTTGAGAAGCTCTTATCATCCAGTCTGCTGTCCAAAATCTGAAAGTTAGAATTTATAAAACAGTTATATTACCGGTTGTTGTGTATGGTTGTGAAACTTGGACTCTCACTCTGAGAGAGGAACATAGGTTAAGGGTGTTTGAGAATAAGGTGCTAAGGGAAATATTTGGGGCTAAGCGGGATGAAGTTACAGGAGAATGGAGAAAGTTACACAACGCAGAACTGCACGCATTGTATTCTTCACCTGACATAATTAGGAACATTAAATCCAGACGTTTGAGATAGGCAGGGCATGTAGCACGTATGGGCGAATCCAGAAATGCATATAGAGTGTTAGTTGGGAGACCGGAGGGAAAAGACCTTTAGGGAGGCCGAGACGTAGATGGGAGGATAATATTAAAATGGATTTGAGGGAGGTGGGATATGATGATAGAGACTGGATTAATCTTGCACAGGATAGGGACCGATGGCGGGCTTATGTGAGGGCGGCAATGAACCTTCGGGTTCCTTAAAAGCCATTTGTAAGTAAGTAAGTAAGTAAATAAATCTAACCTAATTTTTTAAAATATAATATTTTTTTGCATAGAAGTGGGAAAACTACAGTCAGATCCATTTGGGTATGGATAATATTAATTTATTATTATAAAGCTATTGTGATAGTAGGAAAAATTTCTTGCTGGTTATATTATGATTAAAAGATGGGCGTTTCCATATATGACAATCAACAATGCATAATCTGAAAGGACAAATGAAAATCTTAGATGATTAAAATGGCTACTACAAATCAACAGCGGGCACAATGTGATCTTTGGTATGCTAAATTTGAGAGTGTTAAAAGAGTTCAAAGGGAATTTCGACGTGAGTACGGTGTGCGTAGTGTACCTAAATACGATTCCATAATGTTGTGGTATCGAACAGTTGTAGAAAGAAGTTCTGTGTAAAAAAATATATATATATATATATATATATGCAGGAGGATGCAGGCGAAACCCAGTACCAGAAGCAGCTATCTCTTGGCTTGGTCCCCAAACTCCCCGATCTAACCCCTTCTGACTTCTTCGTGTGGGGTTTTGTTAAATACATTGTCTATTCACAGAAACCCAGAACACTGATGATCTGAGAGTAAAAATTACTCAAGCTTTTCAACAAATCACCCCACTTATGTTACAACGGACATGGGCTGAATTGCATCACCGTTATGAGTTGTGCAGGGTGCGCAATGGGGGTCATGTTGAGCTCTGAGGAATCTCCCATCTTTCAGTGTTGTATGCACAAAGTTTCAACAAATAAAGTTCAGTATTATATGTTTTACGGTGTTTTTATTTTATCCATACCCGAACGGATCACCCTGTATTATATGTAATTCTGGAGGTAAGTAGATTTGACCACTCTCGGACTTAATTGTTGCCCTCGCTAAAGCTCTGGCGCAAACTCGTCCTGGACGGGCAACTACTAATTACTTCCCCTGTAGTATAAATGATTATTTGTTCATACAAACTAGCCTGTTTTTTTAAGACATCTGAATATTATACTGAAATGTTTTATTTTTGTTTTCAGGTAAGATACTATCTACTAGAGGTTCGAGCAACGATCTTCATGTTTGTAAGTCACAGAGTTTGTTATATTTGTAGACACTGGTTCCAAATGAGTCTCAGGATAGGCGAGAGTATATCGATGTTACCAACTGTAGACATGATTCCTACCTGTGAAATCTTTCAGTCATTGCTATGATCTTATTTTTTTCGAGTCTTGTTTATATATGCGGTTTATATATGGAATAATGCTTGTAACTTTCTTATTTATAATTTTATGAAGAAACTATTTATACAAAAGTTGTAGGGCATAAAAGAAGGAATATTTTGAACATATTTTTAAGTACTATGCTTTTCATTTATAAAGATGTGCAGATGACTTTTTAATGGCACCATGTACCTATTTCCCCATTTTTGTATTCTTCTTGCCTCAATACGTACAAACTCATATATACATATATATATACATATATATATTTTTTAATTTATAAAGTATTCTTTTGTAAAAATTACATCTTTTGATGGCAATGTATGTGTACTGAATAAAGGGAAATTTTAATGTTTCAGTACATAAATTTGAGGAGGCTTTGGATTAAATAATTGCAGAGAGAAGGTAATAGATACAAGTGAATAAAGTTAATAAAAGCAAATGAATAACAATGGTTAAAAATTAAACAATTTCAAAGACAGATTTATGCATTTATTCTAGTAAATGGAGGCAATTTTGCGCACCTTTTACGAACTGAAATCAACATGTGATACAACACAACAGTACTAATCTTGATTTTAGTGGGTTTTCTTGCTTTAAAATCCATGTATTGCATTACTATTGCAGTTAAATTTCAATGGTGCATATCCTAGTCAATGGTTCGCTGTTCATAACTTGGGGATTCGTTGTCCATAAGTCGTTGGTTCGCTTTCCACAAGTCTGGGGTTCGCTCTCCATAACTCGTGCGTTCGCTGTTCATAAGTCGTGGGTTCGCTGTTCATAAGTCGGGGGTTCGCTGTTCATAAGTCGTAGGTTCGCTTTCCTTAAATCGGGGGTTCGCTGTTCATAAGTCGTAGGTTCGCTTTCCTTAAATCGGGGTTCGCTGTTCATAAGTCGGGGTTCGCTGTTCATAAGTCGTGGGTTCGCTGTTCATAAGTCGTGGGTTCGCTGTTCATAAGTCAGGGGTTCGCTGTTCATAAATCGGGAGTTCGCTGTTCATAAGTCGGGGGTTCACTGTTCATAAATCGGGAGTTCGCTGTTCATAAGTCAGGGGTTCGCTGTTCATAAATCGGGAGTTCGCTGTTCATAAATCGGGGGTTCGCTATTCATAAGTCGGGGGTTCGCTGTTCATAAATCGGGGGTTCGCTGTTCATAAGTCGGGGGTTCGCTGTTCATAAGTCGGGGGTTCCCTGTTCATAAGTCGGGGGTTCGCTGTTCATAAATCGGGGGTTCGCTGTTCATAAGTCGGGGGTTCGCTGTTCATAAGTCGGGGTTCCTGTTCATAAGTCGGGGATTCGCTGTTCATAAATCGGGGTTCGCTGTTCATAAGTCGGGGTTCGCTGTTCATAAGTCGGGGGTTCCCTGTTCATAAGTCGGGGTTCGCTGTTCATAAATCGGGGGTTCGCTGTTCATAAGTCGGGGGTTCGCTGTTCATAAGTCGGGGGTTCGCTGTTCATAAGTCGGGGGTTCGCTGTTCATAAGTCGGGGGTTCGCTGTTCATAAATCGGGGGTTCGCTGTTCATAAGTCGGGGGTTCGCTGTTCATAAGTCGGGGGTTCGCTGTTCATAAGTCTGGGGTTCGCTGTTCATAAATTGGGGGTTCGCTGTTCATAAGTCGAGGGTTCGCTCTCCATAAGTCTGGGGAGTTTTCTGTCGACAAGTCTGGGGTTTACTGTCCACAAACCTCGTGGGGTTCACTGTTCGTAGGGCAGTAACTGTCTATAAATTATTAATTCTGAAACTAGAAACTTTATATTTTTGGAAGTCGGAGGAGTATATTTTGCATGTAAGCCTATCGGGATTTTTGTCTTAGACTACTTATTTTCCGTAAAATATTAGCACGAGCTGCATTATAACTAGAGGTTTACGGCTGTTTTGATACAGTTATAGTGAAACAGGGAATAACTAAGTTATTGGAAGGCATCTAGGGATGCACTGCCTGACCGCACTGATACACAGACAAACTTATAGACTAAAGAAAAGAAAATATTTTGTTCCTACTTCTGTCGCAAAGTTTTGGTCTGTATTTCAGAACAGTAGTTCTTGTTCCTTAACAGAGGAAGCGTCGTACGAGAGTCCTAGGTTTGTAGCCCGGTCACGTAATGCGGATTATTGGATGCGTTGACACAGACCTGGGTGTCTGACGTCCGTAGGTGGGGGTGCTAGCTTGTGCAAATAAGTGGGGTTGTGTTTGTACAAGGTCTCCCTCTCGTGATAGTGACAACTGCAACCCTCGCTATTGTCCAGAAAATTGTGTCGAGGTGTCACAACGCTAATTCTAGAGAAATTAATAAACCAAGAAGAGAAGATGGAGGGAAATTGAAAAGCGAAGAAACAATTGAAGAAGCGAACAAATGAAAAATAATGCAATAAGCTGAGAAATGAACAATCTAATAAGTAAAGATACAGATAATCTAACAAATAATCAGATGAAAAAATAAACAATCGAACAAGCGAATAAACAAATGAAGAGGCAGCGAATTTAAACGCAAAGAAATAAATGTAAAAATGAAGAACCTAAGGCGTGAAGAAACCAACAAATAGACGAAGAAACAACTTTAATTAAAAATAAATGAATAAATGAACAAACAAGAGAAGGTATAGAGAATTTGAAAACGAAATAACAAATGATAGAACAAACGAGTGAAAATGCAGAGAATTTAAAAACGAATTGTATGTTGATAAGTGAATGATAGCTATATGACCATAGGTCAATGCTCTCTTTCAACATTGTAACGTTAGCAACCAAATAAATAAACAAGTGAAGATAGCATCAAGTCGAAATATGCAAGATACAAAATGAAACAAATGAAGGCATAAAAGAAATGATATTTAATTCAAAGAAAACCAGAGGAGACAAGAAACGAAGGACCTAACAATAAGAAAGTGAACAAAGAAGCAAGCAAAATGAAAGAAAAGACGTACGAAAATAAGTAAAAGATTAAGAAGAAAGAAAATATTAAAAGAAAGGACGAGAAAAGCAAGCAAGAAGCAAGCGAAAAAAAAAAAGATTAACAGGGGAAATGAAGAGCCTAAAAAAATAAATACAGGGAATGAAAAAATTCATAGGAAAATAAGCAAAGGATTAAGGAGAAAGAAAATATTAAAAGAAAGGACGAGAGAAGCAAGCAAAAGAAAACGATTAACAGGGGAAATGAAGTACCTAAAAAAATGCAGGGAATGAAAAAAAAATACATAGGAGAATAAGCAAAGGATTGAGAGGAAAGAAAATATTAAAAGAAAGAACGAGAGAAGCAAGCAAAAGAAAACTATTAACAGGCTAAATGAAGAACCCAAAAAAAAAATGCAGGGAATGAAAAAAAATACATAGGAAAATAAGCAAAGGATTAAGAAGAAAGAAAATATAAAAAAAAGGACGAGAGAAACAAGCAAGAAGCAAGCCAAAGAAAACGATTAACAGGGGAAATGAAGAACCTAAAAAAATAAATACAGGGAATGGAAAAAATACATAGGAAAATAAGCAAAGGATTAAGAAGAAAGAAAATATAAAAAAAGGACGAGAGAAACAAGCAAGAAGCAAGCCAAAGAAAACGATTAACAGGGGAAATGAAGAACCTAAAAAAATAAATACAGGGAATGAAAAAAAATACATAGGAAAATAAGCAAAGGATTAAGAAGAAAGAAAATATTAAAAAAAAAAGGACGAGAGAAACAAGCAAGAAGCAAGCCAAAGAAAACGATTAACAGGGGAAATGAAGAACCTAAAAAAAATAAATACAGGGAATGGAAAAAAATACATAGGAAAATAAGCAAAGGATTAAGAAGAAAGAAAATATTAAAAGAAAGGACGAGAGAAGCAGGCAAAAGAAAACGATTAACAGGGGAAATGAAAAA
This sequence comes from Periplaneta americana, assembly GCA_025594305.2. NCBI lineage: Eukaryota > Metazoa > Arthropoda > Insecta > Blattodea > Blattidae > Periplaneta > Periplaneta americana. The sequence continues at coordinate 163,048,056 of JAJSOF020000011.1, forward strand.
CCTAAAAAAAATAAATACAAGGAATGGAAAAAAATACATAGGAAAATAAGCAAAGGATTAAGAAGAAAGAAAATATTAAAAGAAAGGACGAGAGAAGCAAGGAAGGAGCAAACAAAAGAAAACGATTAACAAGGGAAATGAAGAACCTAAAAAAATAAATACAGGAAATGAAAGAAAATACATAGGAAAATAAGCAAAGGATTAAGAAGAAAGAAAATATTAAAAGAAAGGACGAGAGAAGCAAGGAAGGAGCAAACAAAAGAAAACGATTAACAAGGGAAATGAAGAACCTAAAAAAATTAATACAGGAAATGAAAGAAAATACATAGGAAAATAAGCAAAAGATTAAGAAGAAAGAAAATATTAAAAGAAAGGACGAGAGAAGCAAGGAAGGAGCAAACAAAATAAAACGATTAACAACGGAAATGAAGAACCTAAAAAATAAATACAGGAAATGAAAGAAAATACATAGGAAAATAAGCAAAGGATTAAGAAGAAAGAAAATATTAAAAGAAAGGATGAGAGAAGCAAGGAAGGAGCAAACAAAAGAAAACGATTAACAAGGGAAATGAAGAACCTAAAAAAATTAATACAGGAAATGAAAGCAAATACATAGGAAAATAAGCAAAGGATTAAGAAGAAAGAAAATATTTAAAAAAGGACGAGAGAAGCAAGCAAAAGAAAACGATTAACAGGGGAAATGAAGAACCTAAAAAAATAAATACAGGGAATGGAAAAAATACATGGGAAAATAAGCAAAGAATTAAGAAGAAAGAAAATATTAAAAGAAGGGACGAGAGAAGCAAGGAAGGAGCAAACAAAAGAAAACGATTAACAAGGGAAATGAAGAACCTAAAAAAATTAATACAGGAAATGAAAGAAAATACATAGGAAAATAAGCAAAGGATTAAGAAGAAAGAAAATATTTAAAAAAGGTCGAGAGAGTGAAAGGAAAAAAATATTAAAGATTGATTAAAATGTTGAAGGAAAGAAACGTGAATGCAAATGAGAAGATAGGGAATAGTACCAAGACAGATTAGAAAAGAAGGAAAGATATTCATGAAATATTGTAGGTCGATATTGCAGCACGATGTATTCCTACTTCCAATTCCTGCCGCTGGTTCGCTGCAGTTACAACAGATGGCAGCACGATGTAACATTGACCCAGTTTCTCTTATTTTCGAGGGCCGGAGTTTACATTCAGAGTTGGGATGCAATCAATACGGTCCTCGTAACCAAAGAAACCCTCAGTCACTCACAACTGAATGGGTTGTTACGTAACAATCTGTGAGGTCAGCTTTTCATCCAGACATCTTGGTTTGTTCGTTGTGTGAAGTAGAGACAACTCCGAACTTGTTTGTAATAATTAATGTTTTTTTTTTTACATTGTAAGGGTATTTATCAGTTTCGTACATCCTTTTTTTTATTTTTTGTCATAAAGTTTTTTTTTCTTTTATATCTTCCTAAATTCTATCATTTCTAACAAATTAAAGTGGCCTAGTGTGGTGTGTAATAAAATCTTATGTAGATGTCTAATGACACGATATAAAGAGGCATCGTATGTGGCAGAGTTGTTATCCTATCTTCCTTCCATTATAACGATCCGGGTTCGATTCCCGTTTGGATAGTAACAAAGAATTTGGTGAATTCTAGAATTTTTTCTCGAGGTTCTCTTTTTCCCCTCTCTAACATAATTCTTTCAGCAATACTACATAATCCCAGCTATCGATCAAATTCCAGCAGAATTAATACAAGAGGGTGGAAGCGTATTATCTAAAGAAATTTATAAGCTTATACTTGCTGTGTGGGAAAAGGAAATTGTACCAGAACAATGGAAGGAGTCCATAATCGTACCTATCTTTAAGAAGGGGGACAAGACTAACTGTAGTAACTTTCGAGGAATATCACTTTTGTTGACGTCGTACAAAGTTTTGTCTCAATATTCTTTTGAGAAGATTAACTCCATATGTAGATGAAATTATTGGGGATCATCAGTGTGGTTTTAGGCGTAATATATCAATTATTGATCAGATATTTTGTATTTGACAGATAATGGAGAAAAAATGGGAGTATAAGGGTACAGTGCATCAATTATTCATTGATTTCAAAAAGGCATATGACTCGGTTAAGGGAGAAGTTTTATATGATATTCTTATTGAATTTGGTATTCCCAAGAAACTAGTTCGATTAATTAAAATGTGTCTCAGTGAAACATACAGCAGAGTCCGTATAGGTCAGTTTCTATCTGATGCTTTTCCAATTCACTGCGGGCTAAAGCAGGGAGATGCACTATCACCTTTACTTTTTAACTTCGCTCTAGAGTATGCCATTAGAAAAGTCCAGGATAACAGAGAGGGTTTGGAATTGAACGGGTTACATCAGCTGCTTGTCTATGCGGATGACGTGAATATGTTAGGAGAAAATCCACAAACGATTAGGGAAAACACGGGAATTTTACTTGAAGCAAGTAAAGAGATAGGTTTGGAAGTAAATCCCCAGAAGACAAAGTATATGATTATGTCTCGTGATGAGAATATTGTACGAAATGGAAATATAAAAATTGGAAATAAATATGAAAGTTGTATTTTTTGAAGAGCTCTATCAAATGGTACCTTATTTGACCCGACTCCCATTTGAAATTTTAAAGTGATACGCCACTGACCCTACTTCTTGTTAGAGCTGATTGATGAAATGAAGCTCAAGTGAAAGTTCACATGTGGTTTAGTTATAAATATTTTTGTCTCGAAAATAAAATGACTGTTGCTGGTGGTCTGAATCACCCTGTATATCTTATATGTTCAAAACTGACCTGCCCCATATGTTGCCCCCTCAGACTTCTTACATTCTTCCTTATGCATTTTTCTGAAGTAGGCCTATGCATAAGGTTACTATGAAAGGTCGGTCGTTCACACAAGTGGTATTACACCATGGTCTGTGATATCAGAACGTAAATAATGGGAATTCTTACCCTTATCTTTCAATCCACTGACCTACTGCATCCGAGACGCAATAAAATGCGTTTTCGCCCCCCCTCCGTGCTATATCTTCGCCGTCGGCCGGCTAGTCTCTTCCGCAGGAAACCCTGCCTCTCCGCTATGGAGTGTGACGTTCCGGATTCTTCTCGGCAAGGACTGGGTCTAGCAGGCGGTGGAATTCAACGTGGAAGGCAGGCGTATGTGTCCATATTCATAGCCGCGGTCGAAGACTGGAGCTTCCTGCATGGAGGCTGTAAAGGAAGACCGTCAGAATTCATCTTTATCATCCCTCTGCTATCCTGCATCATCAGTTTTCTCTTCGGTCCGCGCTCTTCCTCTATAAATTGTATCGATCTCATTTTTTATTCCAACTTCAATTTTCTTATTAATTTTCTATCTTCCTCATTTCAAATTGTCAAGTGTCAGAAAAGATTGTAGAAAGTTTAGTAAGATAGACATAGATACACAAACATTAAAGTGAATGATATAAAAATAAAATGAAAAGTGAAAGAGAGAGAAATCAGTAGCGAAATTAAGGCCTATTCCTGGAATAGCCAAACTATAGAATAAGTAGAAGACTGTGTTGTTTTGATTTTATTTTTACATTTATTCATATTGTAGTAGCCATGTATTATACATTTCTACTCTGACGTTGTCTATGGCTGTAAATCTCTGAATGACATTAAATTCATCTATCTATCTATCTATCTATCTATCTATCTATCTATCTATCTATCTATCTATCTATCTATCTATCTATCTATCTATCTATCTATCTATCTATCTATCTATCTGTCTGTCTGTCTGTCTGTCTGTCTGTCTGTCTGTCTGTCTGTCTGTCTGTCTGTCTGTCTGTCTGTCTGTCTGTCTGTCTGTCTGTCTGTCTGTCTGTCATGTTCGTTTATTCCAAGCTTAAGAAGTCAAGAGGAGGATAGCAATGGCAAAGGAAGCTTTTAAAGGGTTAGGAACAGCTTACAGCGGTAAATATTTTTGGAAATATTCAACATTTTTTCCTTCCTTACTGTATCTTGTACAATATTGAAAATTGGTATGTGTAAAACGCTGTCCTTCTGCTATATGAAAAAAAAAAAATATTTTTACAATTCCAAAAAAATTGTTTACATATATATATTTTTTTAATTCGTAATGGTGGTAGTTCACTCTGCAGTGATGAAGCGTTTCCCTCATAACTCATAATCTTGTTAAATTTTTCATGTTCTCTCTCTTTTGTTTTATTGCTGAAACTCATGTTTACAATATCATGCTCTTTCAACCACATTCCTGAATAAATAATATTATTTTTATTTTATATTAGAAGAAAATACTGATATTTGACCTTTTATTTAATTAATTTATTTTTTATCAGACAATCTATCAAAGGTAGAGAAGTGATCTTGCATCATATTGTAGATATGACATGCATAAATACAACACAAAAAAATTTCATCACAGAATGTTGGATAGTTTTGGAGTTATGTGGGAAACGCTTCATCACTGCACAGTGAACTAAATTTTGAAAAAAAAAAAAAAAAAAGTTAAATAATTTTTTTTTTAATTGTAAAAATATTTTTTCCTATAGCAAAAGGACAGTCTTTTACACATACTAATTTTCATTATTGTTCAAGATACAGTAATGAAGTAAAAATATGTTCAATATTTCCAAACTTTTAATGCTGTAAGCTATACCTAACCCCTTCTGCGAACCTCTGAAGAAAGAACTAAGGAAGAGACTAGTGGAGTGGTTTGTGTGGAGTGTAGCATTTTATGGGGCAGAAACATGGACATTATGACGAAGTGAAGAGAAGCGAATAGAAGCATTTGAAATATGGATATGGAGAAGGATGGAGTATGTGAAATGGACAGAGTAAGAAATGAAGCTGTGTTGGAAAGAGTGGGTGAAGAAAGAATGATGCTGAAACTGATGAGAAAGAGAAAAAAGGAATTGGTTGAGTCACTGGCTGAGAAGAAACTGCTTACTGAAGGATGCACTGGAAGGAATGGTGAACGGGGTAAAGAGTTTGGGGCAGAAGGAGATATCAGATGATAGACGACATTAAGATATATAGATCATAAGCGGAGACTAAGAGGAAGACTGGAGAATGCTGGGTTTTTCAATGAAATACCTGTCCTTGGGTAGAAAAGTGTGAATGAATGAATCTAAAATATTTTTTGGAAGTGTGAATTACTTGTTTATATGATTGTCTCGTGACCGGAATATTGTACGAAATGGAAATATAAAAATTGGAAATTTGTTCTTCGAAGAGGTGGAGAAATTCAAATATCTTGGAGCAACAGTAACAAATATAAATGATACTCGAGAGGAAATTAAACGCAGAATGAATATGGCAAATGTCTGTTATTATTCAGTTGAGAAGCTTTTATCATCTAGTCTGCTGTCAAAAAATCTGAAAGTTAGAATTTATAAAACAGTTATATTACCGGTTCTTCTGTATGGCTGTGAAACTTAGACTCTCACTTTGGGAGAGGAACAGAGGTTAAAGGTGTTTGAGAATAAGGTTCTTAGGAAAATATTTGGGGCTAAGAGGGATAAAGTTACAGGAGAATGGAGAAAGTTACACAACACAGAACTGCACGCATTGTATTCTTCACATGACATAATTAGGAACATTAAATCCAGACGTTTGTAGCACGTATGGGCGAATCCAGAAATTCATATAGAGTGTTAGTTGGGAGGCCGGAGGGAAAAATACCTTTGGGGAGGTCGAGACGTAGATGGGAAGATAATATTAAAATGGATTTGAGGGTGGTGGGATATGATGATAGAGACTGGATTAATCTTTCTCAGGATAGGGACCGATGGCGGGCTTATGTGAGAGCGGCAATGAACCTGCGGGTCCTTAAAAGCCAGTAAGTAAGTAAGTGAATTACTTGTTAATTCCATTCCAGGTGACAATTCATATAATTTTCCTAGGTTCTTCACAGTCGAACAGTATGCACTTGTGGATTAAAATTGTGATTGGACTCTTGTTTGATTTGCCTTTAGAGAACTATCCTTCAAGAGTTAAAGGGACGAGTTATGTCGTCAGCTCGCATACAGTGAAACAGAACCAGCCTACGACGTGCCGATCTGTAATTGACTAGCCTACGCACTGACCACATTGTGATTATGTTTGATCACCACTCCGTCGCCACATGCCATTTGTAGTGGCTGAACTGCATTTCCAATTTCAGCCTGTGCATTGGTTTCTAGGTAGGTGTGCAGAATTGTTAATCCCGTAGGTGTACAACGCATCTGCTATTACTTCTACAGGGTGATCAATACCTAAGGACCAGCAATTTTGCCGTCTCTTGAGGCTACAATCTGCCAAGAAGATCGCGAGCTCTCGCGGCTAACAATTTTCTCCCTTCGCGGCACTACAGTTTGGCAAGTTTTGTTTCGAGTATGGGAAATGCCTGTTATTATTCGGTTCAGAAGTTTTTATCATCCAGTGTGCTGTCAAAAAAGCTGAAAGTTAGAATTTATAAAACAGTTATATCACCGGTTGTTCTGTATAGTTGTGAAACTTGGTCTCTCACTTTGAGAGAGGAACAGAGATTAAGGGTGAATAATTTCGAGGGAAAAATTGTTCCGGGGCCGGGTATCGAACCCGGGACCTTTGGTTAAACGTACCAACGCTCTCCTAACTGAGCTACCGGGGAACTCTACCCGACATCGATCCAATTTTTCCCTTTATATCCACAGACCTCAAAGTGGGCTGACAACCGTCAAGCAACCAACATTTAAGTGCACACTAACTCTGTGTGACTTTAAATTGTGGTTTTCTGTTACGTACAGTGACGTGTATTATGCAAATTAAGCTTTCAGGAATAACTACCTGTAAAGTTAATTTGAATAATTTCGAGGGAAAAATTAACTTTACAGGTAGTTATTCCTGAAAGATTAATTTGCAGAGATTAAGGGTGTTTGAGAATAAGGTTCTTAGGAAAATATTTGGGCCTAAGAGGGATGAAGTTACAGGAGAATGGAGGAAGTAACACAACGCAGAACTGCACGCATTGTATTCTTCACCTGACATAATTAGGAACATTAAATCCAGACTTTTGAGATGGGCAGGGCATATAGCACGTGTGGGTGAACCCAGAAATGCATGTAGAGTGTTAGTTGGAAGGACGGAGGGGGAAGAGACCTTTTGGGAGGTCGAGACGTAGATGGTAGGATAATATTAAAATGGATTTGAGGAAGTTGGGATATGATTGTAGGGACTGAATTAATCTTACTCAGGATGATTCGATAGCGGGGTTAAGTGAGGGCGGCAATGAACCTCCGGGTTCTATAATAGTAATATGCGTTACAAGAGCGGTATGTTGAAGTTTTCATGTTCGAGGAAAAGTTTGAAAAAGCAAAACGTAGTTGAGCTTTTTTAATTTCCGAGAATTGAAAGAAAACATACCGCTCGTGTATCGTACATTATTTTGTGCGAAGATCGTTTATTACATACCTCAAAGAGGAATTTCTAATCTGTTGCAATGACATCTCCATCTTGGTTTCTGTTCAATGACGGCAAATTTGCAAAACAAAATTATCTATCTTCAACATTGTTGCTTTAAAATGTTTTCTCTGTTTACTATACTCCAGCAGGCCGTGATATACGTCTGTCTTTTTTCCCCCCAGTCTATAAATGCGAACTTAAAACAAACGGTAAAGTTATGTAATGATTTATTTTTCATTTTAATATTTTAACAATATTATTTATATAACATATTGCAGTAATAACTTTTATTTTTTTTTTTTGTTATTTTAGTAGGTTATTTTACGACGCTTTATCAACATCTTAGGTTATTTAGCGTCTGAATGAGATGAAGGTGATAATGCCGGCGAAATGAGTCCGGGGTCCAACACCGAAAGTTACCCAGCATTTGCTCATATTGGATTGAGGGAAAACCCCGGAAAAAACCTCAACCAGGTAACTTGCCCCGACCGGGAATCGAACCCGGGCCACCTGGTTTCGCAGCTAGACGCGCTAACCGTTACTCCACAGGTGTGGACTGCAGTAAGAACATCGGCAAGTTTATTTGTTGTTTTTTTTTTCACGGCTTCCTTAATGTTACTTGCATCACGAATGCAGTAACACTAGTGGAGTTGTAGAGTTTACTTAATTTTTGCAAATATTTAAAAACAATAATTAACAGTGCAATTTAGGTGAAATTGCAGTGGTAAGTTTCGAATTTATAATTATTACTATATTGAACGTCTGTAAAAATAATATGTTAGAAGCCTAAAGCAGTAAAATCAATATGTCACTTAAGCGGTAAGAAGAGGGAAATTGTTATGTGTGTTAGGTTGGGAATACTGAATGTGGAATTTTAGGCTTTCCGCGGATTGGTTTTGTACTGAAACCAAGCAAATAAGCACGATCTCGCACTATCGAAAAAATAGTATCCAAAGAAATAAATACATAGAACTACAAAGAGCTTCAGTTTAAAAGATGGGGATAATTGCCGTTAAAAACTATGTAAATATAATAGGCATTGTGAAATGCAAAATAAATATGAAAAGCAGGATATAAATAATAACAATACATTCTTTACATTGATGTAAAACTATCTTCAATAATTTTACATAATGAATGACATCGGCTAATTTATTTTTCTGTTCTAATAATCTTAAGATTTCGGGTATTGAATAAGAACCACGACCATTCTTTTAGTCGCAACATACGCCTAAACATTTGGATGTATCATAGGATGAAACAATTAGTCACTAATTTTATTGCATGTCGCAGTTACGCGGGACTAGACAAGAGACTCTCGCGCCTCGGTCTCCATGGCAACTGGAGTGAAAGTGCTGTACGCTTATCTAAGTTGCTCAGTCGGTGAACAACTTGCGGTTATTAAAAGTTTTGATCCCGACATCATTATAGGGCAAGTGAATTGTCTGAACCGACCTTATCTAATTTAAAAATCGATGATGCACTCTACATCTTCTACGTGGCTTCGTTGTTCAAGCCAAGAACTCTCTACTGGGACGGTAGCGACCTGGAAAGAGCAATCTTGTCTCCTTTGTGAAGGCTTCCTTTAAGCTTTCTTGTACTCTTCTGTTCGCCATGTTCTTCTGAACTTCATTCACGCTTTTCTCATTTCTCTCCAGCCATCCCTCTTCACTCCACACAGTTATTCACTTCTCTCTGTCAAATTCTTTCTGTTTATTTTCATCTGTCTGGCATTTTACTCTTCATTTATCTAATTTATTTTTCTCTACATTTCTCTATTTTCCTCTTAATTTTATTTAATTATATCCTATTTCTTCCCACCGTTCATCCATTTTCTGCTTTTTATCTAGGTTCACACAGATTTTCTTATTTTCTCTATTCACCCAATCACTCTTACTTTCTTGACTTATCCAACTTTCTCTCAGTTTTATTCTTCTCTGGATTCAACCAAATTCCCTTCTTCTCTCGAATTTCCCAACTTCTGTTTCTTCGATTCAACCAACTTAACTTCTTCCCTTGATTCAGATTTATCCAACATCTCTTCTCTCTATTGATTCATATTCTCTTCTCCAACTTCTCTTTTTCTCTAGATTCACCCAACTTACCCTCTTCTTTATATTCAGCCAACTGATCTTCTCTCGATCCATCCAACTGATATTCTCCACTAGATTCATCCAACTTCTCCTCTTCTCCCGATTGAACCAACTGATTTTCTTCCCTCAATTCAACCAACTGATTTTCTTCCCTTGATTCAACCAATTTCAGTTCTTACTTTCTTGATTCAAACATCTGATCTTTCTTCGATTCACCCCACTTCTGTTCTCCTTTCGATTCAACCAACTGACATTCTTTTCTCGATCCAACCAACTTCAATTCTTCTTTTCTTGATTCAAACATCTGACCTTTCGTCGATTCACCCAACTTCTCTTCTCCTTTCGATTGAACCAACGGATGTTCTTCTCTCGATTCAACCAACTTCAATTCTTCTTTTCTTGATTCAAACAACTCATCTTTCTTCGATTCAATCAACTTCTCTTCTCCTTTCGATTGAACCAACTGATGTTCTTCTCTCGATTCAACCAACTTCAATTCTTCTTTTCTTGATTCAAACAACTCACCTTATTTCTTCGATTCATTCAACTTCTCCTTTCGATTGAACCAACTGATGTTCTTCTCTCGATCCAACAAACTGCAATTCTTCTTTTCTTGATTCAAACAACTGATCTTCTTTCTTCGATTCACTCAACTTCTCTTCTCCTTTCTATTCAACCAACTGATGTTCTTCTCTCGATCCACCCAACTTCAGTAATTATTTTCTTGATTCAAACAGCTGATCTTCTATCCTCGATTCACCCAACTTCTCTTCTCCTTTCGATTGAACTAACTGATGTTCTTCTCTCGATCCACTCAACTTCACTTCTTTTCATTTCTATTCAACCAACTGATCTTCTTCTTCTGGATCTACCCAACTGATCTTCTGTAGTTTCACACAAATTCTATTCTCCATTTCCTTTCACTCACCTTCCCCATTCTTTTCTCAGTTCACCTTTTTATTCCCTCGATTTACCCACCTTCTTGTTACGATTGATCCATTTTTTCCGGTCGTCATTCCTCAGCTCTCTATTCCACTGCCTTCTTGGTATCTGTTTACAACTTCTTCCACATCTTTCTCAGTTTCTTCTCTGTTAGCCTCTCTGTTCTTTCCAATTCACTCTAATTTTGCAGTCATAATTTTCCTCCTACTTATTGTCAGAGCGACAGTATGAAATTCGAAACCTTATTTTCAGTCTCAACTATCCTAAAAGAAATATTTCCATCGTGTTATTCGATTCTATTACTTTCTTTGCTCTTCATGCAATGAGAGAAGTGAATGTACATATTTTAGGTACCTTGCTGTAATATAACTTAGGTCATTCCGTTGCTATAGCAAACAAAATCAATAAGTTGTTACCGTAACCATTGTCAGTGTTGTATTGCGGCACAATGAAAATCGCCGAAATTGTTCCCGCTTTGATTTTTCCTTTGAATATGAACCGCGCATTCAAATCCTGCGTAATAAACAATTCAGTATCGAAATTTCTGTCATTCTCCGACATAAATCCGATATCGACACATTTCTTTCATAGAGAAACACCTGCGAACGAAACTTTGCACACATTTCAAAGTTTCAATTGTTCGAAAATATTTCTGTGAACATTATATAGGCTATAAGGATACTATCTCTATGGGTCCTGCCGTAGCGTAGTCATCCAACATAGTGTGTTTTTAAGAAAGTCCTTTCAGAAGTACTGCGACGGAAGATGATACTGGAGGGCAGTTTTAATTTCATCTCTTTCACATTAAAATTCGGAATTTACTCTAGTGTTAGCCCTTTGGTTTGTAACCTGTTGTTCGTGGACCTGATGTGCCAGTGCTTACCATGAAAAAACGTTTGATGTCAGCCCTGATTACATACAGGGTGTTCAAAAAGTATCCAATATTTTAGGAGGAGCTAGTATGCATCAAAACAAGAAAATAATGTCTAATAAACATGGATCCTACAACATATGCTTTCTGAGATCTGAACATTTGTTCATAGGAGGTGCTCAATGTGATTTCCATTCATGACAATGCATTCCTCTGCCTTTGGGCGTAAGGAATCACGCACTTTTTCAAATTTGTTTTAATATGTTAATAAGAAAGTCCTGATAACGATCCCCAGTTAATCTCTGTGGTAGCACGTATGGCCCTATTAATCTACCACTAAGAACGCCTGCCCATACGTTGATTGAGAATCGGTGCTGATGCCTTGTTTCTTCAACTGCATGGGAATTTTCATCAGCCCACACATGCTGATTAAGAAAATTCACAACACCATCTCTGCTGAACTCCGCTCTTATCTGTAATCAAATTTTTGTTTTTTAGTATTCCTTGCGACGTAACATTATTCCATGCCAAGGGTGTCAACTACGGTATGATTATCTGGTAGTCTGCTGTATTGTAAGGCAGAGAAATGCATTGCCATAATTGGACGTCACTTTGAGCACACCCTATGAACAAGTGCTCAGATCTCAGAAAGTACGTGTTGTAGGACCCATGTTTATTATATATTATTTTCTATTTTTGATGCATACTATCACCTACTAAAATATTGGATACATTTTCAAACAACCTGTATAATATATATATTTATTTATTATTTATTTATTTACTTATTTATATATTTACTTACTTATTTACTTATTTACTTTATTTACTTATTTATTTATTTGTTTTATTTACTTATTTACTTATTTTATTTACTTATTTATTTGTTTATTTACTTATTTATTTATTTAATTATTTTCTTATTTATTTGTTTATTTACATATTTATTTATTTATTTACTTATTTATTTATTTACTTATTTATATATATATTTATTTATGTATTTACTGATTTACTTATTTTATTTACTTATTTATTTGTTTATTTGTTTGTTTATTTACTTATTTATGTATTTACTTATTTTATTGACTTATTTATGTATTTGTTTCTTTACGTATTTACTTATTTATTTGTTTATTATTACTTATTTGTTTATTTACTTTATTTATTTATTTATTTATTTACTTATTTTATTTACTTATTTATTTATTTCTTTACTTGTTTATTTATTTATTTATTTAATTTATTTACTTGTTTATTTATTTATTTATTTAAGCTGGTATAGATAAGGCAATCAGGCCTTCTCTTCCCCTCTACCAGGAGATTACAACTGCCGTATATGTTACTATTTTTAATCATCTATCAATAATTGAGAAATGCCAAGCTTGTATAAACTTTCTATTGTTACGAATTTATTGTGAACGCGTTTGTTTCGTGTCTACGTCAAAACACAACTGAATAACAATATATTTAAAAATATATTGAAACCCCATGGGTTATAATTAACTCTTTCAAGTAGGTTATGGATATATGCGGACTAACCTTGTATATAGGAGTGTACTCCCTCAGTTGTCCATCTTATCGAATATGACGTAAGCATTTGCATGGTAATATATAGTAAATGTAATTTCCGTTTGACAAAATCCTTTCACGTCTTCTTTCAGCCTTGGCTGAGTTTAAAGACTACGTGTTAAAATAAAAAAAATGAACATTATTTAGTAAACATTAGTTATCTTTTTTTATTGGATTATTTTACGACGCTGTATCAACATCTCAGGTTATTTAGCGTCTGAATGAAATTAAGGTAATAATGCCGGTGAAATGAGTCCGGGGTCCAGCACCGAAAGTTACCCAGCATTTGCTCGTATTGGATTGAGGAGAAAACCCCGGAGAAAGCCTCAATCAGGTAACTTGCCCAAACCGGGAATCGAATCCGGGCCACCTGGTTTCGCGGCCAGACGCGCTAACCGTTACTCCACAGGTGTGGACCTATTATTAGATATCTTACCTACTACGAATTTTATCTCTGGTGTAAATTAAAATATGTCTTGTGAAGAAAAAAGTCCACACAACCTGAAAAATGTGAAATTTTACATCCGCCAGGAAATTGCCACAATTTCTCAATGAGAGTAAACGAGTAAAAGTTTGTGAAACGCATTAAAATCTATGGGAAAGTAGCCTACATGTAATTTTCTTGACGATATTTTTTTGTTGTTTATTTAATTTTTTAGTCGGTCTGAGTAGCGTAGTCGGCATAGCGTTTGCCTTCTATGCTCGAGATTGCGGGTTCGATCCCGGCCCAGGTCGATGGTATTTAAATATAACAGGCTCATGTCAGATTTACTGGCATGTAAAAGAACTCCCACGTGACAAAATTCCGGCACACCGGCGACGCTGATATAACCTCGGCAGTTGCGAGCGTCGTTAAATAATCCGTAATTTATTTATTTATTTTTTAATTTTTATGATCAACATTCTGCGAAAGTTAAATATTTTAAGTTATGATTTGTTCAGATAAAATTATTGACGAAATAAATGCCTGTCGAAAGGGATGTTCGTTATAATGAAGTACATGATTTTCCTTGTATCGGGGATGCTATCAATGGTTTGATAGCCCGTCAATCACGGACCAGTTTGGACAGCTGAAATGAATGGATCTAGATCAGACGACCAAAGTGAGAGCTTGCCTAACCAAATTACAGGTTATATGTAGTCCCCCCCTTCGATCTGATCGGGTCAATGCCTGTATTAATAGGGATTACTATGTTAAAACCCATTGCTTGAGGCGATCCTGTTAGAACTACGCTTTTGGAGCGTTACCGCTGTTGAAAAATGAGTGGAGTTCGTGGAATAAATGTTTGCGAAATACAATACACTGCCAACCCGCGATGAAAGTGGCTAGCGCCTTGTTCCTCGTTGCCAGGCAACGAAGTGGCTTTCAGCGAACAATTCAATCAGGAACACTCCGCGTTAAAGACAACTAGAAAAAAAAGTACTGTCCTCATCTGTAATGCATGGACTTTCACTACGTGCTTTGGCTTATATTTGGTTGCTAGGCAACAACAGTAAAGTCTGTGGAAATCATCCTTACAGTTTTTATACCATTAAGTACGAGAGAAAAAATTCGTACCGGCACCGGGAATCGAACCCAGGACCTCTCAGCTGTGCGCGCTGAGTGCTCTCTAACCAACTGAGCTATGCCGGGACCCGATGCTACGAGAGGAGTTCGGCCGGCGTCGTGAATCGGGTCCCGGCATAGCTCAGTTGGTTAGAGAGCACTCAGCGCGCACAGCTGAGAGGTCCTGGGTTCGATTCCCGGTGCCGGTACGAATTTTTTTCTCTCGTACTTAATGGTATAAAAACAAACTGACTAGTCATACTAGTCGAGCAAAATATAATGAGGTGGGCGAGACCTCATTCATATTTGATACATCCTTACAGTTGTTTCAGTAGATATTATAGTATTCTTCTCAAAGTCACGGGAATGTGTTCTGTTAAATAACAGACATGTAATAAAATTTGGAGCTAGTCTTTATGGTTGTCCACCTGTTTGTAGGCAACAATTTCACACGACTGTCCACAATTAGCACATACAGGGTGTTAAAAAGTATCCAACATTTTAGGAGGTGATAGTATGCATTAAAACAAGAAAAAATGTCTAATAGACATGGGTGCTACAACACATACTTTCTGAGATCTGAACTCTTGTTCATAGGAAGTGCTCAATGTGACGTCCAATCATGGCAAACAGAGGTCTGCATCGGACGTTTTCTCTCGAGCGCCAGGTAGTTGATAGCATAATCCGATAGGTAGCGCACATGCATGATGGGTAAAATTGTCACGAGCGATAAATCCTCGAAAGGTATAAGCCGAGCGTTAGACATTCGTTCTTGTTACAGTGATGAACTGTGTAGTAACATCATAGATGTTTATCATTTCAAAAGTTTGCAGTGTTTAACTAACCTCTCCATAGTACAACTACAAAACTTGCTTTAAAATGTAATATAAATGTTGTAGGTAAATGTTTTTTTCCCCCACACAGGAGTGATTGTGTTTTTGCCACATCTGATAGATGTTATTGGATGTAATTGTAATTATTATAAGCGGAGAACACAATCACGATAATGCAAGAACTGTTTCAAGTTTTCTAGTGATGATAATAATAATAATAATAATAATAATAATAATAATAATAATAATAATCTCTAATAATTAGTGTATCAATCTTTGCGTCTGTAACAGTTGTGCAGCATGATTATTCGTTTTATTATATTTTCTGTGACGTTATCTCTGTACTAATATTGTTATTAATCTACTGCTATATCAATAATATTTTGTAAAACGTTTCTACATTGTCGCAGTATATAGGCGGAACACTATGTATGGACCTATCATATTATATAATATGTTGTAAATCAAGTATTGATTAATTATTAATTAACTGTATATCGAAGTTTTTCATACTATTTTATTTATAACTTCATGTTCCTGTTCTGGTACGTTCCATTAAACGTTTGTCATAAACGCAGAAAATAAAGCCTTATTTTTACCGTGTGAGCAAAACATATGTGTATCTTATCTGTCGCCTTCCATACAAGATAAGACATGTCGGTGAGATGACCTTGTACTGCGCTTCTATTTATTACGAGCGTATCACGACCGATCGTATCTCACTCGAGGGTGCGACACTCGACCGAGTTCAAGCGAGCGATTTAACTCCAATGCAGCACTCTGATGGCAATGCATTTTTTTGCCCTACAACAACGCAGACTACCAGATAATCATACCGTAGTTGGCACCCCTGGCATGGAATACTG
>JAJSOF020000011.1:163069204-163109204 GCA_025594305.2 Periplaneta americana
AATTGGTTGTTTTTGAACTACAGAAAAACGGTCATTTAAGAATTTATTGTAATATATCACGCAACACGTAAACATTGATATTTTCGTTCTTATTTTGTCTTGTAAAAACAAAACTCATGTTGATATGACATTCATTTGTTTCGCGTCTCTTTATACGTTTAATAATTTAAATTTTCCATGGCCTACTGTGATCGTCTGTGAAAAGATTGTTTAGTAGTATTAAAGATCTAAGAAAATATTTAAATGAAATGAATAGGTTTAGATATTTTTTCTCTCTGTTTAGAGTATTAATAAAATTTCTAACGAATCAATTAAGAAACCAGTATTTCAATTCATAAACTTTAACAGTAAAATCATTTTAGTGCGTCTTGTATAGACTTCCTGTTATAATGACTGCAACTTAGAGATGTTACGAGAAATGAAGTTGTGGACGAATGTATGTCTACATATACTTAACATTTACAAGCAAGGTGACTCTGTTGTTATGTTGTCAGCATTGCGAAAGAACATCACTTGAAAGAACACAGAACAACAAGAAGGGAAGTGATTTACTCACTATCTATCTTGCTTGAAATCGAACTCAAGTCTCTAGATTTATCGACATCTATTTTATCTTTTCAATCCTTTTACCTTAACCTATACATACATTTTATTCGTGTTAGAATGTCCACAGAGAATAGAAAGATCGAAGATCGTAATGGAAATTTGTAAGTCAAAAATGGAAAGGAAATTTTTAAGGACTGGAATCGAAAGAGTTTCAGGCCGAATAAGGAGGGGCGTAGACTTCAAATGGACCATTATACATGATTTCCTACCCTTTAACCCCCTCTTCGACACCAGAAAGTATCGTAGCGTAGACTTCCGCAGCAAATAGTTAACGGATCCGTCGCAGGGAGGCGCTGGGGTGGCAAGCAGCATCCCATGTGTGTGTGTGTCTGTGTATGTGTGTGTGTGTGTGGAGCCAATCCCGGCTAGTCTTCAGTAAGTCCTGCCGGTGCCATCATGGACTACACATACCTGTGCCGCGTCTAACAATGCGTAATGTTGTTGATTGATTCAAGTGTTACACGTCAAGAAAAAAAATATACGGTCAATTTATTTTGATGGCAACCCTGTTTAAATGTTTTCGTGGTGGATTTTTTAAACAGAAAGTTTTTTTCTAAACAAGTTTCTCGAGAAATAATAAAAAAAAATTGAATGTTGATTATATTATTATCGATAAAATTGTTATCTAGTTCTTAAAAATAATATCGGAAGTGACGTAAAATCTCTAAAAGTGTGTGCTAACATTAGACGTTATCTCGTCGTTCTCTTTAAAGAATCGTAAATTTTTCATCAATTCTGTAGTAATAATGAAGTCCGAATTACGTGAATTTATCATCTGTAATAAAAAATTCGAGTCTCGGATCTCGTCGTCTTTTGTTACGATTGTTGTGGAAGAATACTCGAGTTAAAACAAAAGCGCATCAAGTGTCGATTCAGAAGAATTTTGTTGTTGCCATAGCGATGCCAGTGTGTTATAACCAAGTGCTGTGTTTGTCTGTAACATAATGGGGCGTTGTGGATCATCCAAACGACGTATCTGGAGCCGGTGGCGAAATATCGCATCATCAGCCGCCACCCCTTCGCCGCACCCCCTCCCCTGGCTGTGAAGACGCCCTGGCATCATCCTCATACTCCTGCAGTCGGGATTCGATTCTTCTGCCAAGGTAAAATCATCTGAGGGAATTTCCTTTGATGCAGGGGAATTTTTTCACACTTCCATTTCGTTTCTTACGCTTCCTTACCATCAAATAACATTACCACATTATAAATAGAAGTTTTAGATTATTTATCGAACTTTAATCAACTACTTGAGATCATTTCCGCAGCATTTTATAGGAATGGAATTATGATGTTTTGGATTTGTGTTTAAAAGTGATTTGACTACGTTTAATCAACTGTTAAGGATTATATTCGCTTTGAAATTAAATGGAATATAATTATAATATTTAAATACATCTAATCGGCGAATAACGGACATTTTCGTAGAGTAGAAACAATGATAATTAAAAGGAATCCAATTGCCACTTATAATTTCTAAAATCTTGACGTTAGGCACGCCTAATTAATGATAATGACTTTTTGAGTGTAAAATTATCAGATTTGAAACTAATGAAGATATGACATTTAAATAGTTTTAATTCACTACCTACTAAGGATTATTTTCATAGAGAAAAACTAATAAAATTAAAAATAAACTCATTATTTTATTTTATTTCATAAATTCAAATGCTGTGTACTATTTTTATAGCAAAAATTATTAATACTGAGGGTACCAAATTACAATATTTGTTACAGAAAATCAAATATTAAGGACTACTTTCAAAGAAATAAAAGTATCGAAGTTATTAAATTTATTACAAAAAATCAAATACAAGATACTATTTTCATAGAATAAAACAATTAAAATTAAAAGTACCTAAGTTACGAACTTTATTACAAAAAATCAATTTCAAGGTACTATTATCATAGAATACAAGAATTAAGATTAAAAGTAATTAAGTTATGAAATATATTACAAAAAAATCAAATACAATGTACTATTTTCGTAGAATAAAACAATTAAGGTTAAAAGTACCGCAATTATAAAATTTATTAAAAAAGTTCAATACAATGTACTATTTGTATAGAATAAAGCAATTAAGATTAAAAGTACCTAAATTATGAAATTTATTACAAAAAAATCAAATGCAAGGTACCATTTTCATAGAATAAAACAATTAAGATTAAAAGTACCTAAGTTATGAAATTTATTACATACAATCAAACATCAAGGTACCATTTTCATAGAATAAAACAATTAAGATTAAAATTGCCTTTGTTACGAAATTTATTAGAAAAAAAAATCAAATACAATGTACTATTTTCGCAGAATAAAAGAATTAAGATTAAAAGTACCTAAGTTATGAAATTTATTACAAAAAAAATCAAAAAGTGGGTACTATTTTCATAGAATAAAACAATTAAGATTAAAAGTACCTAAGTTATGAAATTTATTACAAAAAAATCAAATGCTGGGTAGTCTATTATTTTCATAGTATTAAACAATTAAGATTAAAAGTACCTAAGTTATGAAATTTATTAGAAACAAAAATAAAATACTGGGTATTATTTTCATAGAATAAAACAATTAGGAATAAAAGTACCTAAGTTATGAAATTTATTAGAAAAAAAAATCAAATACTAGATACTATTTTCATAGAATAAAACAATTAAGATTAAAAGTACCTAAGTTATAAAATTTATTACATACAATCAAATATCAAGGTACCATTTTCATAGAATAAAACAATTAAGATTAAAAGTACCTTAGTTATGAAATTTATTGGAAAAAGAATCAAATACTAGGTATCATATTCATAGAATAAAACAATTAAGATTAAAAGTACCTAAGTTATAAAATTTATTACATACAATCAAATATCAAGGTACCATTTTCATAGAATAAAACAATTAAGATTAAAAGTACCTTAGTTATGAAATTTATTGGAAAAAAGAATCAAATACTAGGTATCATATTCATAGAATAAAACAATTAAGATTAAAAGTACCTAAGTTATAAAATTTATTACATACAATCAAATATCAAGGTACCATTTTCATAGAATAAAACAATTAAGATTAAAAGTACCTTAGTTATGAAATTTATTGGAAAAAGAATCAAATACTAGGTATCATATTCATAGAATAAAACAATTAAGATTAAAAGTACCTTAGTTATGAAATTTATTAGAAAAAAGAATCAAATACTAGGTACCATTTTCATAGCATAAAACAATTAAGATTAAAAGTACCTAAGTTATAAAATTTATTACATACAATCAAACATAAAGGTACCATTTTCATAGAATAAAACAATTAAGTTAAAAGTACCTAAGTTATGAAATTTATTACAAAAAAAAATCAAATGCTGGGTAGTCTATTATTTTCATAGTATTAAACAATTAAGATTAAAAGTACCTAAGTTATGAAATTTATTAGAAACAAAAATAAAATACTGGGTATTATTTTCATAGTATTAAACAATTAAGATTAAAAGTACCTAAGTTATGAAATTTATTACAAAAAAAAATCAAATACTAGACACTATTTTCATAGAATAAAACAATTAAGATTAAAAGTACCTAAGTTATAAAATTTATTACATACAATCAAATATCAAGGTACCATTTTCATAGAATAAAACAATTAAGATTAAAAGTACCTTAGTTATGATATTTATTGGAAAAAAGAATCAAATACTAGGTATCATTTTCATAGATTGAAAAAATTAAGATTAAAAGTACCTTAGTTATGAAATTTATTAGAAAAAATAATCAAATACTAGGTACCATTTTCATAGCATAAAACAATTAAGATTAGAAGTACCTTAGTTATGGAATTTATTAGAAAAAAGAATCAAATACTAGATACTATTTTCACAGAATAAAACAATTAAGATTAAAAGTACCTAAGTTATGAAATTTATTACAAAAAAAAATCAAATACCGGGTACCATTTTCATAGAATGAAACAATTAAGACTAAAAGTATCGAAGTTATACAATTTATTTTAAGAAATCAGATACAATGTTGGGTACTATTTGCATAGAATAAAACAATAAGATTAAAAAGTGCCGAAGTTATAAAATTTACTACATACAATCAAATACCAAGAACTATTTCAATGGATTAAAACAAATTCAAAAGTACCGAATTTATAACATTTATTACACAAAATCAAATACTGAGACTATTAAAAAAAAGAATATAAAAATTTCAAGTACCGAAGTTACACAATTTATTAAACGAAATAAAATACTGAGAAATATTTTCGTAGAAAAAAATTAAAATATCGAAGCCATAAAATTTGTTACATACAATAAAATACCAAGAACTACTTTCGTAGAATGAAACAAATTCAGAAATACCGAAGTTACAGAAAATTCATTGCACATAATCAAATACTAATAAATATTTTCATAGGAAAAACAACTAAAATTAATGATACTGAAGTTATAAAATATATTACATGAAATCAAATACTAAGAATTATGTTCATAGAATAAAACAATTAAAATTCGCAGATCTAAGTTGAAAAATTTATTAGATAAATTCACATAGTAAGAACTATTTTCATACAATAAAGAAATTAAAATTCGAAGTACCCAAGCTGCAAAATTTATTACCTAGAGTCAAATAGCAAGAACAACTTTCATTGCATAAAACTATTACATTTCGGTGTACCTAAGTTTGAAAATGCATTACATAAAACTAAATAGTAGGAACTATTTTAATAGGATAAGACAAATCAAATTTCGAAGTACCTAAGTAGCAAAATTTATACCTAAAATGAAATAGTAAGAACTGTTTTCATAGAATGAAACAGATCAATTTCGAAGTACCTAGGTAGCAAAATTTATTCCCTAAAATGAAGTCGTAAGAACTGTTTTCATAGATTGAAACAAATAGAATTTCGAAGTACCAAGGTAGCAAAATTTATTCCCTAAAATGAAATCGTAAGTACTGTTTTCATAGAATGAAACAAATCGAATTTCGAAGTACCTAAGTAGCAAAATTTATTCCCTAAAATGAAATAGTAAGAACTGTTTTCATAGAATGAAACAAATAGAATTTCGAAGTACCTAGGTAGCAAAATTTATTCCCTAAAATGAAATCGTAAGAACTGTTTTCATAGAATGAAACAAATAGAATTTCGAAGTACCTAGGTAGCAAAATTTATTCCCTAAAATGAAATAGTAAGAACTATTTTCAAATCAATTTCGAATGAAAAAATTTATTCAAAATGAAATAGTAAGAACTGTTTTCATAGAATAAAACAAATAGAATTTCGAATTTTTATTCCCTAAAATGAAATAGTAAGAACTGTTTTCATAGAATACAAATCGAATTTAGGTAGCAAAATTTATTCCCTAAAATGAAATCGTAAGAACTGTTTTCATAGAATGAAACAAATCGAATTTCGAAGTACCTAGGTAGCAAAATTTATTCCCTAAAATGAAATCGTAAGAACTGTTTTCATAGAATGAAACAAATCGAATTTCGAAGTACCTAGGTAGCAAAATTTATTCCCTAAAATGAAATCGTAAGAACTGTTTTCATATTTCGAATGAAACAAAATGAAATCGTAAAACTTTTTCATGGAATACAAATAGGTACCTAGGTAAAAATTTATTCCCTAAAATGAAATAGTAAGAACTGTTTTCATAGAATAAGACAAATCGAAATACATAAGTAGCAAAATTTATTCCCTAAAATGAAATAGTAAGAACTATTTTCATAGAATAAAACAAAACAAACCTAGGTAGCAAAATTTATTCCCTGAAAATGAAATCGTAAGAACTATTTTCATAGAACAAAACAAATCGAATTTCGAAGTACCTAGGTAGCAAAATTTATTCCCTAAAATGAAATAGTAAGAACTATTTTCATAGAATAAAACAAATAGAATTTCGAAGTACCTAAGTAGCAAAATTTATTACCTAAAATCAAATAGAACTATTTTCATAGATTGAAACAAATCGAATTTCGAAGTACCTAAGTAGCAAAATTTATTCCATAAAATGAAATAGTAAGAACTGTTTTCATAGAATGAAACAAATAGAATTTCGAAGTACCTAGGTAGCAAAATTTATTCCCTAAAATGAAATAGTAAGAACTGTTTTCATAGAATAAAACAAATATAATTTCGAAGTACCTAAGTAGCAAAATTTATTACCTAAAATCAAATAGTAAGAACTGTTTTCATAGAATAAAACAAATAGAATTTCGAAGTACCTAGGTAGCAAAATTTATTCCCTAAAATGAAATCGTAAGAACTGTTTTCATAGAATGAAACAAATCGAATTTGGAAGTACCTAGGTAGCAAAATTTATTCCCTAAAATGAAATAGTAAGAACTATTTTCATAGAATAAAACAAATCGAATTTCGAAGTACCTAGGTAGTAAAATTTATTCCCTAAAATGAAATCGTAAGAACTGTTTTCATAGAATGAAACAAATAGAATTTCGAAGTACCTAAGTAGCAAAATTTATTACCTAAAATCAAATAGTAAGAACTATTTTCATAGATTGAAACAATTGAGGTTAGAAGTGTGCCGAAGTCATAGAATGTATTACGTAAAACCAAATACTAAGAATTATTTTCTTAGAATAAAACAATTGAGATTAGAAGTATACTAAGTTGTTATTATAAATGTAAGGAACATTTTTATATTACCGCTGAGTTAATAAAAACTGCGAATTATCATATTCTTAAGTTACTTCCTAATTGTGTAAATGAATATCTCATTAATGGTTTTTCACAGAGTCGCTTAAAGTTGCTTGATTGGTCCCCATATTTAAAAAAAGGTGACCCATCAATACTTGAAAATTATAGACCAATATCAGGTCTCTCAGTTTCTTTCTAAAATAATTTGAACTCTAATTGGAAATTAGTAAACTAATATGATCAAAATAATCATGCTGTTGAATCTTCATTACAGTTCGAATTATTTTAAAAAGAAACTGAAAGATTTGATAGCGGTCTATAATTTTCAAGCATCAGTGGGTCACTTTTTAAAAATATAGGAATCACTCCAGCAACTTTAACCCTTAAATTCACAAAGCATAGCATATAACAGGTTAATAGGCTATTTGCTATAATTTTAATCGAAAAATAGAAAAAAAATTTTAGCAAAATTTCACGATACTATAATATTGTACAACATATAAATGTGGACATTGCGATAGTTGTTTTCTTTACAGTCCGACACAGTTTAATAAACTAGTGTGAAGTTTTGCCAATTCAAGAATTAAGCGATTTTGTGAAGGCAACATTAATGGGACATATATACAATCCCACCATCCCCTATTACCTCCAAAAATACCGGATAAAAAACTTGAATTAATGGGACTTCTGGTTGGAGCAAGACGTACCGCTACTCTCTTCATGAAATATGTGTTTAAGAGGCTGGAATACCTACATCTATTACTCCGATTGTAACTTAGTTGCATTGAAAGGACCAGTTGCTCTACTAAGACATCACCTATATTCAAAATGAAACTAAGTTCATTAGTACTCTCTAATTTTTCTTAATACTCATCCCTCTTTCTAAAACTAGATATATTTCCACTAATCTGAAAATGTATTTGCAGCCCTGTACTTGTAGGAGTTTCATTTCTCAAAACAAAATCAAGGGTTGTATTAATGTATTGTAGTGTATTTATTAACATTCCATGGCATTCATACATTGCTTCACAGCTAGAATATGGAACAAGTCAAAAAACTTAATACTATTATAAAGTCTTAATTTATAGTCACAGTCTAGATGAAATACATTCAGGGACAAAAAAAAAACGGACACTTTAATATTTGCTGGTATTTTGCAAAATATTATCTTCTCATACAATATTATGATAGCCATCTGTTGTTATGGAGACGTGTATACATTGTTGATTGTTTTTTGTTTTATAAACAAGCCATTACAACCAAATATTCCAATTTTGCTTTCGGAGTCTCAGCTATAACAATTTTGTCTCAACCATTTTGTGCTTCATTATCGTTATCATTCGTTATTTCTTTATTTTTACATTTTCTGAGTTTAAGTGGGGTTGTAACATTTGTCTTAAAACAAGATGCGACCTGAAGATGTGGCTCGAGCTGTAGCCCTTTACGATGATGGACGCAGTGTACGTTACATTGCAAATGTTATGAATATGGCTAGAAGCACAACCCATGATGCCATAAAACGGTATAGAGAGACCCTAGAATATACCAGAAGACCAGATTCAGGTCGTCCAAGAGCTACAAATCCAAATGAAGACATGTATATGGTGTTGAGAGTTCTTAGGGAGCGCAACCTGCCAGCTACTAGTGTAGCCCAGCAATTTGTTAACATGCATGGACGCCCAATTTCGGCCAAAACAGTTAGAAGGAGGTTGAAAGCAAGTGGACTGATATCAAGTAGACCTGCAACTGGTCCCAGACTTCTCAGGATGCATCGAGTTGAACGACTGCGTTTTGCAAATGATCACAGGGATTGGAGAAATGGACAGTGGAGCTGTGTTGTGTTCACCGATGAGTCCCGTTTCAATCTGTGCTCACCTGATGGACGTGAAAGAGTTTGGAGAAGGAGGGGGAGAACGATTTTCACAGTGTTGCATTTCCGAAAATGTGCCGTATGGAGGTGGTGGAGTGATGGTTTGGGCAGGAGTGTGTACGGATGCTCGTACAGAGTTGGTTTTTGTTGAAAATGGAAGACTAACAGCTGATAGGTATATAAATGAATGTTTGGCTGATCATGTTGTGCCATTTGGCCGATTTGTAGGCGATAATTTTGTTTTAATGCATGATAATGCACGGCCGCATATTGCCCATGCGGTCGGAGATTATCTCAAGAAGTGGGAATCCATGTTCTTCCATGGCCAACAAGGAGTCCAGACATGAACCCAATTGAACACGTGTGGGACATGCTGGGACGGCGTGTTAAGAATAGACGACCGAGACCAGAATCGTTACAAAAGTTGAGGCGAGCACTTGGCGAAGAATGGGAACTTATTCCTCAAGAAGACATTGCTAACCAAATTGAGAGCATGCCAAGACGTATGGATGCAGTTATTCAAGCCAGAGGGGTAATACCCGTTACTAAAAAGAGTTTTAATGTTTAAGGCACCATAAAGTGAAAAAACAGTTAGACCAAACGATGCCATAGTTATACGCCCTTTGTAATTTTTGTAAATTTTCTCATCAGAGATTTTTTTCAAATGTTGTCGTATAAGGTGCTAAATGAAACATTATTTTGTTTAAATGGGTTTTGTTTCATTTTGAAATAATTGGCAACAAAATACAAGGAAATATAGAAGAGTCCGGTCTTTTTTGTCCCTGAGTGTATATACAGACGAGATTTACAATATAGTCTACTACTACAACACAAAGTTTTAGTATCAATTTCATAAAGCGTTATAGAATGTCATGAATTCACCTACAGAATAGAAGGCGTAAGAAATTAGGTACTCCTTTAATTTGGCCCTAAATAATCTTATGTTTTGAGTTTCATTTTTTATATCGATAAGGAGGCTATTAAAAATTTTTACTGCCATATAACGCACTCCTTTTTGATACCACGATAGACTTGCCGATGGAGTATGAAAGTCATTTTTTGACGTGTATTTATGCTATGAACTGTTGAATTAGTTACAAAGTTTTCACAATTACATACGAGGAAGATTATTAATGAAAAGATAAACTGACAAGCCATGGGCATTATTTCAGTAATCGTTATTCATCTATTTCGACTTCACAGTGTCTGAATAGGTTAAGTATTCATTATTATTAACATTTTGTGATCGAATTTTAGGGATATGTTATTTACATTTTTATTTTATTCACGAAATAGTCCTAGTAAATGTCACTCGAAGTCTAAGATTTCCCAAATAATCGGCAAGTCTCAGACATCTTGTGACATTACTATAGATAAACGAATCAATCTTTACGAGAAAATACTGAAAATCTGACGTATATGCATTTTGAAGTTCATCTGACATTGATCAGAGCATATTCGTGTATTGTATTCGACAGACTAATTCATACTTCTTTGTTTTTATCACATCCGTATACATACTCTTCTGTGAAATTGGACTGGTCTGTCTACTTTTTATTTCACAGATAATCCACCACTTTACAACTTTTTGTAGCACCGAGGTACACGATTTTATTCTGCCACAAAACATAGTCCCTACTAATAACCACTGAAACAAGGGTTAATAATGTATTATTCATTTCATATTAGGCTATAGGGGATGTTAAAATGCATTGCCACCAACAAGGGTGTAAAGCTGTAAACGACGGGTTAGGGATTACCTAAAACCAGGGGTGGGCAAAACATACCAAGTACTGTCGTGAAATCAGACTCTTTTAAAGAAGTATCGCACCACATGTGACATAAAACACACAGATATACGTGAATCAGCACCATCTGCAAAATTAGCGTTTAGATCTCCTTGTGGCGGTGGATACTTCCCATATACAATGCCGTCAAGCCCCTGTTACAACATATAAAATATGGACATTATGATAGTTGTTTTCTTTACGGTCCGACACGGTTTAATAAACTAGTGTGAGAAATGAAGTTTTGCCAGTTCAAGAGTTAAGCGACTCTGCAAAAACAACATTAATTAAAATATATGTCTTAGTGAAACTTACAGCAGAGACCGTATAGGCTAGTTTCTATCTGATGCTTTTCCAGTTCACTGCGGGCTAAAGCAAGGAGATGCACTATCACCTTTACTTTTTAACTTCGCTCTAGAATATGCCATTAGAAAAGTTCGGGATAACAGACAGGGTTTGGAATTGAACGGGTTACATCAGCTTCTTGTCTATGCGGATGACGTGAATATCTTTGGAGAAAATCCATAAACGATTAGGGAAAACGCGGCAATTCTACTTGAAGCAAGTAAAGAGATAGGGTTGGAAGTAAATCCCGAAAAGACTAAGTATATAATTATGTCTCGTGACCAGAATATTGTACGAAATGGAAATATAAAAATTGAAGATTGATACTTCGAAGAGGTAGAAAAATTCAAATATCTTGGAGCAACAGTAACAAATATAAATGACATTCGGGAGGAAATTGAACTCAGAATAAATATGAGAAATGCCAGTTATTATTCGGTTGAGAAGCTTTTATCATCCAGTCTGCTGTCAAAAAATCTGAAAGTTAGAATTTATAAAACAGTTATATTACCGGTTGTTCTGTTGGTTGTGAAACTTGGACTCTCACTTTGAGAGAGGAACAGAGATTGAGAGTTTTTGAGAATAAGGTTCTTAGGAAAATATTTGGGGCTAAGAGGGATGAAGTTACAGGAGAATGGAGAAAGTTACACAACATAGAACTGCACGCATTGTATTCTTCACCTGACATAATTAGGAACATTAAATCCAGACGTTTGAGATGGGCAGGGCATGTAGCACGTATGGGCGAATCCAGAAATCCATATAGAGTGTTAGTTGGGAGGCCAGAGGGAAAAATACCTTTAGGGAGGCCGAGACGTAGATGGGAAGATGATATGAAAATGGATTTGAGGGAGGTGGGATATGATGATAGAGACTGGATTAATCTTGCTCAGGATAGGGACTAATGACGGGCTTATGTGAGGCTGGAAATGAACCTCCGGGTTCCTTAAAAGCCAGTAAGTAAGTAATTAAAATATTTTTTTTTTAATCACGTGAGTTCTTTTATATAGGAATTCATCTGCAAATGCATAAAAAAAAGATTTCATTTTTTTTAAGCTTTCCGTCAGATATTTATTTAATACTGTATATCATTTTCAAATAAAAGATTATCCCTTTCTTGGCGGAAGATGAAATCCGGTTCGAAAAAAACTACGTTAATATATCACACTAAAATTCCTCTGTTACATAACGATGCATAAACCCTGGACATCGTCAAAGAACGAGAACATTCTTGTCAATCGGGTAACGGCAGAAAAAAGGGACGGTCTACAAAATGTTTCTGAGAATTTCTCATCTATTTTATATCCCTTTAGATCTCTCGTCGAATTGAATTTGTGAGGGAATCACAAAAAACCCAACTCTAAACAGTTCAACCGTAAACAGGAAGCAAAATCAGGGAATAAAAGCAAAACGATCACAGATCAATAAGTTTTGCTCGCTGGCTGCGACCGATGTGACTGTTTTTGTACGTGGATCTGTGTACTCGCGCGTATCTGGACTCGAAGACCAGTTCGCCTGGCACAACGACCTTGCAGTTAACGAGCTGAGCTGGAATTACCAGCAAACACCATTATTCATAGTCGTCAAGTTTGAAGCTCTAGAAACTTTGGAGCACGTTCCTAGTTAGACTTGTGATAATTATCAACGAATTCTATGTATTCAGACAAGATCGAGGGACACCCACTATGTGCTCAGCTTGGCGTAAGGTCAAAGTGTAGGGCTGAACAGGACTAACACAATGCAAAGGACACAACACTCGATAGCTAAGGAAGGATGATGGATAATAATTTACCTGCCAGCATTATGGGCCACTTTTTCCAATCCGATATTCCCACTCTTTTTCTCCCTAAATTTATAATCCCATAGATGCAGCATATGTATGTATGTATGTATGTATGTATGTATGTATGTATGTATGTATGTATGTATGTATGTATGTATGTATGTATGTATGTATGTATGTATGTACTATATGTATGTATGTATGTATGTACTGTATGTATGTACTGTATGTATGCATGTACCGTATGTATGTATGTATGTATGTATGTACTGTATGCATGTGTGTATGTACTGTATGTATGTATGTATGTACTGTATGTATGTATGTACTGTATGTATGTATGTATGTATGTACTGTATGTATGTATGTATGTACTGTATGTATGTATGTATGTATGTATGTATGTATGTATGTACTGTATGTATGTATGTATGTATGTACTGTATGTATGTATGTATGTACTGTATGTATGCATGTACTGTATGTATGCATGTACTGTATGTATGCATGTACTGTATGTATGCATGTACTGTATGTATGTATGTACTGTATGTATGTATGTACTGTATGTATGTATGTATGTATGTATGTACTGTATGTATGTATGTACTGTATGTATGTATGTACTGTATGTATGTATGTACTGTATGTATGTATGTATGTATGTATGTACTGTATGTATGTATGTACTGTATGTATGTATGTACTGTATGTATGTATTGTATGTATGTACTGTATGTATGTATGTACTGTATGTATGTATGTACTGTATGTATGTATGTATGTATGTATGTATGTATGTATGTATGTATGTATGTACTGTATGTATGTATGTATGTATGTACTGTATGTATGTATGTACTGTATGTATGTATGTATGTACGTATGTATGTATGTATGTATGTATGTATGTATGTATGTATGTATGTATGTATGTACTGTATGTATGTATGTATGTATGTACTGTATGTATGTATGTATGTATGTATGTACTGTATGTATGTATGTACTGTATGTATGTATGTACTGTATGTATGTATGTACTGTATGTATGTATGTATTCACACTACAAATGGGTGTATACCCGGTGGCAGTGGTAACTAATTACACTCAATAATGACAATAATAAACACAACTATTAAAAACAATAATTAATAATAATAACAATAATAATATAATAATAAAATAATATAATAATAATAATAACAATAACAAGGAGCATCCTAAATTAAATGAAGCATGGTCACTTAAAATAACTTTTAAAGTAAATCTAATTTGTATCTTAACCCTAAGTTCGAACTAAGACCCACGAGTGTGACAGGTTCATACCTGCACAAGTACCTTTCGGCACTACACTTATTTCGCTGTCAACTCACTCACTGCACTGATTCTATCCTGATTTCACTAACACTTCAAAATGATTTCACTGTTCAAATACTTTGCACTGCCACTATGAACTATAGAACTTCACTAACACAAACACACTTCACTTACACAATATACTTCACTGACACTACACACTTCATTGACACAACACACTTCTTCACTGATACAACACTTCAAATAACAAAACATCAATTACACCCTTTAAACAGTGTGTATAATATACTACCGTCTATTAGTAAAGTCCTTAAGCTATTTTTAAATACATTTTTGGTTGTTGGTAAAGCCTTTAGTAAGTCTGCAGGTAAAGCATTCCAGTCCCTGATAGTACGATTGAGAAAAGAAAACTTTCCAGTGTCCGTCCTCTGTCTTCTTTCCCTCAGTTTATAAGAGTGGTCGTTCCTTGAAGAGTAATTTGGCGGCTGCAACCTATTTTTTATTTCTCTCCAGGCAGGCTCACCTCTGTATGTTTTGAACAGTGCGCATAATCGAATTCGCGTTCTCCTGTCCGTGAGTGTGTCCCATTTTAATGGTGAATTATTACGACAACACTTGAGAGCCCGTTTTTAATCTTTTCCAGTGTCTTAATATGTTCTAATCTGTAAGGATCCCAACATGCAGCACCATATTCCATTACTGGACGTACTAGTGATTTATATGCAATCTCTTTGGATTTATCAGAGCCTTTTCTTAGTACCCTCATCACAAAGTGTAACGCTCTCCATGCTTTTCCCGCTGTGTCTGTAACGTGTTCCCCCCAGCCGAGATCGCTGCTAAATGTTGTTCCGAGGTATTTACATTTGTTAACTTCCGGAATGTTTTCACGCCCTAACATATACGATGCGATTATTTTATTTCGTTTTCTTGTAAAGGTATTGGCTTTGCTCTTTAGACAATTTATTTTTCATTTTGTTGGCAATTGCCCAATACAGGATGATCCACTTGGGTACGATTAAAATAAAAACACCGTAAAATACTCGGTTAAATCTGAAAGAAGTTTGAGGCACTGAAGGAAGCAAACCGAAAGAAGAAAATGAAGAAGGAATAAAATTATGCTCACGGAGACAGCAATTAAATTTTCATATAAAATAGATGCAAACGTTTTACCAGCAGAAAATGAACATAAAGATTTAGGTATATTATTTAGGAGTAATTTTACATTTCATAATGATATTAATAATATTATAAATTTGTCCTATAAAAGTTTAGGATTTTTTATGAGAAATTCTTGTAAATTTGAAGTCAAAACTGTAATAATTTTGTATAATTCCATTGTTCGATCTAAATTAGAGTATGTTGCTGTTATCTGTAACCCAGTTACTAACAAATATATTCTGTTACTAGAAAAAATTCAAAATAAATTTCTAAAATGGTTATATTACAGACTTTATAATGATTATCCTACCTATTAGAGTTATGCTACAATGCTTCAACATTTCCATTTTACTAGTTTGCAAATTCGACGAAATTTTCAATCTTTAAACTTCCTTTATAAAATTATTAACAATAAGTTGGATTGTGTTGGTTTATTTTATTATATAACATTATATGCACCTAAGCTTAAAACGAAATTTCGAAATGTATTTTACATACCAAGGACAAATACTGAATCCCACAAAAATTCCCCTGTTTTCCAAATGTTACAGTTATACAATAAATTACATCCTCATCTTAATGTTGTTATTTTCAGTATGAATTTCTCTAGATACAGAATTATTTGTTATCATGTTGTACAGAATATTGTTGTTACTTAATTTGAAGCTAGTTTCACATCTTATTTCAATTTCTCTTTTTTCTTTCTCTTTTTTTTCTTTCTCTTCAGTTTTTAATAAGTGTATATTTCCTTTTCCTTGTTTATGTTTTATAAATTAATTTACTAGTCATGAACATTGTAATTGGGCTTTGCCTGTTATGTTCAACAACAAATGAATAAATCTATACTAAAAATAAATCTGTAGCCGAAATTTTTCTGGTAATTTTCGATTTTACAAAAATAATTGCTCCTAACATATTATATAATTAACCACCCTGAAACCGGAAATCGCATTTTTGACATTTTTGTTTGTATGTCTGTCTGTATGTTTGTTACCTTTTCACGCGATAATGGCTGAACCGATTTATATGAAAATTGGAATATAAATTAAGTTCGTTGTAACTTAGATTTTAGGCTATAAGGCATTCAAAATACTTTATTTAAAAGGCGGGTTATAAGGGGTCCTGAATTAAATAAATCGAAATATCTCGTTTATTATTGATTTTTGTGAAAAATGTTACATAACAAAAGTTTCTTTAACAATGATTTCCGATGCGTTTTATTCTTTGAAAAATTTTGATAGGACTGATATTTAATGATATAAATTAGTTTTAAAATTAAAATAACGCCATCTAAGACGGTGCAATGAATTAAGAACAAATGACTTCGTCTATAAGGGGCCTTGGACAACAACAATCGAAACAGGGGCCTTGGACATCAACAATCGAAAGCTATTAAACATAGCCTACAGAGAATGTTTCTGTGTTTGTATGAAGAAATATCAGAAGCTAAATTAACCGATTTGTATAATTAATTATTATTTCACCATTGGAAAGTGTAGTTTCTCTAGATGGACATAATGCTATAATGTTATTACAGTAACGTCTGAGTAAATCGAGGACAGGTAAGATTAAAATAGCTTCTTATGCACAGAAAATTTGATAGGCTATTTTGTACATTCGTTTTCTGCATTTCTTAAAATAATATTTATGTACACTCATTTTAATCTCAGAGAATTAACGAACAACGAGAGTGTATTGATTTAGTATGCAGTAATAGTACGTTAGCTTAGCAATCCATTATTTTATAATTCAAATTTTAACTATGCTCAATTGAATC
This sequence comes from Periplaneta americana, assembly GCA_025594305.2. NCBI lineage: Eukaryota > Metazoa > Arthropoda > Insecta > Blattodea > Blattidae > Periplaneta > Periplaneta americana. Next base: position 163,086,496 of record JAJSOF020000011.1, read on the forward strand.
GTGTTAAAATACATAAAATATATATGCAATAAATGCAATGCAAAAAAAATTGGGTAATGAGCGAAGCAGATTATCTTGCGCTCTTGTAAAAGTTGTTCCCTGGATCAAACGTCCTATTTTAATTATGTAATTACTTTATATTTATTTCTAACAGGTGCAGCGGAGAGTACGGGTACGGCTAGTAAATAAATAAATAAATAAATTATAACTAGAATAGCAAAGTTATTAGAAATAAGTATTTTGAGAATTTTATAGTCTTGTGGAAACAATATTACATTTCTACCTCTATTCATTCAAAAATATAATCCTCTGGAACCCACCATGGCTTTTGAGACACAGTGTGTTAAATTTCTCCACAAAAAGCTCGACAATAGTTCATAATTCTGTAATTTAGAACCTCTCTTCTTCGTTGTATACCTTCAGTTTCCACCCAAAACAGTTCCGTCAAAATTAGTTAACATTTCCTCCACTTGATAAAATAAGGTCTCGTCTTCATTAAATATTCTTTTACTGTAAAAACTGTCCTTTGTTGTGTAGAAACGCTGTACTCTGTTCCAAGACACTGAATTTATATCAAGTGGCATATGGTTATAAATAATTTAGCTTGAAAAGGCTTGTTTTATGAGAACCCCAGACCTTTGTGGTGTTGTTGCTGGTACATAGAGATGTAGTAAAGTTTATAGCATGTTCAGTGTTGATCCTCCTGATGTGGCCACGAGTTACGAAGGGAAGTCGACGTAAAATTGCTGTGGAATTTTGTTTTATTAAAAAATAAAAGAAGAACATCACAGGACATAAACCACTGCCATCTTTCTCCCTTGTTACCACGTGATAACAAGATACGCTTCATGGTCTCTCATCTTAGGGAGTATAAACAAGAAGTATTGTAGTGCTTGAAAAATATGTGTTTCGAGGTTTCTATGGAAACATGTTTATAGCTTTTCTGAGAATATACAGTTTTACTATAATAATCTTTCCGATTACAAACTTGAATAACTATCGTTAGGAGACACTTAGAAACACGATATTGCTATCAATGGAAATAGAAACTCAAATATTGTTTATTATGTTGGTGAACCTGTCGCATATTTATTAATTTCGTTGCTAGGAGACGATATAACAGAAAAATAGCTGCAAACGAAGATAGGAGGGCATTTTGTGTACTAGATTTTCACATATCCCAATCTGTTGTCAGGTGAAAAGGTGTATGGCCCTTTCTTTTTTTGTCGAGGCGACAGTTACAGATAATTCGTACTTAGACATGTTACAGTTATGGCTTCTTCCACAACTGGAACAGGACATCGAAGGTCTCATTTTTCAGCAGGATGGGGCTCCACCCCATTACCACTTAGATGTCAGAATCGAACTGAATTCACAACTTCCAAGGAGATGGATTGGACGTGCTGGCCGTGAAGATTTAGAATGTTTGCATTGGCCTCCACGTTCCCCCGACCTCACTCCTTGTGTTTTTTTCTGTGAGGTTTTGTAAAATAAGTGTGTCAGCCATCATTGCCACCTACCATTGAGGATCTTCGTGTCCGCATCACAGAGGTCATTGCTCTGGTGGATGGTCCAATGCTACAACGTGTATGGCAGGGAATTGACTACAGACTTAATGTGTGTCGTGTGACACAAGGAGCTCACATTGAGCACATGTGACTTACTGACGGTTGTGAACCAAATGTTTCTCTATCTGTTCCATGTTTCATGTTTTCCAGTGAAAAAATTAAAAAATTATTGGAGTTTCTGTTTTTGTTGACATCAATTTCATGTTTTCTAATTTTTGCTGATTTAAGAGTAGCACATGTGATTTAACCGAATGGAAAACAAAAAATATTTGAGTTTCTCTTTCCATTGATACCAATATCATGTTTCTAAGTGTGTCCTAACGATAGTTATTCAAGTTTGTAATCGGAAAGATCATTTATAGTAACGCTGTATAAAAAGAGAGTCTTTACGATAGAGTGAGATTTTTACCGAATATCGTTAAGACTGCCGTTAAAACGCTTTCTTAAGGAGTTACGTACAATATTTTGTTTCATATAAATAAAAAATAATATTATTTGTTGATTGTTGTATGTTGAAGATGAACCAAATGTAGGCAGACAATATGTTCATTACAGGGTCCATATTTCCGGCTATGGAAGAAACAGTTGACGAGCAGGATAGAATATTTGCGAATAATCATGGCCATGGATTTATGAGAGGGGTCGACCTGGTTGACGAGTTGGTATAGCGCTGGCCTTCTATGCCCAAAGTTGCGGGTTCGATCCCGGGCCAGGTCGATGACATTTAAGTGTGCTTAAATGCGACAGGCTCATGTCAGTAGATTTACTGCCATGTAAAAGAACTCCTGCGGGACAAAATTCCGGCACATCCGGCGACGCTGATATAACCTCTGCAGTTGCAAGCGTCGTTAAATAAAACATAACTTTTATGAGAGGGACATTGGCGTGAACTTGTATGGGCCCGTGAGGCCCGATCCTATCCCATAATTTGTCGTATTATTATTATTATTATTATTATTATTATTATTATTATTATTATTATTATTACTATTATTATTAGTATTATTATTACTATTACTATTATTATTACTATTATTATTATTAGTATTATTATTATTACTATTATTATTGTTACTATTATTATTATTATTATTAGTATTATTATTATTATTACTATTAGTATTATTATTATTTATTATTACTATTATTAATTATTATTAATTATTATTATTTATTATTACTATTATTAGTATTATTATTATTACTATTATTATTATTATTATTATTATTATTATTATTATTATTATATATGAGATTTATTTATTTTAACTTATAACTCGTGTTTGAGCAAACCCAATGTTTTCCAAAAGTTGGCGCCACTGGAGGGGGATGTGAGAGTTCAAAAGAAGTATTAAATGTAGTGAATGCAATTGTAACAATGAAAATTATACAAGATATATAAAAAACAGTGCAACAAGGTGAAATACTCGTAAATGGTGGAAAGTGTATGTAACCCATTAAATGTTTGTTCTACCATTACCCCTATTGATTGATTGATTTGATTGATTCATTCATTCGTTCATTCATTCAATCGCCCTGGGTAGCGTAGTCGGTATAGTGGTGGCCTTCTATGCTCGAGGTTGCGGGTTCGATCCTGGCCCATTTCGATGGCATTTAAGTGTGTTTAAATGCGATAGGCTCATGTCAGTAGATTTACTGCCATATAAAAGAACTCCTGAAGGACAAAATTCCTACACACCGGCGACGCTGATATAACCTCTGCAGTTGCGAGCGTCGTTAAATAAAACATAATTTAAAAAATGCATTGTCATCTATTCACTCACCCATTCATTAATTCACTCACTCACTCATCTACTCACTCATGCATTCATTCATTCATTCATTCATTCACTGTCAGTCAGTCGTTCGTTGGTTCATTCATTTATTCATTCACTCAGTCGTTCGTTGGTTCATTCATTCATTCAGTCAGTCGTTCGTTGGTTCATTCATTCATTCATTCAGTCGTTCGTTGGTTCATTCATTCATTCATTCAGTCAGTCGTTCGTTGGTTCATTCATTCATTCATCCATTCATTCATTCAGTCAGTCGTTCGTCGGTTCATTCATTCATTCATTCAGTCAGTCATTCATTGACTCAGTCAGTCGTTCATTCGTTCATTCATTCATTCACTCACTCAGTCAGTCGTTCGTTGGTTCATCCATTCATTCATTCACTCAGTCAGTTGTTCATTCATTCATTCATTCACTCAGTCGTTCTTTGGTTCATTCATTCATTCACTCAGTCGTTCATTCATTCATTCAGTCAGTCGTTCATTCATTCATTCATTCATTCATTCATTCATTCATTCACTCAATCAGTCCTTCGTTGGTTCATCCATTCATTCATTCACTCAGTCAGTCGTTCATTCATTCATTCATTCACTCAGCCAGTCGTTCGTTGGTTCATCCATTCATTCATTCACTCAGTCAGTCGTTCATTCATTCATTCATTCACTCAGTCGTTCGTTGGTTCATTCATTCATTCACTCAGTCGTTCGTTGATTCATTCATTCATTCACTCAGTCAGTCGTTCATTCATTCATTCACTCAGTCAGTCGTTCATTCATTCATTCATTCACTCAGTCGTTCGTTGGTTCATTCATTCATTCACTCAGTCGTTCGTTGGTTCATTCATTCATTCACTCAGTCGTTCGTTGGTTCATTCATTCATTCACTCAGTCAGTCGTTCATTCATTCATTCATTCACTCAGTCGTTCGTTCGTTCATTCATTCATTCACTCAGTCAGTCGTTCATTCATTCATTCATTCATTCACTCAGTCGTTCGTTGGTTCATTCATTCATTCACTCAGTCGTTCGTTGGTTCATTCATTCATTCACTCAGTCAGTCGTTCGTTGGTTCATTCATTCATTCAGTCAGTCAGTCGTTCGTTGGTTCATCCATTCATTCATTCACTCAGTCCTTCTTTGGGTCATTCATTCATTCACTCAGTCGTTCGTTGGTTCATTCATTCATTCACTCAGTCAGTCGTTCATTCATTCATTCATTCACTCAGTCGTTCGTTGGTTCATTCATTCATTCATTCAGTCGTTCGTTGGTTCATTCATTCATTCATTCATTCACTCAGTCGTTCGTTGGTTCATTCATTCATTCATTCACTCAGTCATTCGTTCATTCATTCATTCATTCACTCAGTCGTTCGTTGGTTCATTCATTCATTCATTCATTCACTCAGTCGTTCGTTGGTTCATCCATTCATTCATTCACTCAGTCGTTCGTTGGTTCATCCATTCATTCATTCACTCAGTCGTTCGTTGGTTCATTCATTCATTCACTCAGTCGTTCGTTGGTTCATTCATTCATTCACTCAGTCGTTCGTTGGTTCATTCATTCATTCATTCATTCACTCAGTAGTTCGTTGGTTCATCCATTCATTCATTCACTCAGTGGTTCATTCATTCATTCATTCAGTCGACAAGGTTGCGGGTTCGATCCCGGGACAGGGCGATGACATTTAAGTGTACTTAAATGCGACAGGCCCATGTCGGTAGATTTACTGGCATGTAAAAAAACTCCTGTAGGAAAAAATCCCGGCACATCCGGCGACGCTGATATAACCTCGGTAGTTGCGAGCGTCGTTAAATAATTCATTCCTTCATTCATTCATCCCACACCAAGTTCATCCTTTAGTTTTGTTTCTGTTGTACCATGAGTAATGTTCGGATTTTACAGAAAAATCTTTTATGTCAATACATTACAATTTATCTCTCATTGTAAGCGAAGTAGAGACATTCACAGACAAAATTCTCGCATCTACAGCAAAATAATTTTTAGTCACCCTATGTTGGAAGCATTCCGTAATTTACATAGTTAATGCGTGTGATTATACAGCTGGAGTTCCCAGCAGAATGATAACGCCAGTAATACATATCGTTAATAAAGGATTAAAATCGCCATATTGAATTGTGATCACGAAAACTGCAGAATGACTCTGGAGCGCATTGTGAATGTTAATACCAATTAAAGCGCCTTAAATTATGAAACGAACACGAACCATAACAATGAATATTTCATTTGGTCCACTTATTTGGTAGTATTGACACAGGAAATCCAAATTGGAAGTGTGATTATTTCTCTCGTATGACGTGCGGACAGTTGCTGAAACAGCGGCATGACCATCGCAACCTGTTCCACAAATCAGAGTCTAATACCACAGATATCTTAAGGTACTCATCCATCCTTAATTTTTAAGTTTTCTTAAAAAAATGTTTCTTTTTTATCATCTGAAAATTCGAACTTTCTGCGATGAAAGAGTAATGGAACGGAGAAAAATTCTCTCCGGCGCCGGGATTTGAACCCGGGTTTTCAGCTCTACGTGCTGACGCTTTATCCACTAAGCCACACCGGATACCACCTCGGCGTCGGACAGAATCGTCCCAGATTTAAGTTCCAACTCTTGGGTTCTCTCTAGTGGCCGCCCTCTGCACTACGTCATAGATATTATGAACCTAGGACCGAAGTCCACACATGTGCTGAGGTGGACTCGTAATGAGTGACTAGTTGGCCGGGATCCGACGGAATAAGCGCCGTCTTAAATCACGAAGTGATTTACGCATATCATATATATTATTTTAATGTACCGAAATACATATGATATTTCCAAGCAGATATTCTGCGTTATCATACGATGATCCCGGCCAACTAGTCACTCATTACGAGTGCACCTCAGCACATGTGGACTTCGTCCTAGGTTCATAGATATCTATGACGTAGTGCAGAGGGCGGCCACTAGAGGGAACAAGAGTTGGAAATTAAAACTGAGACGATTCTTCCGACGCCGGGGTGGAATCCGGTGTGGCTTAGTGGATAAAGCATCAGCACGTAGAGCTGAAAACCCGAGTTCAAATCCCGGCCGCGGAGAGAATTTTCTCCGTTCAATTACTCTTTCATCGTATGATAACGCAGAATATCTGCGTGGAAATATCATATGTACTTCGGTACATTTTAATAATATATCGAATTTTCTATTTTTCAAAAATATATCGTTTTGTCTCTGTAATGCTTGGCTAATCTTTTGAGAAGATTAACTCCATATATATAGATGAAATTATTGGGGATCATCAGTGTGGTTTTAGACGTAATACATCAACTATTGATCAGATATTTTGTATTCGACAGATAATGGAGAAAAAATGGGAGTATAAGGGTACAGTGCATCAGTTATTCATAGATTTCAAAAAGGCATATGACTCGGTTAAGACAGAAGTATTATATGATATTCTTATTGAATTTGGTATTCCCAAGAAACTAGTTCGATTAATTAAAATGTGTCTCAGTGAAATGTACAGCAGAGTCCGTATAGGTCAGTTTCTGTCAGATGCGTTTCCATTTCACTGCGGGCTAAAGCAAGGAGATGCACTATCACCTTTACTTTTTAACTTTGCTCTAGAGTATGCCATTAGGAAAGTCCAGGATAACAGAGAGGGTTTGGAATTGAACTGGTTACATCAGCTGCTTGTCTATGCGGATGACGTGAATATGTTAGGAGAAAATCCACAAATGATTAGGGAAAACACGGGAATTTTACTGGAAGCAAGTAAAGAGATAGGTTTGGAAGTAAATTCCCAAAAGACAAAGTATATGATTATGTCTCGTGACGAGAATATTGTACGAAATGGAAATATCCAAATTGGAAATTTATCTTTTGAAGAGGTGGAGAAGTTCAAATATCTGGGAGCAACAGTAACAAATATAAATGATACTCGGGAAGAAATTAAACACAGAATAAATATGGGAAATGCCTGTTATTATTCGGTTGAGAAGCTTTTATCATTCAGTCTGCTGTCGAAAAATCTAAAAGTTCGAATTTATAAAACAGTTATATTACCGGTTGTTCTTTATGGTTGTGAAACTTGGGCTCTCACTTGAGAGAAGAATATAGGTTAAGGGTGTTTGAGAATAAGGTGCTTAGGAAAATATTTGGGGCTAAGAGGGATGAAGTTACAGGAGAATGGAGAAAGTTACACAACGCAGAACTGCACTACTTGTATTCTTCACCTGACATAATTAGGAACATTAAATCCAGACGTTTGAGATGGGCAGGACATGTAGCACGTATGGGCGAATCCAGAAATGCGTATAGTGTGTTAGCTGGCAAGCCGGAGGAGAAAAGACATTTAGGAAGACCGAGACGTAGATAGGAAGATAATATTAAAATGGATTTGAGGGAGGTGGGATATGATGACAAAGACTGGATTATTCTTGCTCAGGATAGGGACCATTGGCGGGTTTATGTGAGGGCGGCAATGAACCTCCGGGTTCCTTAAAAGCCAGTAAGTAAGTAATGCTTGGTTAATTAATTTTCTGAGTTTTATAGATCGAAAACACCCTGTGTTTAAACCGGAAGTGCATCTTCTTCCATCATATTTTCTCAATTTTATATATTTTTCTTGTAATACCAATTCGAATATGGCGGTGTAGTTTGACTATTATTTTACATACAGTCAGGAAGCTGTGTATTTTGGTTTTACGATTTTTCATACCCTCAGGATGTAGATGATTTTTCTCTATGTTTAGTTTTACAACATTTCATAACACTAATGTTAGCGCAAGGTGCACTCAGAATTGAGATATTTTCATCACTCTTGCCCCAAAATGAAGCTGATTAATCTAGGTAGGGTAGAGTCGGGTAGTATCGGACATCGGGTAATATCGGACAGTGAGTTTCTTTCATCTACCACACGATGATAGTACCTGATTGACATGATTACGTTTCTGTGATGTCGCATAGAGAAACGTAACCATGTCATTCAGGTACTACCATATGGTGGTAGATGAAAGAAACGCACTCTCCGATACTACCCGATGTCCGATATTACCCGACTCTCCCCTAAGTGCCAGACTATAAACAGTGTTCTACTGCTTCATTCATTCATTCATTCATTCATTCATACATTTAGTGTTCTGCCCAAATGCAGGTCTTTCACTGCAAGCCCAGCTTTCTCCAATCTTTTCTTTTTCTGCCTTCTTCTTTGTCTCTTCATATGATCCATATATCTTAATGTCGTATATCATCTGATATCTTCTTCTGCCCCGAACTCTTCTCCCGTTCACCATTCCTTCCAGTGCATCCTTCAGTAGGCAGTTTCTTCTCAGCCAGTGACCCAACGAATTCCTTTTCCTCTTAAGAAATGAAGCTGTGTTGGAAAGAGTGGATGAAGGAAGAATGATGCTGAAACTGATCAGAAAGAGAAAAAGGAATGGGTTGGGTCACTGTCTAAGAACAAACTGGTTACTGAAGGATGTATTGGAAGGAATGGTGAACGGGAGAAAAGTTCGGGGAAGGTGAAATCAGATGATGGACGACACTAAGATATGTGGATCATATGAGTAGACTAAGAGGAAAGCATTAAATTGAAAATATTGGAGAATGCTGGATTTTGCAGGAAAGACCTGCCCTTGGGCAGAACACATATATGTGTGAAGTAATCAAGGAAATAGTAATATGCGTTACAAGAGCGGTATGTTGAAGTTTACATGTTCGAGGAAAAGTTTGAAAAAGCGAAACGTAGTTGAGCTTTTTTAATTTCCGAGAACATGAAAACAAACATACCGCTCGTGTATCGTACATTATTTTGTGCGAAGATCGTTTATTACATACCTGAAAGAGGAATTTCTAATTAGTTGCAATGAAATCTCCATCTTGGTTTCTGTTCAATGACGGCAAATTTGCAAAACAAAAATATCTATCTTCAACATTGTTGCTTTAAAATGTTTTCTGTGTTTACTATAATCCAGCAGGCCGTGATATACGCCTGTCTTTTTTTCCCCAGTCTATGTTGAGTCTGGAATTTTGTTCATTTTTTCACGGCTTCCTTAATGTTACTTGCATCACGAATGCAGTAACTTTAGTGGAGTTGTAAAGTGTACTTAATTTTTGCAAATATTTAAAAAACAATAATTAACATTGCAATTTAGGTGGTAAGTTTCCAATTTATAATTATTACTATATTGAACGTCTCTAAAAATAATATGTTAAAAGCCTAAAGCAGTAAAATCAATATGTCACTTAAGCGATAAGAAGAGGGAAATTGTTATGTGTGTTAGGTTGGGAATACTGAATGTGGAATTTTAGACGTTCCGCGGATTGGTTTTGTGCGGAAACCAAGCAAATACGCACGATCTCTCACAAAAGGAGTTTTTAAAAAGTGGATAAAAATTGCAAATTTTTCTCTCAATGTTAAATAAGTAGGTACCTATCTTAAATTAATAAGCCACATTGTTGATAGAATTGGCAACGTTGGGCCGAGTCATATTGTGGTCCGACCCCAAGTTGGAGTTTGAATTCAGTATTGTAACTGAAATATACATTATGCCAGTATGTAGTGATGTTTTAATTAATCTATAGAGGAATCGACACGTTAAGAAAAAAGCATTGGTTTCATGGGCCTTGCCTAATACATCGTACAAGCTATGTGGTAGGTAGGCGTTTCCATGGAAACTGGTCATTTGATGGAATAGACCCATTTGCTCGATGCTTTTTTGTTAACGTGAAATAATCTTTATCAAGGATGAGTGTTTTAAGAACAAAAATCAGCAATAATAATAAGAAGTTTGTAGGAATTTAAATTCTCATTTGATTGGGAGAAACGTAAATATAGTTCTCCGTTTGATATTACGATGAAATGGATTACCTTTCTGTTCTTAAGAAGCAAATAAACGTATTTTTATGACCTCCTCAGCAATGCTTTATGTACTGATTGTACTCTCACAGAGACGCCGTCCCGAACTAAATTCAATTTCCGAAAGTGAGCAGACAAGTTTTATAGGCCAACCCTGTGTCAGAAAACCGGATGTTTCTACAACATAAGGCGGCAGATAAAAAAGTCAGGTTATGGTAGCCCGATAACAATTTCTTGTCGACCTAACGTCTGGCGGTGGAAAGCTATCAATATTTCGTTCAGTATATACAGGGTGTAGTTAAATAAAACATGAATTTTACAGATAATGTTAGACGGCGAATGTTTACTCAATTTCGTATCATTATTATTATTATTATTATTATTATTATTATTATTATTATTATTATGCCATTAGGAAAGTCCAGGATAAGAGAGAGGGTTTGGAATTGAACGGGTTACATCAGCTTCTTGTCTATGCGGATGACGTGAATAGGTTAGGAGAAAATCCACAATCGATTAGGGAAAATATTGGAATTTTACTTGAAGCAACTAAAGAGATTGGTTTGGAAGTAAATCCCGAAGAGAGAAAGTATATGATTATGTCTCGTGACGAAAATATTGCACAAAATGGAAATATAAAAATTGGAAATTCATCCCTTCAAGAGGTGGAAAAATGCAAATACCTGGGATCAATAGTAACAAATATAAATGATACTCGGGAGGAAATTAAACACAGAATGAATATGGGAAATGCCTGTTATTATTCGGTTGATATGCTTTGATCATCCAGTCTGTTGTAAAAAAATCTTAGTTAGAATTTATAAAACAGTTATATTACCGGTTGTTCTTTATGGTTGTGAAACTTCGACTCTCACTTTCAGAGAAGAACATAGGTTAAGGGTTTTTGAGAATAAGGTGCTTAGGAAAATATTTGGGGCTAGGAGGGATGAAGTTACAGGAGAATGGAGAAAGTTACACAACACAGAACTGCACGCATTGTATTCTTCACCTGACATAATTAGGAACATTAAATCCAGACGTTTGAGATGGGCAGGGCATGTAGCACGTATGGGCGAATCCAGAAATGCGTATAAAGTGTTAGTTGGGAGGTCGGAGGGAAAACGATATTGGGAAGGCCGAGACGTAGATGGGAAGATAATATTAAAATGGATTTGAGGGAGGTGGGATATGATGGTACAGACTGGATTAATCTTGCTCAGGATAGGGACCAATGGCGGGCTTATGTGAGGGCGGCTGTGAACCTAGTTTAATTGTTGGCTAGCATATTGAATTTAATAATAAATTAATGGATAAATGAATAACTAAATATATCAGTATAAATAAATGAGTAAATAAATACATTTTTTTTTATATTTTTATTATCATTGTCAGACTACCGGCGTATTTCGGGCGGTAGCGCGTTTTCCTGCTGATCCAGAGTTACGCTCGAGCATAGGTTCGATTCCCGCTTGGGATGATTATCTGTTTGCATTTTTTCAGAGGTTTTCCCAACCGTAAAGCGAATGTCAGGTAATCTGTGGTGAGTCTTCGGCCCTATTTCGCCAAATACCATCTCGCTATCACTAAATTTGTATTTTGGATAGTTTGACTGATGAATTGTATATGCTTTAAATTGATTAGTAATCCGTCTAGCTCAACAGATGAATCGTTTATGCTTGTAACGTGAAGTAATTTGTATGATATGTATTATCTTTTTTTGTATATCTCGACTGATTGAATTGTTTATGCTTTGAAATCGAATTAAATTACTTGCTATGCACTATATTTTATAGCTCAACTGATGAATAATTGTTTAGGTTTGTAAATTTAATCATCTGATAGCTATGTACTGTATATACAGGGTGTTTCCGGGCTGGTGTGACAAACTTTCAGGGATGATGGCGAAGGGCACATGTATCAATTTGAGATAAGGAACCATGGTCCGGAAATGACTAAGTCGGAAGTTATGAGCAAAAATAGTTGTGTGGAAATAGAATTGCAATTTGGCACCACGTGCCCTTCTTCCCTTAACCTTTGGAACAGTCGTGGAAAGATGATATTGGCCGGATGTCTCCTACGTGGGTACTTATCTCAAATTGATACATGTGCCCTTCCCCATCATCCCTGAAAGTTTGTAACACTAGCCCGGAAACACCCTGTATTTATGTACAGCTACCAATGTAGCTCAGTCGGCAGACTCGCTAGACTGTTGTCCGGAGCTGTGCTGGGGCTTCGGTTAGATCCCCGTTTGGTCCCATTGTTTGGTTGGAATTTTTTCGAGATTTTCCTCAACCAACGAACTATTATATTACTGTAGTGACTAAGGGACGGAATGCTACTTTTCAGACCGATTTCGTGTGTGTATTTCAAGGTGAGCTGGCGATGCGCTGTTGCCAATCTAGGCAGATTTTGAGCCAAATTTTCTGGTTAACCATACACATAATTTCAAAGTACGTAAGAGCTTATTTTTTTTTTTTTTATATTTTAATATATTCTATCGCACCTTCAATGTTCACAGTTATATATCTTCCACCCTGTATAACAGCGATTTGTGAACTACAGGGTTTGTCGGAGTCAGAGGAATTAATGATAGGAACCTGAGACTCAGGATTCGAAATTGGGATTATATAATGTTTTTCTTGCAGCTGGATAAAACGTATGAAAAATCTGAACCAGGTAGTCACTTGGAAAGAAATTCAAACCCACTTCGAGTCCATTTGCGGGTAAGGAGATCAGATTCTTACCACAGAGATATGTAGCTGTCTAGGAATCCTACACCAGGCATGTCAAAACCCTGCACATTGTGCAGTGGTCTCTGTGCGATGTGCACTTTCTATTCCCCTACCTGGAGGGAGTGAATCGCCTTGGAGGGGAACGCGACAGGGCTATACAGACCTGCAACAGCATATCAGCTTTTCTTTCAGTAACTCAGTTTCAGTACGAGTACTGATTTGGCTGTCTGTGAATGAGTTATGATAAATAAAGTGAGAAGTTCACAGATAACGGAGAAGAGAAATTATGAATCATATAACATAATTGTCATAATGTTTTCCTCAGCCAACAATAATTATTTTAAAATGAAAGGTTTTGATCAGCCCATGTCGAGGTAATAGTGTTGTGACAGTTTAGATCAGATTAGTAAAGTTAATCAGTACTCTCACGGTAAAACAAACTTGACAATGGCGTTGTTTTAGAGTCTGTACTAACACAGCCATCAAAGATTAGACGACTTACTACTTTCATTTCATAAGCTGGTAAGTGATGAGAATATTGTAAGGAATACATTAAGGCTCTTGAGGTTGTAAGCAACTATTTGAAAGGCGTAAACATTTTCTGGAAAAATATATAATGGCAAATTTTCCGTCTCACGTCACTATATTATGTATGCTAATATACTTACATTAATAAATCTTTAAACCTGACACAAAATGGAATATCGTCGCTTCACAGCTTGTGAACTATACTTTTAATTTCTTTCAGTAACGCTTCCAACTTGTCGATACTTGCTCTCAACGTTTTCTAAATAAACTATATGTGAATTTAAATGATAAGCTTAATATATATGATTTATTAATATTAATGTTAATTTATATTGACATACAGCAAGGAAATTATTTTAGTGTAAAAACTTCACAATGTCCGACTGCATGTAATTAATTGGGAGTATATTTTTTTAACATTTGTGTACCAATGGTCCCAATAAATAATAATGCTTGACGAACAATGAAAGAATAGGGTCTATTATTTAAAATAATTAGTACCTACTATGTAAAATGAAATACTGTGTTCGTTTTTTGTTGTTTCGAAATTACTGCAATATTCTTTTTCTTCAAATACTATACTGGGTGTTCATTTCAAAGTGTCATGACGTCACTGTTGTTGGGTCACCGATTTGAAGCGAGTTTCAGCTTATATGTTAGAGAAGTTGCCTATTATTTAAGGCGTTCTTCAATCTGAACTTGAGAACGTGTACGGTATAACTTGAACGTCGTAGCAACAGATGGCGGTCTGTACGGTCTGTGTGCTACCATAACCTCTTTCGAACTGTGTTTTGCGCCGGCAAGTCGTACGCAGGGTATTTGTTATCATCGGTTGCGTACGGTAACATTCCACAACACAAATCAAATGCTCCGTGTCCATGTTGACCGTCGAAGTTAATGTCAACAAATACGTAAGTAATCGTCTTAACCCTCTCCCCATATCCCGACAGTACGTATTTCCAAACAGTTCACATTCCTGCCACTACCGGCGTTACCGTATGTATTGATACGTACTCTTCAGAATGAACGCCGTACTTGCTAGGCAACTTTTCTGCCTCTTAGGTTATACACCTCTGCGGAAGTGTAGGAAGATTGAATTCTCTAGGCTCATCGGCTAGCCACATGACGGCATACAGCGAGCCATGACACATTTTGAACTGAACACCCAGTATAAAAATCATTTTAATAAATTATGCTTTACAAACCACTACTTTGTCGAGCATAACTGAGTAAGCATAAATTTTTTTGCATTGCAATTGTCAAGTATAGACACTGATAATACCGTGTTTTTTTTTTCCTTCTGATAAGTGTGTTTATAATGTCCAAATGCCTATTTAATCCAACCCTAGAAGCGCTGAATAGATTATTGTACACCCCTCCAGCTAAGAACTGGTAAGAGCAACGCTTGAATGATCCAGTCTGCACAGACCGGCGATCCGCGCATATTCAGAGTCTGATTTCTGACATGACTCTCCTACACGAATTCCATACTTTATCACAAATGCCAGTACTTGAACTGCAATATGCAGCGTAGAAAGCCGACATCTGTGTTAATGGTGTGACTTATAAATTAAAATACAGGCCTTGCAGTCCCTTTCATCTCCTGACATACATAGAAGTAGTTCCCGCCTAAAGCTCTTTACTCCTTACCTCAGACAATCCCGCTCTACAGCCGTGCAGGAAGTGTTTCTGCAGCGTCAAGGGAACACTTGAGACAGGTTCCCGCATTGTTTCGAGAGCAAAGAAATTAAACTGAACGTGGCCATGCCTCATGCATTGCAGATTTTGAGTCGCAGCTCCTCGCGCTGTAATGAAAACTTAATGAACGTTATTCAAGTAGAATTTCTGTTAAAGACGACGCCCGCAAGCGTGTTGCAGTTATTCTGGCGGAGATTATTCCAGATGCTGCTTTACCTTCGTGCGTTCTCAGGCGCTGGAATTACTTGAGCGTGTTTCTTATTAGAACAGCTTCATAACCGCTGTTGTTCGGTTTTAAGTTTCGATATGGGAATTTTAACACGCACAAATCTCCATAGCAACCAAGATGCACTAATTCCTGTTCCCTTATTAAGTGTTATCTATACTAATAATAAATCTGTAGCCGAAATTTTTCTGGTAATTTTCGATTTTCAAAAAATAATTGGTCCTAACATATATAATTAACCACCCTGAAACCGAAAATCGGCTTTTTTGAAATTTTTGTTTGTATGTCTGTCTGTATGTTTGTTACCTTTTCACGCGATAATGGCCGATCGGATTTCGATGAAAATTGGAATATAAATTAAGTTCGTTGTAACTTAGATTTTAGGCTATATGGCATTCAAAATACGTTATTTAAAAGGCTGATTATAAGTGGGCCTGAATTAAATAAATCGAAATATCTCGCTTATTTTTTTATTTTTTGTGAAGAATGTTACATAACAAAAGTATCTTTCAAAATGATTTCCGATAAGCTTTATTCTTTGAAAATTTTTGATAGGACTGATATTTAATGAGATAAATGAGTTTTAAAATTAAAATAACCGCCATCTAAGGCCGTATAATGAATTAAAAAATAAATGACTTCGTCTATAAGGGGCCTTGGACAGCAACAATCGAAAGCTATGAAAGATAGCCTACAGAGAATGTTCTTGTGTTTGTATGAAGTAATATCGGAAGCTAAATTAACCGATTAGTATAATTAATTATTATTTCACCAATGGAAAGTGTAGTTTCTCTAGATGGACATAATGCTATAATGTTATTACAGTAACTTCTGATATAATATTATAATATAATATAATTTAAGTTATTTGAAGGGTTCAGAACCATAGTGGGCCAAGCGCCATTTACTGAATACGTAGAAAACAAGGATTAAAATTAAGTTATTACCATAATTCAATGGAAACCTATAACAAGTAAAATGAAATATACACATTAAATCTAAATGATGTCAATCTTCATTAAACTATAGTTGCATGTAATAAAAATTAAGAAACATGTTAAAGGAATTGTCATTGCACCAAATGAGTGTCTCTGGACCAAAATGATCGCATTTTAATTATTTGGATGCAATTTACCTTAAGTAACATATTAAACGATTTATCCTTCTATCAAACACGAATGTTCCCTGGATCAAATGTCCTATTTTAATTATGTAATTACTTTATATTTATTTCTAACGGGTGCAGCGGAGCGCACGGGTACGGCTAGTCTATAATAAGCATGATACAACATGATGAGTAGGGGGTGGAATTTAGCATATTTACGTATTTTATTCCTTATTTGCAGGTCATATGTAGGGTTTTTTTTTTTTTTTTGGAAAAACAACCATAGTCCAAAAACACACATTTTCAGGACAAACGAAAGACTATCTGCAAATGCTCAGCATCTTCTTGAGACCTGAATTAAGAAGGATAAGACATCTTGACACATAGTTCCAACAAGATGGCACTTCTGCCCACACAGCCAATTTCAACATGAACTTTCGGTGCTGGACCCCGGACTCATTTCGCCGGCATTATCACCTTCATATCATTCAGACGCTAAATAACCTAGATGTTGATACAGCGTCATAAAATAACCCAATAAGATAAAAAATCAACATGAATAGATCGGCGACAGCTGTTTCTGGACCGAATCATTTCTCGCTTTGGTTACATCCACTGGTACTCCAGTTCCCCGGACTTATCAGTAACAGATTTCTTTCTTTGGGACTAACTCAAGGTCAAGGTCTATTCCACTTGCAAGGAGACATTTGCGGAATTACAAGCTTCCATCCGTGAAGAAATTTCAGTCATTCCGCGCGATATGGTTACACGTGTGATAGATAGTTTCCTGAGTCGACTACACACTTGTGAATCGAGTGAAGGATGGAATTTACTGGACGGAATTTAAAGAAAAATAAGCATCTGTTGGCATTGACGTGAGTGTCCACAAATATTATCAGAAAATGCAGGATCTAAATTTCTAAAATTTTGTAAATGAACTCACAATTGGACAAAAATGACAGGGTACCACAACAAGACTTATTAGAACTTAAATATCTGGTAAAAGTAGAAGAAAGTTACTAATAATATTTCCAAGAAATTCACTTTTTACTTTAAATTAAATTTTCCAAAAGTTGAAAATTTTCACACATTATTTCATAACTCTACAACGATTAGAGATATAATTACGAAATTTTGTACACTGATTTAACATCCGTTTATGCAAAACGTAGATTACAATAATGCCCATTTCTTTCAAAATAGAAAAATTAGGTCACAAAACATGATGTAAATTGTTATATACTTTATATAGGACAAATAAAAAATTAATTGTAATAAAATTAACAACCCTACATGTCTGAGAGTAGTCTTGCTTACTTACTTACTTACAAATGGCTTTTAAGGAACCCGGAGGTTCATTGCCGCCCTCACATAAGCCCGCCATTGGTCCCTATCCTGAGCAAGATTAATCCAGTCTCTATCATCGTATCCCACTTCCCTCAAATCCATTTTAATATTATCTTCCCATCTACGTCTCGGTCTCCACAAAGGTCTTTTTCCCTCCGGCCTCACAACTAACACTCTATATGTATTTCTGGATTCGCCCATACGTGCTACATGCCCTGCCCATCTCAAACGTCTCAATTTAATGTTCCTAATTATGTCAGGTGAAGAATACAATGCGTGCAGTTCTGTGTTGTGTAACTTTCTCCATTCTCCTGTAACTTCATCCCGCTTAGCCCCAAATATTTTCCTAAGCACCTTATTCTCAAATACCCTTAATCTAATGTTCCTCTCTCAAAGTGAGCGTCCAAGTTTCACAACCATACAGAACAACCGGTAATATAACTGTTTCATAAATTCCAACTTTTAGATTTTTTGACAGCAGACTGCATGATAAAAGCTTCTCAACCGAATAATAACAGGCATTTCCCATATTTATTCTGTGTTTAATTTCCTCCCGAGTGTCATTTATATTTGTTACTGTTGCTCCCAGATATTTGAATTTTTCGACCCCTTCGAAGGATAAATCTCCAATTTTTATATTTCCATTTCGTACAATATTCTGGTCACGAGACATAATCATATACTTTGTCTTCTGGGGATTTACTTCCAAACCGATCGCTTTACTTGCTTCCAGTAAAATTTCCGTGTTTTCCCTAATCGTTTGTGTATTTTCTCCTAACATATTCACGTCATCCGCGTAGACAAGAAGCTGATGTAACCCGTTCAATTCCAAACCCTCATTGTTATCCTGGACTTTCCTAATGGCATACTCTAGAGCAAAGTTAAAAAGGAAAGGTGATAGTGCATCTCCTTGATTTAGCCCACAGTGAATTGGAAAAGCATCTGACTGAAACTGGTCTATACGGACTCTGCTGTACGTTTCACTGAGACACATTTTAATTAATCGAACTAGTTTCTTGGTAATACTAAATTCAATAAGAATATCATATAAAACTTCTCTCTTAACCGAGTCATATGCCTTTTTGAAATCTATGAATAACTGATGCACTGTAACCTTATACTCCCATTTTTTTCTCCATTATCTGTCGAATACAAGATATCTGGTCAATAGTTGATCTATTACGCCTAAAACCACTCGTTCATTTTCTTACAAAATTTTATAAATTTATATAATTCATTGCTCTTTTTGTACTGTACATTTTGTCCTTCTTGTATAAATGTTTTGTAACTTTCAACTTTTTGAGAGGAGACTGGATGATGCAAGTAGGAAAGAACTATGTGTTGTTTCATGTAACACAAGGTATAATTGTCTGCCTGTGTTAGAATATAAAGAGAAAGCTTAAAACCTGGCGATTTTGCCTTGGATAAATGCGCTTTTGTAGTGGCGAAACAATCGGTGGTCTTGTCTTCAGCTGAGCTTGATTAAAGACATGGATTCGCTCCCAGTTGAGTAGAGGACGGAGCTTTGCTGTGGAACCGGGGAGCTGTAGGACGGCAGGCTGAAGTGCCTTAGTTAATTTGGTACTACAAACACTACATACAGTGCTTCCACTCTGAACGCCAAGGAATTAAAAAAAAAACAGTTCTGTTCAAAGCTCTTCTCTACTCTTCACAGCAACATCCTAGACAAACTAAATTAAATTAATGGTTGTTTGAATATCCACTCTATATATCAGTCTGACATTAGTAGTACGGCTTTATTTAACTTCAGTATGTTACATTTGACATTGCAATACTTATAAACAAACATTTCAAAGGCTTGGGGCAAAAACGTGCTAAGCCTCATTCTTGTAAAATTCAAAGTCACTGATTTTAACACAAAACAATTTGAACATCAACAGAAATTTAAAGTTGGATATATTACTGTTTTCAGATGATGTAATAATACATTGAACAACAAGAACTTTTCTCTGATTTAAAACAATATATCTCTTACGGTTTGCTGTGCGCTGAATCCGAAAATGCATCTCTTTTCTTCGTATAACGTAAGGTTTTTAAGATATAGCCCAATATGGTTTTTCCAATTCACTGTGGGCTAAACCAAGGAGATGCACTATCACCTTTACTTTTTAACTTCGCTCTAGAATATGTCATTAAGAAAGTCCAGGATAACAGAGAGGGTTTGGAATTGAACGGGTTACATCAGCTGCTTGTCTATGCGGATGACGTGAATATGTTAGGAGAAAATCCACAAACGATTAGGGAAAATACTTGAAGCAAGTAAAGAGATAGGTTTGGAAGTAAATCCCGAAAAGACAAAGTATATGATTATGTCTCGTGAAGAGAATATTGTACGAAAAGGAAATATAAAAGTTGGAAATTTATCTTTTGAAGAGGTGGAAAAATTAAAAAAACCTGGGAGCAACAGTAACAAATATAAATGATACTCGGAGGAAATTAAACACAGAATAAATATGGGAAATGCCTGTTATTATTCGGTTGAGAAGCTTTTATCATCCAGTCTGCTGTCAGAATATCTGAAAGTTAGAATTTACCTAAAACAGTTATATTACCAGTTGTTCTGTATGGTTGTGAAACTTGGACTCTCACTTTGAGAGAGGAACATAGGTTAAGGGTGTTTGAGAATAAGGTGTTTAGGAAAATATTTGGGGCTAAGAGGGATGAAGTTACAGGAGAATGGAGAAAGTTACACAACACAGAACTGCACGCATTGTATTCTTCACCTGACATAATTAGGAACATTAAATCCAGACGTTTGAGATGGGCAGGATATGTAGCACGTATAGGCGAATTCAGAAATGCATATAGAATGTCAGTTGGGAGGCCGGAGGAAAAAAGACCTTTGGATAGGCCGAGACGTAGATGGTAAGATAATATTAAAATGGATTTGAGTGAGATGGAATATGATGGTAGGGACCTGGTTCCTTAACGAGTAACAATTGCTTAACTTGTACCGATGTTCAATAGTTTCATTGACTAAAAATATGGCTTTGATTGTAACAATGCCTACTTTTTTTCAGCCATAATAACAACAATAATAATAATAATAACAATAATCCGTGGCGCTACAGCCCAAGAAGGACCAAGACGGACCACCCGGTTGCTGGCCTTATGGCGACATGCCGAAGCAGAGGTGGACGATCATCCAACCAGGATGGAGGTATCGTGTGGTTAGCAAGATGAGCCCCCCAGCCGTTATAGCTGGTATTCGTAACCGGATTTCGCTACCTATCGTAGCTCCCCAAGTGCATCACGATGCTGGGTGGGCACCGGTCTCATACACTGGCCGAAATTTCATGAGAAAATTTCTTCCCCCATGAGGACTCGAACCAGCGCGCATTCCGTAACGCGAGTCCTAGGCAGTATGCCACGATGCCATGGCGCGAGAGTTATTTCAAGCACATATTAATTTAATTCGTTTGAAGGCACTGATTGTGATTGCCAACATTAGAACAAGTTCGTCAAATCGCGAGTTGCCGAAGTCGAAGTCTGAGTAATATTTTCTATGAATAGGACTTTTAATTAAGTTAAACTTCACTACGAAAGTCGACTTTGGGAAGTGTTCATCCAAAGTCACGTTTATGAATACGGTCCTTAAAGCTATGCATCGGATTTTTTTAGTATTTAGTATTAATTTATTTAAGCTGGTAGAGATAAGGCCGTCAGGCCTTCTCTGCCCCTCTACCAGGGGATTACAACTATAATATGAAGAATAAAATTACAATTAACATTAAATTTACAATTACAATTACAAACAAAAATTAAAGTACGACAAGATTACCTGATTAATGAAAGCTAGACATTTTATCATGGAAGTTAAGAACAAAGAATATTTTTGTATTTACTGAATTACAAATTAAACCTACAATAACAAAAACCTATAGTGATGAAATTACCGGATATTGAAATATTTTGTAATAGATTAAGAGAACTATTTACAAGAAACCATGTCTGAACGAGTCTCAATTACTGACCAACTGCCTAGTAAGTTTTCGTTTGAATTCAGTTTTATTTCGACAGTTCCTGATGCTAGCAGGTAACGAATTCCAGAGTCTTGGCAGGGCTATTGTGAAAGAGGATGAGTATGAGGAGGTGCGATGGGATGGTATTGTTAGTATTGTTTCATGGCGAGAGCGTGTGTTCAGATTGTGGTGGGAAGAAAGGTAAGTGAAGCGAGACGACAGGTACGAAGGAATAGAAGAGTTCAAGATTTCGAAGAGAAGGAGAAGTGAATGTAAATTTCTTTTCTTATCTAGTTTAAGCCAACCTATTGTTTCCAGGGATGGGGTAACATGATCATATTTACGAACATTGCTTACAAAACGTACACACAAGTTATGAGCACGTTGAAGTTTCGTTTTTTTGTCGCTGGGGAGGTCAGTCAGTAAAATGTCAGCATAGTCAAAATAGGGAAATACAAGTGTCTGCACAAGGGACTTTTTAAGCAAGACGGGAGATGAACATTTATCCTTTTTAGCACATGGATAATAGAATATACTTTTCTGCAGGTTTCTGTGATTTGCATGTCCCAGTTGAGATTATTATCCATGTGAATGCCAAGATTTTTTACCGAAGAACTGAAAGGGATATGCACTGTACTTACTTTAACGGGGGAAATGTCGAGGTGCTTTACAGCGTCGGTTTGCCGTTTGTGTCCTAATATGATTGCTTGTGTCTTTCCAGGATTGATATTAAAATGGAATTTCTTTATTCATAATAATAATAATAATAATAATAATAATAATAATAATAATAATAATAATAATAATAATAATGTTTTATTTTCGCTGGCAGAGTTAAGGCCATAAGGCCTTCTCTTCCACTCAACTAGCCTTAATCAATAC
>JAJSOF020000011.1:163114204-163131704 GCA_025594305.2 Periplaneta americana
TGTAGTTCTGAGATAAATATCAACTACTGTATATGCCTTAGTTATTCATTCCGCTATTTTTGTAATATTGCTTGTAATTATCTCAATTCTCTACCAACTTGGTAGCTCACTAGAGTACTAGCTTAGGATGGCTGCAGACTCTGGTTCGAATCCCGGAGATGAAGTGGCATTTGTGCTGCAGAAAGCCAAGATTCCTAAGAATTTTTTTGGGCTCTCCCGTTTCCCTATTATTCTACACTCACTCTCTATTTCGTTATTGATTATATAGTAAAATATCATTATAACGAACGCCAATTTAACGAAATATTCAGTATTACGAAATTATTTTCTGTCCCTTATCTTTTTTTCCCTCATAACTTAAGGGGTTAGGTACAGCTTACAGCAGTAAAATTTTGGAAATAGTAATCATTTTTTCCTCCATTACTGTATCTTATGCAATAATGAAAATTAGTATTTGTAAAACACTGTCCTTCTACTATATGAAAAATATATTTTTACGATTAAAAAAGTATTTACAATATCTTTTTTCGGAATTCATTTTACTGTACAGTGATGAAGTGTTTCCGACATAACTAAAAAAAACATCGAACATTCTGTGATGAAACTTTTTTGTGTGTATTTATACATCTCATATATACAATGCAAGCTCACTTCTCTACCTTTGATCGATTGTCTGCTAAAAATAAATTCATTTTAAAAAAGGGTCAAATATCAGTGTATTTGTTCTAACACAAAAAAATATTATTTATTAAGGAATGTAGTTGAAAGAGCACGATATTGTAAACATGAGTTTCAGCAATAAAATAAAAGAGAGAAAACATGAAAAAGTTAACAAGTTTATGAGTTATGAGGGAAACGCTTCATCACTGCACAGTGAACTGTCACCATTTTTAATTTTAAATATAAATATATATATATATTTTTTTTCAATCGTAAAAATATTTTTTTTTTCATATAGCAGGAGGACAGTATTTTACACATACCAATTTTCATTATTGTACAAAATACAGTAATGGAGGAAAAAAAATGTTGAATATTTCCAAAAATTTTATTCCTTTAAGCTATACCTAACCCCTTAATGTAAAATGTTTCTATTTAACCCATTTCCTTTAACGAAAGAAAAGATTGTATAACAAAATAAACAAATTCCTTCCTTTATTAAACAAATATATCGTCGGTATACAAGAAAAGCACATTAAGTAAAAAAATATTACTTCTCAGAAAAATGTCTTTGAACGTTCTTTACACTTAAAGTGTATTTCATTTTCAAATTCTAAGCTTATACACATACATTATATAGGTTATATACACCATTTTATCAGAATATTTTTGACTTAATGTGTTTTACAGGGTTGTTTCCGATCTCTCATAACGAATTTAAATGACATCATATGCGTCAGGAGTCACGTGACAACTGAACTGTGGCGCGAGGTGACAGACCAGTAGTGAGTGATCTCATAGAGTGCACGGCGACTCACAGCAGAAATTCCCAAGAAAATCGAGCCTTTTTGGGAGGAGTACATTACGACCCTTTCCAATGCCAAGTACAGTTAAGTGAAAATAAAAGAAGCTTGCAATAAACGAGGTTTCATTATTTCCAAGAAAGGCATCTTATGTGTACTTAATAAGATTGGTGAAGCTCGAATGGAATTAATTTGTATCATCTCGTGGGGTGCGGCGACTTACGACGGGGTGGATTTGTTTGCTTTTTCCACTCTGGAATTAATCCCATCCGAGCTACTACGGCTACTGCTACTGCTACGGCTACGAGCTACTTCTACGGCTGCGGCTACGAGCTACGACTACGGCTACTGCTACTGCTACTGCAACGGCTACTGCCACTGCTACGGCTACTTCTACGGCTACGGCTACGAGCTACGACTACGGCTACTGCTACGGCTACTGCTACGGCTACGGCTACGGCTACTGCTACGGCTACTGCCACTGCTACGGCTACTGCCACTGCTACGACTACGGCTACTGCTACTGCTACGGCTACTGCCACTGCTACGGCTACTGCTACTGCAACTGCAACGGCTACTGCTACTGCCACTGCTACGGCTACTGCTACGGCTACTGCCACTGCTACGACTACGGCTACTGCTACTGCTACGACTACTGCCACTGTTACGGCTACGGCTACTGCTACTGCTACGACTACGGCTACTGCTACGGCTACTGCAACGGCTACTGCAACGGCTACGGCTACTGCTGCGGCTACGGCTACTGCTACGGCTACTGCCACTGCTACGGCTACTGCCACTGCTACTGCTACGACTACGGCTACTGCTACTGCTACTGATACGACTACTGCCACTGCTACGGCTACGGCTACGAGCTACGACTACGGCTACTGCTCTGCTACTGCTACTGCAACGGCTACTGCTACGGCTACTGCCACTGCTACGGCTACGGCTACTGCTACTGCTACTGCTACTGCTACGGCTACTGCTACTGCTACGACTACTGCCACTGCTACGGCTACTGCCACTGCTACGACTACGGCTACTGCTACGACTATGGCTACTGCAACGACTACGGCTACTGCTCTGCTACTGCTACTGCTACGGCTACGGCTACGAGCTACGACTACGGCTACTGCTCTGCTACTGCTACGGCTACTGCCACTGCTACGGCTACGGCTACTGCCACTGCCACTGCTACGGCTACTGCTACTACTACTACTACTACTGGGTTATAGAGTGATATAAGGCAAACGTCCTGTAACTTGAAGCCGACACTGCTAAGAACACAATTCGGTCTGTGACACCATAAAACCGTTCCCCATGGCGACTGTATAATTAATGTAGTCAGGCACCTGCGAAAACATCCGGTAAATATTCAAAGTGGCAGAGGTGAGAGTGTGGAAACATGAAACTTTTATGAAGTTGCCACTTTACAGGCCATGATGTCTAGTTATGGTCAGCAGGGACCCTAGTATATGGCCATTGTAACCTAAGCGTTGCACCGTGAAGTACTTAGGTAACCTTCCACAGGTGGGACTATAGTTGTTGCATGTTTCATTGGAGTCGAAGTAGGGGCAACAGCATAATTTCACCTTCGCCATAATCACGATTTCAGCGTTTACATAGATTTATTTAGACCTCATCCAGTGTTTTTACATCATCGCCAGCTCGAATGCATCCGATGGCTGCACATAACGCCTGCTCATAACACATTTTAACAATGATTTCACTGAAATAGCGTATTTCCAAATTTCAACGGTAGGTGCAGCATCAACCAGCTCATCTGAATGTTTGCTAAAAAAAGTTGTTCTACCAACTTTGTGGCAGTGCAACATATTGAGTGTGTTACGAATAATGATAATCACAAAGCCTTGTGTATAAATTCCTGAAATTTGTACTTAAGGGGAGAGGATAGTTTTTTTTTTTTTACTTTTTTCCTATTTGGTGTGAAATATTAATTTTTTGTATGTAGAGAGCTCATAGCTGTGGCAACTCAACCAAATAAAAACATTTTGAAAAAAAAAAAAATTATTTGGGGCCCGAAATTTGAAAAAAATATATATATACCCAATGCAGGATTGTACTAAAACCGATATATCCTAACCGTTTTTAAAGATATATTCAAACAGTTTTCTGAAATGTATTTGCAAAAGCATGTTCTACAAACTGTCTGCAACAGAATTTTGATTTTGGTCCCTACATTTGTAAAATAAACAATTAAAATTTAATAACAATTTTCTGATTTCCTTTCTTGCAAACAAACGGACGTATTTTTAAAATGAAATCAATTAACAACATTCTGTTACAGAGAAAAGGTTCCTAATAGTCTAAAGAATGTGTATTCTAAATTCCATGGATGTATCTTTAATAGTTCAGAAATTATAACCATTTCTGTCTGGCAATGTAGCAAAAAAATGAAGTTACTGGAAACCGATAAAAGCGTGCGTGTGATTTAAAAATCCATAACGCAGGAAGTTTAAAAATGACGTCTCAACATCCGATAAGGGCACAAATACCCGCAAAATGTTATGCAATGCATTCCACACATATCAGAGGGTATTTTAAAGAAAAAAAAAATTTTGAAAATTTAATTTACCGGAAACAACAATAAAAGTGGACGAGTGATTTAAAAATCCATAACGCAGGAAGTTTAAAAATGGCGACTCAACTTCCGATAAGGGCACAAATACCCACAAATTGTTATGCTATGCATTCCACACATATCACTGAGAACTTTAAAGAATTTTGTTTTGAAAATTCACTCTTTTTTCACCAAAAAATACATCCTCTTGCCTTAATAATATAGGTAAGTTCCACACAGGAAAAAATGTTTCGGTTTTCTTGTTCGGAGAAACTCCTTTCTCGGAAAGTACAATGACGCTGTAAGTTCCATATACACATAGTGGGCCAAAAAAGGCACAAAATTAGAAATACTCTATTTTCGGAAATACATAACATTAATTTATAATGAATACACTGTTGGAAAGAGTAGACTTTAAAGATGAGCACGACTTTTTATTATCTTTTTTGAGGCTCAATTAAAATCTTATGGAGGTCAATACACAAGGATGCGAAAGACGTGGTTTTTGAAGACAATTTATTACTTGAAAATGGAGAAACTGAATGTTGGCAAAAATTAAAAATAATTAATCAAATAATCAAAATAAAAAATGATTCTCTATTTACCCGCACAACTATTTGTAGGCGTCTTCTCCATTGTCCAATTTACAATGTTTCCTGTTTTAACTTTGTTATAAACTGATCAATTGAAAAATGATTAATATTATAAATTTTTTTACTAAACAACGATGTAACTTTATTATCTCAACAATAATTCCTTTCTACAATTCACCTCAAACGCTCTCGTCAACAATAGGATTTTCACTCAAAACAGTATTCGTTATAGCACTGCACCGACGACAATGACAATTTACTTGGACTATTACGCACAACAATGAACTGTTAATCTTAACTAATATTTACAAAGCACTATTTACAAATCAGAACTATCAGTTCTCAGTTCACAGTTCTTCTAGCTCAGTCACTCGAGTTCGCCATATCTCGAACCACAGACCTTCAGAGACAGTCCACTGAACTCGAACTCAGGTCCCTCCAACTGCGGTCCACTGCACTCGAACTCAGGTCCCTCCAACTGCGGTCCACTGCACTCGAACTCAGGCCTTCGGATGCTGACACAGTTGCGGACGCACACTCGAGTCGAACTCCGGTACTGGCTTGCTTGCTCTGGCTTACTCACTGACTGAATAAACTGAAACTGAAACTGCTCAAGTTCGCTAGCGTTTCTTCTTTTATAGCCTGGAAAGTTCCACGCGTGTCCAGAGATAGCACTCCAGAGAACAATCCAGATCCTTCTCCACTGTGCCAGCACCAGGTGCGCGCGCAAACTCTCTCGCCGCGTAGGCCCTTTCCCCTCTCTTCTCTCCGCCGCTCGCCGTCCCTCAGTGCTCCGTGGAGACCGTGTCGGCTCACGCGCGATCTGCTCTCTTGCGGGACGCTGGTCGTGAGTTCGAATCTCACGTGGGCGTCACAATAATAAGGGAATATAATCGGAATTAATGGAATAAACAAAATATTGTACTTAAAAGTTGTTTCTGTTTGTTTATGTATTTTCACAGATTATTTGAAAACCACCTCAAATTAGATTCTTTTCCTCTACAAGCTTCTCTGTGTGTGTCACACGGATAATTGTATAAACGATATTAGAAATATCTCTAAATCTACTAACAACTATGTTTTCTTAATAGTCTCAGAAGAAATAATTAATTGGTCAAAATTCTAACATTTTTACTGCATTTTACGTTTTGGTATGACCGCGACTATTTTATTTATTTATTTATTTATTTATTTATTTATTTATTTATTTATTTATTTATTTATTTTTTGCTGTATTTAAAACTATTATTGCCAGATTTTGAAAGTTAAAATTCCCACACAGAGACTTGTTGCTAGGGAAACCATTCTTCATAACATAGAACTATACTGAAATAGACACATTATAGTGCAATTTTGCGAACAATAATGCTTTAAATTTTCAGTGCAAAATATATTGTATTTGAAATTTTAAAAATATGAACGTGCAAAAAATGTTACACTAGACATGTGTGAAGTGCACTACAAAATCTGGAAAATTGAACAATTCGCTCTACTCGTTTTTTTTTTAACTTTTCCTCCATTTTTTAAAAAGCAGTTCCCAATCTTGTATCGTAATATAGTACCTACTATTCCTGATGTATCAAGAATGTTATTCTTTTATTTCTGCCACGGCCCCATGAAACTCTACGTTAGATACAACAGAAATAAAAAAACAACTGACTGCGTAACAAACAATTCTAAAATGTTAAATAAAACAAATGAAGCTACAGTTCAGGAATTTGATTAATTAATTCCTTAGGACTTATTAATAAAGTGAAATAGCGCATTTTGATATATTTATCCTCTTGACATTTTCCTTCATTAAAACTATTCTTTGAAACATACAGGGAAGATAGTATTTACACATGTAAATCTCTATGTACCATAAACTGTGATATTTATTATTTATAGTTCATTGAAAAAGTAAATATATATAATCAATTAAAAACCTTATATTTACACACCTTATAATTTTACACATAGGTATACAATTTCAATACAATTTCCAAAATTAAATATTTAGTCTTGCACTTGCGTATGTTACACAGGTTGTATATTCTATTCGGCTGCAATATAATTTTTCAACGAAAATCAGCATTTAAATATGACATTATTTAGTATTGATGGCATTATTTGATTTTAATTACGAGTAATGACGTTAATTTTTTACTAAAATTATCCTCAAAAATTCACTCGTACACTTTGAATATACTTACTTACTTACTGGCTTTTAAGGAACCCGGAGGTTCATTGCCGCCCTCACATAAGCCCGCCATAGGTCCCTATCCTGAGCAAGATTAATCCAGTCTCTATCATCATATCCCACCTCCCTCAAATCCATTTTAATATTATCCTCCCATCTGCGTCTCGGCCTCCCCAAAGGTCTTTTTCCCTCCGGCCTCCCAACTAACACTCTATATGCATTTCTGGATTCGCCCATACGTGCTACATGCCCTGCCCATCTCAAACGTCTGGATTTAATGTTCCTAATTATGTCAGGTGAAGAATACAATGCGTACAGTTCTGTGTTGTGTAACTTTCTCCATTCTCCTGTAACTTCATCCCTCTTAGCCCCAAATATTTTCCTAAGCACCTTATTCTCAAACACCCTTAACCTATATTCCTCTCTCAAAGTGAGAGTCCAAGTTTCACAACCATAAAGAACAACCGGTAATATAACTGTTTTATAAATTCTAACTTTCAGATTTTTTGACAGCAGACTGGATGATAAAAGCTTCTCAACCATATTTATTCTGTGTTTAATTTCCTTTCGAGCGTCATTTATATTTGTTACTGTTGCTCCCAGGTATTTGAATTTTTCCACCTCTTCAAAAGATAAATATCCAATTTTTGTATTTCCATTTCGTACAATATTCTCGTCACGAGACATAATCATATGCTTTGTCTTTTCGGGATTTACTTCCAAACCTATCTCTTTACTTGCTTCCAGTAAAATTCCCGTGGTTTCCCTAATCGTTTGTGGATTTTCTCCTAAAATATTCACGTCATCCGCATAGACAAGCAACTGATGTAACCCGTTGACACTTTTTTTTGTACACTTTGAATGTGAAAAAAAAAAAAGATAAACGTATTATTTTTTCGGCATTAGAAATTCTGAGAGTATGTATTTTTACGAAAATCTGAAAATGAACGTTTTGCATTATTAAAATCCTTGTCGTAATGAATAGTTAAATAAATTATGTAATAAGTGATATGTAGATCTTAGCTTTGATGGAAAGCTTACATTACGTTGAAGTGTGTCATTTTGATTACACCTTTTTTTAAAAGAAAGGAAATACATTACGCCACAGTCCAGAATGAGAACGGCTTGGACTGGTGTGTGAGAGGAACACGTCCGTATCTGGTCTCTGTGGTTGCCATGGAAATCAATCATGGGATCATGCGGAGAGTCTAACTTGCAGGGGCAGACGAAGATAAGGCAGGAGGGTAGAGACGTAGCTCTTATGTAAAATGTAGGGCAAGTTGGCCCCTCCGTTGAGGGTTGGGAGTTCTGTCTCCTCCTCTCTCACTCTCTTTTCTCTCTCTTTCTCCTTTGATCATCTATAAAGTTGGGAAGCAGGACAGAATTCGAGAAGAAGAATTCAGGGCAATTTTATTCTTCTGTGAAACTAAGTGATTTGCTATTCTTGATGATTCAGCTGGAAAAGGGAGTCCCAGAATCGATAACCTAAGTGATTCTGTTGATTACGGATCAGAAATATCCCTGAATTGTTGAAGGTGTTGATTAGAAGATACCCAGTGAATTTTTGTAGTCATTTAAAATTAGTGATCTGTCGGCCTTTGCATGAAGAATGGAAATTACAACCTTCTTTTTTTTCCAGAATGTATGTTAGTAGAGTATTCATTTGTTTTACTATTTCTGAAGTTTATTTATTGTCATAAATAATATCACAAATTCTCAAATTATCCAAACTGATGAAAACTTACTTAATCTATACTAATAATAAATCTGTAGCCGAAATTTTTCTGGTAATTTTCGATTTTCCGAAAATAATTGGTCCTAACATATATAATTAACCACCCTGAAACCGAAAATCGCTTTTTGACATTTTTGTTTGTATGTCTGTCTGTCTGTCTGTCTGTCTGTCTGTCTGTCTGTCTGTCTGTGTGCCTGTCTGTCTGTCTGGATGTTTGTTACCTTTTCACGCGATAATGGCTGAACCGATTTACATGAAAATTGGAATATAAATTAAGTTCGTTGTAACTTAGATTTTAGGCTATATGACATTAAAAATACGTTATTTAAAAGGGGGGTTATAAGGGGACCTGAATTAAATAAATCGAAATATCTCGCTTATTATTGATTTTCGTGAAATATGTTACATAACGAAAGTTTCTTTAAAAATGATTTCCTATGAGTTTTATTACGTGCAAAATTTAGATAGGACTGATATTTAATGAGATAAATGAGTTTTAAAATTAAAATACAATACCATCTAAGGCGGTGTAATGGAATGAAAACAAATGGCTACGTCTATAAGGGGCCTTGGACAACAATCGAAAGCTATGAAACATAGCCTACAGTGGATGTTTCTGTGTTTGTATGAAGTAATATCGAAAGCTATTTAACCGATTTGTATAATTAATTATTATTTCACCATTGGAAAGTGTAGTTTCCTTAGATGGACATAATGCTATAATGTTATTACAGTAACTTCTTAGTGCTCTCTGGACCAAATGATCGCATTTTAATTATTTAAATACAATCTAAATTAAGTAGCATATTAAACGATTTATCCTTCTATCAAACACGAATGTTTCCTGGATCAAACGTCCTATTTTAATTATGTAATTACTTTATATTTATTTCTAACAGGTGCAGCGGAGTGCACGGGTACGGCTAGTATCGAATAAAATATTTCGCGAATAATAATAAATAAACAATAAAGTACTATAACATAATTATATTACTCTTAATGAGTTACTTAAATTGTTAATGTAATTCATTTCTTTGGCCGGCATATCCTTGGCCTCCTGAAATATGAAATAATTCATGGCTAAACATTTGACAGTAGATGTAGAAATTACTATTAGTAAAAACAGTAAAATTAAACATAGGCCTATTTGAGATAAACTTATAACATTTCATTTCCCCATTTAATGAATTATTATCGACAAGATTAAAACTCTTGTGAAATTTTTAATAAAACTATTTGGCGAATATATTAATATACAAAGTGTTTCAAAAATACGGGGCATAATTTCAGGTATGTATTTCCCACATTTAGACAATCAAAATAGTTCATTACAACATGTGTCCGGAAATGCTTCATTTCCGAGTTATGGCCTTCACAACATTGAAATTCACCGGAACGTTTTTCTTTCCGCAGGTCGATGTCATTACAGAAGATGAAAGAGTAATGGAACGTATCGTATGATGACGCAGAATATCTGCATGGAAATATCATATGTACTTCGGTACATTAAAATAATATGTATCACAGAAGATGTTCAAAATGTCCACCTCCTGCTTGAATACAGACCTCACATCGATGTCTCATTGACCTGCGAACACGATCCCAAACTCCAGGAGTATTGCGTATGTCCTCAGAACATGCCACAATTCGATTCCGAAGGGATTCCAAATCAGGCACCGGAGACGAATAAACCAATGATTTTAAATGGCCCCACAACTAGAAATCGAGAGGGTTCAGATCAGGTGAGCGTGGAGGCCAAGCAATTGGGCCACCTCTACCTATCCATCGATCAGGAAACCTTCGATCCAAGTACCGGCGAGCCGTACGACTGAAGTGTGCAGGAGCGCCATCATGCAAGAAGTGAATGTGTTGACGATCGATCAGTGGAGTGTCTTCTAAAACATGAGGTATGGTGTTTTCCAGGAAGTTTGTGTACGCCTGCCACGTAAGTCTGTTTACAAGTACATGGGGTCCAACTAATCGATCACCAATGATACCGGCCCACATGTTGAGGGAGAACCGCACCTGGTGATGAGATGGAACAGTTGCACGTGGGTTTTCATACGCCCATACATGCCGATTGTGGAAATTTGTTATGCCATCTCGTGTGAACTGTGCTTCATCTGTAAGTAATACTAAGGCAGGAAAGTTCGGATTTACACCACACTGCTGCAAGAACCACTGACAGAACCTAACTCGTGCAGGGTAATCTGCTAGTGACAGAGCCTGTACACGTTGCAAATGATAAGGATACAATTAATACTCTTTCAACAGTCTCCAGACAGTCCTACGAGGAACATTGACTTGCAACGCTACCCTTCGTGTGCTGATAGAAGGAGTCATATTCACAGCCTCCAGAATATCCTCCTGTACTTCTGGAGTTGTAGATCTATGTCGTCCCCTTCCCAAACCAGGAAAGTTAAATTTTCCATTCTCGCACAGACGGTAATGGAGACGTACAAATGTCTTCCGATCTGGACATTGTCGCTGTGGGTACCTCTCCTGGTACAAACGACGAGCCAGCGCAGCATTGCCGTCCGCCTTACCGTACATGAAGTGTATCTCTGCCAGCTCTTGATTTGAATACATGTCGCACAGTCTAAAGCCTACACAACACTGAATGTAACCTTCGCCTCGGAATGAACTGTCAGAGTGCCCTCTTAATGTCTCCTTTGACGGCAACGACCTGCGGAAAGAAAAACGTTCCGGTGAATTTCAATGTTTTGAAGGCCATAACTCGGAAATGAAGCATTTCCGGACACATGTTGTAATGAACTATTTTGATTGTCTACATGTGGGAAATACATACCTGAAATTATGCCCCGTATTTTTGAAACACCCTGTACAATTTATGACATACAGAAAGGGATTATGTTATTAATTGATATAATATTTAATTAATTTGCTAGGACGGTCATCAATCAATATCACGGCGCATTGTATTGTTAAGGAAATAATTAAAATATTTAACATTTTAACTTCGGGTGCGAAAAAATACCAAAGAAATGCGCATCAGGAGCAACAAGACTGTAGTTGATAGTTGGTTTTGACCCCTTAAATCTCAATAGATTGTTACACCCATTGGTTATTTCAATACAACCACAACAGCGAAGGAATTATTATTTATTCTGTCAATAGAACACTAAGTTCCGCTCTTGAATTACGTAGTTTGCTTTGAAAAGTGTGTTAAGAAACTCGTCTTAATACTATTCAAGCCTATGGTGAAATATTGTTTATTTATATTCATTTACTTATATATTTATTTATTCATTTATTTTTTATTCACTTATTTATTACTTATTTGTTTATTTAGTTCTATGTTTGCTTATTATTTTCTTTATTTACTTACTCATTTATTCAATTATTTATTCATTCATTCATTTTTTATTTATTTACTTACTTACTTCTCCACTTATTTATTTATTTCCTTATTTTTCACTTATGTCTTTATTTACGGATTTATTTATATATTTTTATTTATTAATTAATTCAATTATTTATTTATTTATTTATTATTTATGTATTTACTTTATTCATTTATTAGTTTACATATTTATTTATTTGCTTATTTACTTATTTTTGTTATTTATTTACATATTTGTTTATTCACATGTTTATTTAATTCTCTATTTACTTACGTATTTTTATATCTTTATTTATTTATTTTTCTATTTATTTATTTATTTACATAGGTATTTATTTCTTTATTTACTTGTATATTTATAAATTTTATTTATTCATTTATTTGTTTACATATTTATTTATTTGCTTACCTATTAATTATTTGCTTATTTATTTATTTACTTATTTATTTATTTATTTATTTATTTATTTATTTATTTATTTATTTATTTATTTGCTTATTTACTTATTTTGTTAATTATTTATTTACATGTTTATTTAATTCTCTATTTACTAACGTATTTTATATAGTTATAATTTTTTTCTATTTATTTATTTGTTTACATAAATATTTATTTCTTTATTTACTTATGTATTTATCAATTGTATTTATTTATTTATTAACCTATTTATTTATTTGCTTATTTACTTATTTTGTTAATTATTTATTTACATGTTTATTTAATTCTCTATTTACTAACGTATTTTATATAGTTATAATTTTTTTATATTTTATTTGTTTACATAAGTATTTATTTCTTTATTTACTTATGTATTTATAAATTGTATTTATTTATTTATTTAGTTAGTTATTTATTTATTTATTCCTTAATTAATTTACTTATTTTTTATTCATTCATTCATACTGGTAGAGTGAAGGCCATAGGCCTATTAGTGAAAAGATCTCGGGTTATCAAATCGTGGAAACATTTCAGCGGTAGAAAATGTAGTTGTATAAGAGCAAATGGCCGTCATTTTGAGAAATTTCTTTAGAAGTGTTTACTGTGACGCTCCTAGATTCTCCATAACCCTCCAAGTTCGTGTCACTTGGCTATTTGCACTGCAGAAGATCTGACATGCTGCAGCAAAAAGTGAAAGCCCTGTCGAGCGGAAAATGAGTCCACAATAAAATACAGTCACAATAGAACATACGTATATGTATATAGATCCGTACAGTACATAGAAATTGGCTATAAAATTTGATCATTGAGACAAGGCCATCCATTCCATTTTCTCTTTTTTTCTTCCACATCTTATTTTCTTCTTTTCCTCATGTTCCTTTTTCCATTCTTTTTTTTTCCCTATTTTCCGATCCTTTTCCACATTTTATAATCTTCTCTCCCTGTCATCTTCTCTGTCAGTTTTTCTCTTCCGTTTTCCCTCGTCTTATTAACATTCTTTCCTTCTTTTCTCTACTTCTTATCTTGTTTTTCCTATTCGTTTCATCAGAACTTTCTCTTTCTATTTAATTTGCATTCTCAATTTCTTTTTCTTCAAAATTCATCTGTTTTTCTTCCTTATATTTTTCTCTTATTTCATCACAGCTTCTTCTCCCTTCCCATTTTCTTTATTTCTTCTCCTTTCCTCCTCATTTCATATTTACCGTTTTCCTGCTCACCTTTTCTTGCTCACCTTCCTTTTTCCGCCCGTCTCCTACGCTTATATGCACACATACATACATACATACATACATACATACCCTACCTACATTCACTCTATTTTCACAGCTTCACAATTGAAAATCTCCCCGGGATAAGGATGTAACGGAAAATTAAAATTTCACAATACTATAATATTGTACAACATATAAGATACGGACATTGCGATTGTTGTTTTCTTTACGGTCCGACACGGTTTAATAAACTAGTGTGAGAAATGAAGTTTTGCCAATTTAAGGGTTAAAGCAATAGTTTTTTCGAAATATGTAGGGTAAACATTGGTAATTTCGTGATAATTTCATGAAATTTAATTTAAAATGCAAATCTGTAAATGCACTGGTCAAAAAAGTTAACCATAACTAGGCATATAACGGTTTTTATTAATTAAAATAAAATAGATAAATTATAATTGGGTTTCTTGGTTCCACAGAATAAACTTAAAAGTAGAAATACACTATTTGTTAACAATGGACTCAATATGAAATGAAAAAAGTTGCATTGTTTGGAAACGACGGAAAAGATAAGGGAAGTTGAAATTCGTACATCATCAAACAAAAGGAAATGGTGCTTTCAGTACCCTGTTTAATAACGTGTTGGTCCTCCACGAACCCTGAGGCACTCTTGTATGCGACGGGGCATACTCAGTACCAACGCATCTAAGCTCTCCTGAGGCAAATTGTCCCATTCTTCCAAGGCAGCATTCCTGAGTTCTTGAATCGTTAATGGGTGATGTGGACGATTGGAAATGGCTCTCCTGAGAAAGCTCCATGCATGCTCTATGCAGTTCATATCCGGTGAGCATGCTGGCCAATCCATTCTTCGGTTCCCATGTTCTACCAGATACCGCTGCACACGATGAGGCCGAGCATTATCGTCCTGTAGAGTGAACCCTTCTCCTACAGTCTCTGCAAAACCACTTACTATGGGTTGGAGGATGTTGTTCTCATACACGGCAGCAGTCATGTTTCCCTCTATTGAAACCAGTGGTGTGCCGCGGCCAAACATGACTCCTGCCCAAAACAAGATTGAACCAGCAAACTGTTGGTGACGTTCCACGGTCATTGAGGGATGATTTCGTTCCCCTGTTCGTCTCCATACGCGAATAGAGTTGTTGTCAGGGTGTAGGCCCATTCTCACTTCGTCTGAGAATAAAGTTCTGGTCCATTGGTCTCGTGTCCAATTCTCATGTGATCTAGCCCATCTTGCACGAGCACCCCTGTGATGTGGACGGAGTGCTGGAGTCTTGAGTGGTCTTCGAGCATACAACCCTATGTCATGAAGTCTATTGCGCACAGTTCGGCTACTTACAACACCAGCGGCTTCGCGCAGGTCATGGCGCAGAGTTGTAGCTGAGGCTATAGGGTTCCTACGTGCAGATAACCTTACATACCGGTCCTGACCTGGTGTTGTTTTGCGTGGACGGCCCTCGCGAGGTCGATCTGCTATTGACTGGGTTTCCTGGAACTTTCTCCACAGTCTGGAGACAATACTTTGATTCACATGAAGGATGTTAGCAACATCAACTTGTCTCATGTTTTGTTCCATCAAAGTGATGATTTTGATGCGGTCTGCCATTTTAAGGGTGTTCCGAGCCATTGTACTGCACTATGAAGCACTATGATACTGATTGAACTTTGCTCGAATTACAGGCTTTGTTTACTAGCCGTGATTTGGACGTTACCTAGTGATGCAGACTAAAACAAATGAAAGAGTTTGAATTGGTAAACATAACACGTGCCACATAAAACCAAAAGAAACATGAATATCAGATATTATTGGGTAAACTGGAAATATGCTTAACTTTTTTTGACCAGTGTATATCCTTATTCCGATTTTTTCATCTAAATGACGATAAGTTGCTGTACAAATCTGGAGACATAAAAGATTGGACACATTCTTGAACATGTGCCAAAAACCACTTTTACAACTTAAGCTAAAAGGTTGGTTATTTCGTGATAACCTTGGTAAATTCCTAATATTATATTGATAATTTCGTCAGAGTTAGAAGATTTGTGGAAAAATTCATTAAAGTCAAATTAAATTCTCAATTATTATTACTAGACTACAAATACAGTAATTCCGTCTAATATTCATAGCAAGAAAACATAGAAATATATATCAACACATAATAACAATGTAATCAAAGTAAAAATTGAAATTGAAAAGGGATCTTCTTTGCCCCGAAAGGATGAACACTTTTATTACGGACTTTACTATAGCCTATATTACTAGGGTAACTCCAAAAGTAATGCATAACATTTGTTTAAAAATTACGTTTTTATCCTACAGCTTTGCTATTTTCACAGAATGTAAATACATCCTTTAGCAACAAAATGTCACTTTTCCACATAATCCCCGTCCCTTTCAACTGCCTTATGTAACCTAGGAACGAGGGCCTGTAGACCAGCACGGTAAAAGTCTGCACCAACACGTCTGAGCCACTCTTTAGCAGCGTGCACAAGGGAGTCATCTTCTAACCTCGTTCCGTGAAGGGATCCTTCAGTTTACCAAAGAGATGGTAATCGCACGGTGCCAATTCAGGACTGTAAGGCGGATGTTTCAGTGTTTTCTATCCAAATTTTCTGATCTGGTCTGTGGTCTTGTGACTGACATATGGCTGTGCGTTGTCGTGCAATAGCAGAACGTCCTGCTTCTCCCGATGTCGTCGAACACGACTCGGTCGAGCTTGAAGTTTCTTGAGAGTTGCCACGTACGCGTCAGAATTAATGGTGGTTCCGTGTGGCATGATGTCCATAACCAAGAGCCCTTCTGAATCGAAAAACACAGTAGCTATAACGTGTACTTTTGAATTTCCATTTCTTTGGTGAGTTTACATGATGCCACTCCATTGTCTGCCTCTGTCTCCGGTCCAAAATGGTGGAGCCATGTTTCATCTTCTTTCACAGTTCTTGCAAGTAAGTCATCTAGTACTTATCATTGGCACTTAGCACGATAACAAATCAAACAGAAGCTACACTGAACCCATTGCGTCCCCTTTTTCTTTTTTGTTATCACATCTTATCTTCAGATTTATAAAATTCGTATTGTAATACAATTTTTAAAATGGTATAAATGTAACGCTTAATGCTCAACAAAATTTCGCCTCAAACAGCTAAGATTTCTGTCAGTAAAGCTAAAGCCTATATGGCGACTACAGATGTATCTAAAATTCCAAAAACATTTCCTAAAATTTCATGAAGATACAATAAATCTTTGTACCAAATATCATATGCTTACCTTTAGTAATAAGTCTGTAATGTAATTACAAACATCTAAAAAATTTGTACGCCTGAGAAATCGACGCAAACTTGCTCTCTTCAAATATAAAAGCTCACTGAAGCAACTACAATAGTCACACAAAGCTTAGCTGTATGTTTCTGGAAACCGGACAACATATGCAATCCCTTGGCGGAAATTTGAATCTCTTAACAACATTGGTTAGTTCACAAAAGAGCAAAGAAAAAGTATCACGAAATAATCACGGCCACGAAGTTACCAATATTTACCCTATTATATGACTTTCTTGTGTTAAATTCTATCGTATTTGGTTTACATGTTTCGACCTGTTATTGGCCTTGTCCAGAACTTGTCGTTGCTGGTCTTGGCGCCTATTGTTTTGTTTCATTTGGGGGTGTGTTTGTGTAGTGTAATGTGGAGTCAAAGACACAACTCAATTTCAGAACACACACACTTTTTGACTCCACATTACACTACACAAACACACCCCCACAGGAAACAAAACATTAGGCGCCAAGACTAGCAACGACCAGTTTTGAAGAAGACCAATAACAGGTCATACATGTAAACCAGGTACGATAGAATTTAACACAAGACAGTCATATAATACATATTCCGAAGTGATACAGTGTTAAAAGTTGTGTAA